>CM035189.1:4074346-4164346 GCA_020233015.1 Callinectes sapidus | reverse complement strand
CTAAAAGGAGCAAGATATTGGAGAGATATAAAGATGAAATAAGATGAACAGAATATCCTTCAGATGCATTTCTGATACAAAAAACAGACAAAAGGGCAACAAAACCAGACAAAGCAGGGCAACAAAAGGGAGAGAGAAAGAGGCATACCTTTCTTGGGGGTTTTTCTTGCTGTTGCTGGATTCCCCAGTTGGCCAGTAACATCTTGTAATCGCTTCTCAAGTTCTTGCTTCTTTTCAGCCATTGATTCTTCCTTAGTTTTCGATAGGACAGCCTTCTTCTCTGGTCGAGCTGTGAAAGAGTAAGTGCCAACGACTGTAAACTTCTAACACAATCAAAAGGACATGCATTGGAGTATTCAGGTTCAACTATCAATATTCAAATTAACTGAATATCCATCATACTTACTGATAACCTTTTTCGGCTTTTTCCTGAGACAGGAGGCAACATATGCTTCCAATTCTCTTAATGTTGAAGGCTTTAAGGTTTCAAAGTCTATTTCTATTTCATCAGGATTTGAATCCCTTAGTGATGGTTCTCTTGTTTGGATGATATGCACCACTCTTCCCAGCTTGTCACCTGTTGGGAACAAAAATTAGTTACAGATAAAAGATCTATAATGCAAGGAAAGTAAGGGAAAAAGAAAGAAAGAAAAGAAAAGAAAGGAAATTCCAACATACCTCTACTAAAAATCCAATAACCTTTATCATTAAGTTCTATAATACACCATTACTTTAAAACAATTTGGCATGTTTCCAAGTATTGTGTAGTTTTAACAGAAAACAATCTAAGAAAGAGTGTGTGTGTGTGTGTGTGTAATGAGTTACTTACCAGGGAGTTTATTTATATCTAAACTGAGTTGCCTCTTCTCATCATATGACATAGGCTTGGCATTATCCTCATCCTCAGAGTCAAATACCATGCCCAGAGAACCACCAGCTGCCTTCTTCTTTGATTTACTTGCATTTGACCGCTGTCTCTTTTGTTTGTTGTTACTAGTTTTGTTTTTCTTAGGTTTAGCAGGAACTGGACCAGGCGCTGGTACACTTGATGGAGCTACAGAACCTGCGACAACAGCTGCCGCTGGCGTGTTCTGATTAACTAAGGGCGCCGCAGACATGGGCAAATTTGGAAGGTCAGATAACATTTTTTCTCTGTCTTTACTTTTCTTCTTTGTTTTCTTTTTCTTGTCTTTACCTCTTCTTAAAGATTCTTCAACTAATAACTGGAGTAAGAAAATATGTATTTAGATGACAAGAAGCAAAGGGAGAAATTAGCATAAAATACAGATAACATACCTGTTTAATAAAGAAATTAGTGTATAAAATAAGAAGTTCAAGATTGAAAAGACCTCAGACGAAATATTATTTAAAACTTCAATCCTAAATTGAGAAACCACTTAAGCAAATTCAATCTGCCAATACCCTGAAAAAACTACAAATGCAGAAAACCACTATGAAGGTCTTCCCTCATATCTACATTCAAATCCAATTCAGATATTTTAATCCAATGAAGTCTACACTATTATACTATTGAATAGAAAGAATCTTAAAACAACTTTCATATCTATAAACCACACCTTTAGCATTAGTCACAAGTCTCATATATCAAGGTTACATCCCTTGCAATATAGATAAGCATATGAAGCACACGTTCACAAACACACATTCCAGCTGAAGAACTATATCACCAAGTATTCCCCTATATCTAAGCTAGCAAAATTTTTATTTGTAAGTTAGTTAATAACTTACCTTCATTTGTTCCTGGACCTGTTTTAGCTGCTCTTGTAGCTGAACAAGCTTTCTTTCTCTCTCATCTTCTGAATCATCTGTTTCACTTTCGCTTTCACTATCTGATTCCTCAGAGTCTGTGGCAGGGTGAATTTCAAATGGCTCATCTTCTGGCACTTTGGCATATCTGCATAAGAAAAAAAAGAAAGAAAAGTACTTCCTTAAATGCACAACTACAGTAGTAAAAAATTCATATAAATCTGAAACAAAGCAACAACACAAAAAGACATGTTAATGAAATGGCTGATGATGCATATACACAGTAACGATGAACGTTAATTACTTTAGTATTTTTTAACAAAAGCATCTATAACTCCAATATAACATCATATTAGAGATGGATGGTGGTATCAGGAAGACTGGCCATGACATCTTTTTTCTTTTTACCCTGCCCAATACAACAGGAAAAATAAGTCTTTGCATTACTTTGAACTTTATCAATGAAGACATTGGGTTTATGGCTCTGTGTATATAACAGAGGGTAGCTTGTTTCAGATAAAGACAAATTGAATATCTTTTTAATTTCTGCTTTTTTAATTAATGAGTCATCAAGTAAATTATTCACATAATGCTATTTACTTTATTCCTCTTATAAACAGCTATCATTTGTCACCTCACTTTCAAGTCTTGAAAGACACAAAGTAAAAAGTAAAAGTTAACCTTACCTCATTTCAAAAACATCTTGAAGTTTTCTTGCCATTGCAACAACATCATGGTCAGGAGGGTTGTATTTGTAACAGTTTGTGAATATGGTTCTGACATCATTTGCAAATTCTGCACCATTCTTGTACTCTCTATTGTCCATTTTTGTCTGAAAAGAATGTAAATTTTTATATTATTATACAGTTTCATTAATTTTTACATTGATTTGTGGTTCAAAAATACTTTGATCACAAACAACTTTCAGGAACTAATTGAATTGATGAACCACATATCTACTCTATTCTTAACTTCACCTTTTACTCCTTCATTTTACAGAGAAGCAACTTTAAAAACTAATAATACTTCATCTCAACCACTTTGTCTTTCTTATTAATCTTCCCACCATCTATCTTCAAATACATCATTACTAATTTCACGACTTCCCAACTTTCAGGTCATCACTACCTCCTAAACTATCAGGTCCAATGCAAAACAAGGATTTGTCTATTAATGGGATAACTCTTTGTTGCTGGGTCCTGGTAGTGATTACTGGATCACTAGCATAACTGACCACAATAAAGTGTGTTAAAAGGATTGGCATCTACTTCCCAAGATGAAATCACTGAACATTAACACACATCTTTTGTTAGGTATTCAATAGAAAAAAAACTCCAAAATCTAAATGCAAACAAATTTTTAATTTGTGTTTCTCCCAATTTGTATGCAATATTTCATTGAGTGGCCAACAGATGTCTCAAACAATATTCCAATAGGATTGTACACAGTTTGTTGGTGAGTCGGCATCATGTTTACAACAGTGCACAGTCGTAAACATGACCCCAATAACATTGCCAACTCACCACACACCATGGCACTCAGTAAACATTCATCATCCATGGACAGAGGAGCTCACCCTGTCCACGAGCCAATGAATTGAGTACAATCCTTTTTGAATATACATAAGGGTGCGAGTGTATTGTTTAATTATTATGGTTTTGTTTCCCATTAATTCTTCAAGAATGCAACTCTTGCATAAATCAATTGCATCAAACAAAATCTATGACTGACACCTCAAATACAGATTACAACTACAACCAAGACATTGGTTAACTTACCTTAACTGTACCTAAATCCATTGGATGTTTGATTATCTCGTGATAATCTGACAACCCGAGGAGATCTGCATCAACTGGTTTGTAAAAGGGCCATGCATATCCCTGCAAAAATAAAGAGAGCACAAAATTATTATTTTATTCATGTATTTAATAACATATATTAAGGATGGTGACAGGAGGAAAAGACAGAATTGAATACTGAACCAAAATGATAAACAAACTTCAATGATACAAAGGAAGAAAAAGATTGACAAAATTTTGATCAAGAAGATTAATGTGAATCAATAAAATTAAATCAAATACAAAAGCCAAAAACAGGCAATGAAGCAAAGCATTTCCTCAAAACTGATATGAAACTTAAAGTGTTCAAGTTATGACAATAATTTTGATAATCATTTAAATCACATTACTACAGAAATTCCAATAACTATCATTGAGCTACATAAAAAGCATAACATTCACTTACCGAATGTTTTTTAGAAAAAAGTTCTTTGAGAATTTCGTTGCAGTTTTTAAAGGATTCTGAAACCTTTCCCTTAGGTTTCGTGCTGTGTTGTGGCTGGAAAACAAATCTATCATTAATATTTTCCCTTCCAGTTAACACATACATCAAGAGTGTGTTCATGTTTGTTTGTATGTGCACATGCAGTTATGTAAAACAATACACACAAATGTATTTACTCAATAAACTTGTATGCATCCATGCTGCTCCTTCACTCTCTCTCACATAGACACACACACATACACACATATCAGCACTTTCAGATCATCTATGTAAAAGATGATGGTTAAGAAAGGTGAATTCTCAAAGCATCTGCATGAAAATTGATGTATTCTCATAATTAAGCCTTACATATCAAATAACAAAAGAACATTTTTAATTCCACACAGAACTGAGCAGGACATGCATGTTATATGAAGCCTTTATGCCAACTAGTCCTTTAGCATTTGAACCTCAGGAACAAACCCTGCCATGTTCCGAGTAGCCTTTCTAGCTAGAATTACTTTTATTAGAATGATGTTTATTGTCAGACTTGTAACGCTTTCCCGTATAAAATAATGATGAAAATTAAAAGTATTGATATGAAAACATTATTTTTTTCATCCAACACAATTTACATGACATGATGAGTTTTCTAAAGTTAATATTGGCATTTTAACAAGAAGTGATTATCCATTCAAATAAGTACCAAAAATACAGACACTTGTCTAGGAGCACTGTAACTGAGTGTAGAATCTCAGTGACAAACAGTAATACTAATGCAAAATGATTGTCTTCATGATGAAAAAAGAAGATAACTTTTAAGTAAATTTTGGTTTTACATCCATTTACCATGGTTTATCAGAATGGGACAGTCTCCTACTGATGGACTTTGGTAATTGCTACTCGAAACAGATGCCCTCCCTTCCTACTCTCAGCCTATAGCCAGGATTCAAGCTCTTATCCCTGAGAACCATTTGGTCCCCCTATCACAAGTGTTTCCACTGTACCATGGCAATCCAAAATTTTCTCTTTTATACTCTAATATGGGTGAGCTGCCTGTGTAAACCGCACTGCTATACGGACCTGCCAAATATACAATGAGATCAGGCGAGTACTTTTACTGTATTTCCCTTACTATTTAGGTTATTTCCAATCATTCTAAACAAAAAAATGTTTTCCAAAAGTGGCCGCGATTGAACGGTTGGCGGGGTATGTTGATAGGGTGGGATCGGATGGGTTAAGATAAAAACCTAGAAAATCAGGGAGATTAAGTATGTATGCTAAAATGTAGTTAGATGAGGGAAAATATTTGATGCACTTTTTGAAAGGTAGGTTTAGTGCAATTAGGATTATAAACTCATGAGTAAAAAATGGGATGAATGCATTTAATGTGAAAAGTGCAGAAGCCGTCTTGAGTGATTTGGCAGAGTAATAAGGATTGTAACAAACTGATTTCTTTAAAAACATACATACATCACTAAATAGCAATGACCTCATATATTCAAACCCTAAAAGACCGCAGGCATCAGTAGTTGCTTTACTAGATGCATTGCAACTACACCGATTTATATAGTAAATTTAGCTACTTTTAGTCAATTTTAGTTGTTCCATCATTGGTAATACTGCCTGCAGACTAAATAGGATAATCTTCTTGGTCTCTGTCCCATCCTCACCATCTCCAATATACAGTGAGTGATCCTGAGGAGTCCTATTCTTTGCAGCCTCCCTACCTTGCATTCAACCACTCACTACACATCTTTAGAGTGAGAGTGCAATAGGGAAGGGACTCAATAAACTTGCTAGCATATGTAAAAGAGAACTCAGGGCACTTGTTTTCATTAGGTGCTAGCCATATTCTCCAAGCCTCTCCTTTGCAACTTGTTCTTTCCATAACCAATGGATGTAGAGCAGATTTCCTAACCGAGGTGAAAATCTAGGATTCCAAGATTGAAATATATTGAGGTATGGAGGTTGGGGAGGCAGTAGTAGTTGACTTATACATAAATGAAAAATAAGTGTATCCTATGATTGCCTTTAGTAATGGCTATAATCATTTTGTAGGCATTAAGAAAGGGAAATTCCAAGCAGGTGGAGAGATGGAAAGGAGAATAAACAAAACAAAGGTTGGGAATCAGTGATGTAGACATGGAAGGCATTGTTAGAAAGAGGAAGACTTGTCATTAATCACAAGGTCTATTTCATTCACTCTCACCTGTTACTGCCAGATCGTATTAACCTAGAAACCTCAGGCAAAGAGGAAACCATTCAAAATAACCAAATGAAAATGGTAAAATAATTCTTAAAAGAAAACTAAGAGAGAGAGAGAGAGAGAGAGAGAGAGAGAGAGAGAGAGAGAGAGAGAGAGAGAGAGAGAGAGAGAGAGAGAGAGAGAGAGAGAATTCTATAAAAATATAAAGAAATATTGAAATAACAATTAGAACCTGAGAAATGTCAAACCAAAAGAAGGAACTATAAAGTTCTGGTGATTACCCACTTCAGATGCATTACTTCCACATAACAAATAAGAAATCAAATATTCAAAATCATCATGTGTGTAAATGCATGCATCTAAGATTTTTAAAAGCCAATGCAATGATATTTCACGTTTGAGTGACTAAAAAAACTCCAAAGGAAATATTTACTTTAAAACTAACTCAGTCTCTCTCTCTCTCTCTCAAAAAGCAAACACACACATCCATACAAAGTAAAAAGAGCAGTAGTTCCACTCCTGCTGATGTCCACCACCTCACCTATCTTAATTTGAGCTGACAGCAATTTCATCCTTTACAATGACTATTATTTGTTTTATTCATAATAGTAGTAACATATTAGTAGTATCAATTTTTACTGAAGAGCCTCCCTTCAAGTATTTCCCCCAAAACACACAAACATGAACATTTTAACCCCACCAACGCATACTGATGATATACAATATCTGGACACAGGCAGGAGTTCTGGGATATTTCAACACACAGATAACCAGTAACCAATTCAAGTCCTAAAAGATCTTACTGCAAAAGCAGATACCAACCTTATCAAAACTTAACCAAAAAGCCAACATAAACCAATCAAAACAAGCAAAAAGTATTCTTGTATTAATTTCCATCACCATACTGATTGACAGGATAAATCAAGGACATTATCTCATGCATGAAGCATGTGTTTCTTGAAGTACTTTTGGCAAAGTAATACAAAGTCACAAACCAAGACAATAGTATAGGATCACACATCAATGGCATCTCTCCTTAACACACATGAGCAGTGATATGACACAATATACATTTATAATCATCCAGCATTACATTAGACTTTGGTGCTATGTATATCACACATAAAATTCTGTTAAACTTTGTAAGTGAATGTTGTGGGTTACAACAACAAAATTTGACTGATAACCAGAGATAATACACTTAACACAACTAGGAGACTTGAATGTATTACATTTCATAATTCCATATATATTCAGTTGAGTGTATTATTTGACTAGCAAAACTATATTGTTAGAAGGCAATACCTAAATGAAACGGGGAATAAATGATCCATTTCCTGCCTCGAGTATTCCACGTACTAGAGTTTATGGTGACAGTTATTATTCTCTAGAAGTTGACCTAATTATTCTTGCAACTCATGATGGACACATCCAGTTAACAAAAAAAAAAGATAGATCAAAGGTACTTTTAAACCTCTTCTGTATTCAATATAGAATAAAATTGTACCCAGTATCAGCTGATTTGCATTTGTTTAATTCTGCACATGCACAAGGACAAATACTATGCAACAACATTTGCTTTATTTATTTTACAATTTATCCAGTCAGTGAGGTGAAGATATTCAGAAAAACCCTAACTATGGAAAAAGAGCTCCACTTCTGAAAAGGAGAGAAACCATGAAAATTTGGAAATATAGTGTTGTACTGAAGAACACATTATTGAGATGAGTAGATGGTATTACTGGGGTATTACTGGTTTCTTTTCTTTTCTTTTTTCCCACCATGCTGAGATTGCTTCTATCTTTGAATATTATCAAAACTTTCTCAGTACCCCTCAGAGCATGCTGTAAGATTAGTTACTAAAGCGTGCAAACCACATAAATAAAAATATGACTGTCCCTACTTGTTTTGTATATCATGCAAGATGTACCTCCCCTCTTTTCACTACTACTAGAACACACAGAGAGAGAGAGAGAGAGAGAGAGAGAGAGAGAGAGAGAGAGAGAGAGAGAGAGAGAGAGAGAGAGAGAGAGAGAGAGAGAGAGTCTTCAGGAATACAATATAAATGTTAGCTTTGGAAGTGGCAGAATGATGGGCAATTTTCACACACACTTTTTATCAATTTAATCACAATAAACTAACCATAACAGTTTTATTAATGGTTCATAAGTAGATTAATGTGATAGAGAAATACATTCTACATTTATAGTACTATCTTCCCAATCTTTGCATATATGATGTTCTCTTTATAAGATTTCTGCTTGCAATTCATAAGCATCAAATTGGTATTAAAAGAAAAATCCATGAAGCATTCTACAACTTGGATAAGGAAGAGAAATGTGTTTGATTGCCTTGCTGCTGGGGTTCATGTATTATTGAGGGAGGGAGGGAGGGAGGGAGGGAGGGAGAGAGAGAGAGGGAGAGAGAGAGAGAGAGAGAGAGAGAGAGAGAGAGAGAGAGAGAGAGAGAGAGAGAGAGAGAGAGAGAGAGAAATACCTAAAAAACATCTATGTATTTATTTCCACGGCATCTATCATTTTGCAAACCCAAAATCTGCAGCATTGATCATTATCATACTAAGTTATACATTTCTTAGGCCAAGACAACAATCCACACAATTCTATGGATGAATCTGAAAATGTCTAGCAGAGATGAAAACTGAGACGATTCAGTTTATGAAAAGCAAAGCTCGATGATCCATTTACAATTGAAAGTAAAGGCTGAAAGTGTCTAGACTAAATGATGTCAACAGCAAGTATCCTCATGTACTTCCTATTTAGTATAGCAATTTTCTCATTGGAATATAAAAATCAAATCACTTTCCCTTGAAACATTTTAAACTTTATTCAAATCATGATGCATTATAAATACTTTGCAATCCTTAACACAATACCCAACAGGCTATGCATGTATGAGCATGAACATCAATTTCGTTTTAATGTATTCACTAAGAGATAATTCACTATATGCAAAATGTAAAGATATCTAAATGTTGCTTGATTATAATGTGTACAAATCTGAAAGATGATGAAGAAATAGAACAACTATTTAGTAAAGCCAAAGCTTCAAGGTTTTATTCTCAAGAAAAACAAAAAGGATAACTTATCAAAATGTGTTAGGGAGGAAAATTGGTGAAAACTTCTGCCATGAGTAAAGAAAAAGAAAATCAGAGCAGGAAGATAGATGGATGGATGCATGCATGCATTCATTCACTCATTCAATCATATATTGCAAAAGACAAAGCACAATATAAACCAGCAGCTGTGATACAGAAAAACAAGAATGAGAGTGAGAAATGGAATACATAGCACCTCACAATAGCAAAAGTTCATCAAGATGCACCATTAATTACAACACCAAAAATGTGCTTACAGAACATAGAAAAAGAAAATCTAAAATGTAATTTTTTCACTAAAATTCATGTTACATATGAATAAATCAAATTATGTGAAACAAGTTATACTGGCCTTCTATTATTCCAATTATTGGTAAAACAATAAAAAGCTTCAATTAGTGGTGCTGTGTTATGATAAAGGGAGTACACAAAATATATCAAATAAGTAACTACTTCTAAAACTTTCTGCCATATGCCATGATGCATTTATGCAAAATAATGAGCTAATTACTTATGATGTGGGCATACTATTATACCCATCTATCAGCAGCAACTTAAAAAAAGACCAATCACTGCATTTCCATTAAAAAATTTTCATCAGGCATACAGACGGAAAAGAATCCAGACTACCTATTAATAACAAACAAAGCTTAAAACCGAGACTCAGATATATATCAGAAGAATCACTCTAATATTTACCTGAGAATCTGGTAAATCCTTGTTTACCTTCTTGATTTGTCTGCCTGACTCTCTCCGAGAGGATATCTTCCCCATCTTTTCTCCTAGCCCCGGTGAAAATGCATCTAAATTAGAGTTGCCAATCATTGGATTCATTGCGTCTGCTTTCCTCTTAATCCCCTTCTGAAAATAAAGACACCATCATAAATAACTCTTTTCCTGAAAATTTATTCTAAAAAGGTCATAAAATTCCTGCATAAACACACATACACACCCTGTTCATCAATTCAAACATTTCAAACATGTTTAAGACAGACTTGTTTGAAAAGTGTATACACCTGTCTTTGGTCTCCATGGTAAATAAATAAAAAAAATAAATAAATAAATAAATAAATAAAAAACAGGCTAAATGTTTGTGTATTTTAGAAAACTGATGAAATGAGTTCAAATCTGTACAGCACATCACAAACTTTCAAGAAGGAATAAGATTTTCAGGAATAATGTTTGCAATACTTATCAAAATTCATCTGCAAATGTAACCTCTAATATCAACTCATTAGTACAACACTATATAGAATCTAGCGATTTGTGCATTACCATGTAATGTCCACTGCATCAGTCTGGCATTCTGCCTTGTTAAATGTAATATAAAGTAAAAGAAAGATTTTAAAAATGCTAGCAATCATCAGTTCCCAACAAAAATAATATAAAATGTACATCATAGTACATCCTATTGGTTTGGAGAAAATTTTTTGTGATAAATACAATGCATAATTTTCTTCTGATGAATTTTATGTGATACTACTTCATACAAATGTCTGGTTCATGTCATATCATCCACTGGTAACTGCCTTGTGAATATCTGCTTAAGACCAGGCTACCAACCCATCCACATTAATTATCATCACAAATCAAAACAAAGAAAATGTAGACACCAACACTGGCAATTGTTCACCACAGCATTACCTGACAATATTATCCCAAGATTACCCAATCCCAAATCCTATCCACCAACCCACATACAAACATGCAGACTCCCCTGAAAGAAAGTTCCAAAGTAACAGAAAAGAGAAAAAGTTGCATCAGTATTTCAAGGGAACAGAGAACCTATAGTTAAATATTTGTAACATTAAACAATGGAAGTTTGGGAAAGATGTTAGAGATGTGCAGGTCGTGTATACTTGCAAACAGAAAATAACATGACAATCCCATACCCCACACAAAAAAACAGAGAGAAAGAGAGAGAGAGAGAGAGAGAGAGAGAGAGAGAGAGAGAGAGAGAGAGAGAGAGAGAGAGAGAGAGAGAGAGAGAGAGAGAGAGAGAGATTCCCATGCAGGTCAGCACTAGCATCAATTCTAGATATAAATAAACAATATGACATGTGTCCCAGGTCTCTGTTCACCAAACAAAGTTGGTGAGCAAAAGACAGGAGGGATTAAAAGTTGCAAGGGTTTATAGGCACTATCTGAGTACAATATACATAGAACCTCTAAACAAGAATTTCCCACACCTGAATGGCATTGTTTATATTTCATAATCCTAAACAAGAATCTGTTGCAGTGGAACAACCAGCACTTGAACTGTCCCACCAGTCACCTCTCATGATCTGTTGCATTGTTTTACCAGCAGTGTTACCTACATTTCAGAATTTCATGGCACTGAAGTATATCATTATGCTGCAGATATGCATGCTACTTCATGCGTGTAATTTTTCCATACAATATATCATATCCTGCCTGGTGTATGACATCTAACATATATTTCAGTGCTTCCATGACAACCACGGAAATACAGGGAATCAGGATTCGGCATATTTCTAAGGAGATTTTGAGAATAGACTGTCAGGCACATTTTATCAGCATATCCACCACCTCACACACTCCTGCCTCACAGGAGCAATGAACAACAGTGACTGAGTGTCACCCACATAACAGGTGAGATCTAAATTAACCATTTGCTTTTCCTTATTTTCAACAAGGAAAAAATGTGAATACAAACTTTTAAAATAAGAACAGCCTGTTTGAACAATCTAATCTAAATGTGTGTTCTGAAGTTTTACAATGATATAAAAAATAAACCTAATCCAAAAAAAAGTAATAAAAAATAAATATTAGTGAGACCAAATTAATACCCCCTTGAAAGTATACAATAGAAGCAGAAACACAGAAAACTAAAGAAAAAGAATAGTAAAATGAGATACACTGTCATTAAAAAGAAAACCATCGACACCCAACATAGAGAACACTACCAAACATAATGGCAGGCACTTTGTCTTGGCTACCCTTCTCCATGGGAATGCTGCCCTGGTATACTGATCAATGAATAGATGATTGGAACACATCAAACCATGGGTTAACCTAAGTTCAGCGACAAAATACCCTCCTCTGACTGACAAACAAACATTTAGAGGTTAGGGAACTTCCTCCTTAAAACAAAAGCACTGGAGATGAATAGAGAAAAATGTGGTGAAATGAAAGAACATGTAATAATGGTAGATACAGCAAATGAGAAGAGGTACAAACACCAGTTCCAAAAAACAAAAAGCCAAGTAAATGAGGAGGCCAAAGTACATGAATGCAGCTATGGTTGGGAGTTTCAATGAGGCCCTGGACAGTCTGCATATGTAAGTTGATAAAGGAGAAATGAACAAAGGAGGGAGAAGGCCACTAAGAAAATAATGTAGTGATGGCAACAACTGCACCATCATCTTTTGAGATACAAGAGAAAGCATTAAAAATTTCAGTAAGGAAGAGGAAAAAATTACATGTACGATTTGGATAGAGACAGAAAATAGGAAATGCATAAAAAAAAACAAGGCAACATACTGGGAGAGCAAATGTTCAAACCTAACAAACAAAATTATAAGAGAAATTAAGACTTACCCAACTGTAGGACTACAAAAACATACTAATAAGGGAAGACCTGAATGAAGAAGAGAGAAGATCATTAAAACATTGCAAGAGAAAGTAAAGATAAAACAAGGAAAGAATAAGAAAACAAAACAAAAAACTATGGAAGCACTGAGAGAAAGCTCTTTAAGTATAAGGTATGAAAGATTTAAGATACAATGAACAAGTTGCCAGGAAAAAAAGAGACAAATCAGAATACAGAAACAGCAAGGAGAGAGAGAGAGAGAGAGAGAGAGAGAGAGAGAGAGAGAGAGAGAGAGAGAGAGAGAGAGAGAGAGAGAGAGGTTATATACTGCTGTAGGTGAACCACAATATCACACCCAAAGTAGATTCAGATGAACCAAACTACTTAATAACAAAAGTATGAGATACAGATCCTGGGTGAAACAACTAAGGAAAAGTTGATATATAAAAAAAAATATGGCCTGCTTAACAATTGTAAATAAAATGGTACAAGTATTGTGAGTAAGACAGCTATATGAGGAAAAAAGAGATGTAGTACAGCCTCCACCCATCTATGAACAGATCAAGAAAATTAACAGCTGGTAAGAACATTCACATTCACAAAACACTTGAAAAGCTAACACTGTAAAAATCATGTATGCTGATGTACTTCACTGAAACAAAATTGGAATAAAAAGACCTCATCAAGATCCAACCTTGTATACAAAACAAGTAAACCTGTACAGCAAGGAAGAACACATCACACCCGGCCTATTAGTTTACTAATGAGGTTGAGAGATTACATGCTTTCACTGTGTCTCAAGTTTGTCTTGAAATCAGCAAGCTGTGTGTTGTACACGGTAAAATTCTTTATCTAATTCTTGTTTGCAGTAATTAATTGTGTTCATTGCCAGTAAAACATTTTCCAACAAAATAAACATATTTTTGGTAATCATTAATAACAAAACATGGCTGAGTCATTTTTAATCCTTAAACTTATCTTACATGTAAAATGCTCAACTATGTAGAGCACAATATTTTGCATTGCATTAGCCATGCACAGAACATTGGCTAATAACATTAAAGCAAAAGATTCACATCCCATCAAGCCAGCAAGTTATTGTTAATACAAACACTGTATATCAAGCAGTGAAACAAGACTGTGACAAGTCTAGAGCTGTTATTACTTAACAGAAGAGCCAATGGAACAAACAATGGAATACTGTGCTTTCATGAAATTGCCTCTATTTGTCTTCCAATGTTATGCATTATACCTTACCCCCTTTTGCCATGATACAAAACAATTTCCTTTTATTGAAGATATCAAAGATAATGCCTAGTGGGTGTTAAGACCGAGTGACATCCTCTTATATGGGCAGATACACAATGTTATCTATCCCTTTATTGTGTTGGGAAACTTCTGATTTCATGCTACTTCTTCCAACCTATCAAACCACATGATACTGAAGACTTCCCAGGAATACATACTCAGAGGCCATGTCACACTTAAGGCACACACTTTTTTCACCATGTTACATCATTATAAACCTTCAGGGATGAGCTTATGAATATGTGTATTTTGAATGGTTGAGTCTCACTTTTGATAATGAACCTATGAAGCTTTGCAATCCCCACAGTTTTTCATTCATTTATCTTTCCTTCCTTTCTTCCCACATCAATGTCACTTTCAATCACTCATTATATATAGAAAAACAAATCCTACCTTGAGATGGCCTAATGTATAAAAGAGAGAGAGAGAGAGAGAGAGAGAGAGAGAGAGAGAGAGAGAGCGAGAGAGAGAGAGAGAGAGAGAGAGAGAGAGAGAGAGAGAGAGAGAGACATACGTATGTGACACATGAAGATCAACTTCCTCTACTAAATCTACAGGATCATTCAGAAATATATTGTTTTACATAAAATCACTAATAAAGACTTATTTCTGATCATTTTCAATAAATGCTGTAGTCTGCCGCTGACCTTGTGAAAATACCAGGTGATGCACTTGCAGAATTATGAAGTTTTGATAAAAATAATAATTCATATCATGCTACTTTCATCTTAATTATCAATTCAGCTTCAAGACCAGTAAAGAAACACAATATGGAAGAAATAAACAACTTGAAGAAAACATTGGGAAAGATAACAGTAATGACAACAGCAATGCTAATAACAACTATAACTAACTACTACTACTACTACTACTATTACAGCAGACAAATTACTGTTAAGAGAGAGAGAGAGAGAGAGAGAGAGAGAGAGAGAGAGAGAGAGAGAGAGAGAGAGAGAGAGAGAGAGAGAGAGAGAGAGAGAGAAATTAGAGTAATCATCTGGAAAGCTTAACCTCCACCAAATCATTCTGGTAACTACACAATAACCTCCACCAAATCATTCTGGTAACTACACACGATGTCAACAAAACAGGTGAAGTCCAGTGGTACACCACCTGAATGTGCAGGGAAGCTTTCACAAAAGAAAATATTGGCCAAGAAAAAGGTGACCCCACACTATGAGGAAGTATAGGGTCTGTAGTCCAAATGGAGCTTAATGACATTTTGGAAACTTCTTATTGATCATCTTCATTAATACAAAAATGAGCAGATGATAAAAATAATGGCAATATCACTGTTGAACAAAATGAGGACAATTCCTTTTGTTAACTGGCTCCATCCCCCTCCATCCTTCCTCCAACATTCCCCACAACAACAAAAAAGGCATAGGGGATGGGGGGAGTGATGTGGAGATGTGAATGGCATGAGGTGGTTGTAACAAGTCACTCCCAAATTTTTCCTAATGTGTAAACGTTAGTGATGAAGCTTCCAAGTCTCGGAGTGTGGAATACACATCCACTACATTCTCAACAGATCATAGGAGACAATCCAAAAAAGAAATTAAGGTGAAAGAACAGGAGCTCTCGTCCTTACACTCTAGTTAATAATGACAACGATAAAGAGAAACGTTCGAGTAGTAAAGTATGCATGCTAAATAATCAAAGGTTAAGATTCTATCTGTTATTTTATACAGTCTTTATCCCTACAAATATAATGAAGCAAAACTGCAGTGAATCTTACCTGCGTGTCATTCTGATTCCACCCATCAATAGTAGTGGAAGGGTTCGGATGACTGGGCGCTGGCGTGGGATGAGGTGGGATGAGGTGCATTGGCCCTCCTAGTGACACCTGAAAAGATAGGCACTGTGTTAAGAAAGTTTTCACTCACTAAACATAGGAACACACACACTTTTACTTCCACTGTGTATTGTCTGCCAAGCTATTTACAGAGGGATTTCATATGTGCAGACCATTAAGTACACAATTGTTTATTCATGGACTGAAAGTTATAAATAGAAAAATAAGCAAATGAAAAGTATCCATAGATAGAGCAATTATTTGGTATTTTGTACTTCCAGCAAAGCACAAGTCCCTTCTCCAATGAATATGGCACAGTTGTTTATCAAGTGCTTACCACCATTTGCAAAGCTGTTCTCATGAGATGTTCCATGCCAGGCCACATTTTATTCTAAACATTCATGTATTTAGATGTATGAAAAATCTTGAAATAAAATGTCTTTCACAATACATAAAAGATATACTTCCAAATCTATGACTAGTTTTCATTTTCATGAATCAAGTTGAGCATTTCATCTAGTTTTGTGTCATGATTACTCTTGTAGAATACTTTTGGCTTTCATTACCTAACAATGGTATCCACAAAACTAACCCACTGTTTATGCATTTCTTGTGAGACGAGCATAGTGCATTTCATTTCAATCCCTCATATGGCAAACCATGTTTTTGGCCTACACACATCAACCTAAGAGAGAGACTGATTTCATATCCAGGGCCATGGTATTTTACAAACAACCTTCATAAGCATATTGCACATTGACAATGACTCCACTTACTGTGTTTATTCACCTACATTTCTTTTCATAAACAAATGTAATCCACCAGTGTTGTGATGTCAACAGTAATTATGACTACAATATTTCACTTGCAAGAGAATGATCCAATTACCAATTTGTGCCTGGACATTCACAACACTTCCTTTTAGTAACAAAGTCAAGAGCAAGAAAATGGGAAATATTTAGATCACAACAATGATTGCCAGATTTCTTACTAATATATGAACTTTAAGCTCTGCTACCCAACATTACACATAAGGAGTCACTGCATCATGTATGAAGAGAATAAGAGCTTTAAAACATCACAAGTTTAAAAGCATTTCATTGATCTACATGTGAATTGGTGACAAACGAAATAAAATGTTTGCAAGTGATAATACAGTGACAATTGCCTCAATGACAAGGAAGCGACTAACACGATTCCACATAAACAGCTTGTAAGTGACATTGTTATTTTAAAATTATTTACCAGTTACGTTGTATTATATCTCTTTTCTATTCTTTTATTTCATATCAACTGACATTGTTATTTTTAAATTCTTTACCAGTTATACTGTATCATCTTTTTTCTATTTCTTTTATTTTATATTAACTGACATTGTTATTTTAAAGTTATTTACCAGTTATACTGTATCATCTCTCTTTTCTATTTTTTATTTCATATTAACTGACATTGTTATTTTAAAAGTTATTTACCAGTTATACAGTATCATCTCTCTACTAATTTTTTATATTATTACATTCTGCTAAAAAAATGGCCTAAGAAATTCACGAAATTATGAAAAGAAAAACTTTTGAGAGAAAAATCCACGAGTATGCGAGGCCGTCAATGGTGAACCACGAATGAGCAAGGGTCCACTGTATTGAGAAACAGATCAGTGCTACATCCTAACAGCACAGTACATTAATATGATCCTCCTCATATGAGAAATTAATGCACAATGATATATGAATAAGAAATAATTAACACCTGACTGACTAACTGTTTATGCCTATTCTGCATCTGAGTTTCTCTTCTAATTGTCTAAACTTCCATTAAGATATAAATTTATTGCCTTGCTTATACAGCTTGTTCATAAGGTAGGTCACACCATATCTCTGCTACTGGGTAATCTAATTGATATAACTTTCATGGGCACTTTTAATCTGGCCCAGTTTCTGTAAAGTGTAGTGACCATGCCACCACAGCACACTTTAGTGGTAATCTTATCAAGGCGTCCCAGCCATCATTAGCTTGACAGTTCCTCATCCAGCTGCATCAAAGCTAGTCATGCTAAGCAATATTTTGGAAATCTAAATGGCCTACCTTCCTTTCTTTATAAAGCCCATTTATCTCTTACAAGTTATACTGAACTGCAACACATGTCTAGTCCATCACAGAGTGGTTTTTTTTATTTTTTTTTTAACTTGAATGGATACAAATCTTTTCTGATCAGTGAGAATCCTCTCAGATTTAAGGAACATATAATAACATCATAATGGCTCAATACTTTGATACCTGCACTCTTTCAGATTACGTCCTGACATTCAATATGTTTATATTGCATTTCTTTTATGAAAATTCTTATTAAAATCCATAATGTCTTCTATATATTAATACTGTTTTTTTTCTTGAAGTCTACCTTTTCCCTTCTAATTTTTAGGAAGATTTTGTTTTCAACACCACTACACAACATTCTTCTAAATAATTTAAAATTTCTTCCCAACAATTTACAATTCAGTTCACTTCAGTTCTCACAATACTAAACATGATCTTTTACCTGGAACTTAGGAACTGACTTTCTCAATTTTAACATTTTTAAAGTTTTGGAACATACCTTCCTTTGTACACAGTATTTAGAGCTGCTTTACTTATCTTCCCTCTTATTAGTTGCTATAAATACTTTTGATATTCATTATTTGTGCATTAGAAGTTACGATACATTTCATGTGTAGTTTACTCTTGACAAACATTGCCTTGCACAACAAAAATGTGTTGTTAATTACCATAATACTATAACGAAAGCAAAGTTTTTTCACCAATACTTATACCAGCACATTTCTTCCTACGCATACCACACACAAAGGAACACGAATCAGAATATAAAATTAACACACATCTACAGACAAATCAAACAGGACTGTAAAGATTAACATCTAGTGGCTAACCATGACACAAGTAGGCATCAGCCAAACATTAACCCTCACACATATACATATATAGTCCAACATGTTGGATGATTCTCCTTCAGCATTATTACAACTGAATGTTAAAACTCATACCTCCGTAGCACAAAATGAAAGACTCCAGTAAAGCCCATTGTCTGCAGATACTGACATTAGGTTTATGTTACGTTACTAGTAGGAGTGAGCTGTTACACTTCAAAGTCTAATTGTTTCTTTCAAGATCCAAAATGCACTTTTTGTATCTCTGAGGTGGCTAGTGTACAGCTGGACTACATGGCCACAGATGTTGTTGTCAAGGAATGGTGTTGACAAGTACACAATCTACTCCAACTGTAAAATACCTGTACACAGCATTTTAATTTACTCATTTATTATTTTCTTCTTATAAAGAAATGGAAGTTGGCCAAGGGCAACATAAGAAAATAATAAAAAAAGCCCACTCATTTGTCAGCTCCCTTACAGGTCCAAAAGAGTTAGCTAAAATAAGTTTAGATTTTGTCTTATGAATATCTGAAATTGTGTGATTTTAACTCATATTCTTCACATACATCTGCAGATGCACGTTTACTAATCATTATTCCCATATCTTCATATGTGCATCATTTTCTGTTTTTTTATCAACTTCAGCTTCTATACTATAGTTAAAGTCACCATTTTCCTTTTAATCTTTTTCTCTGCACAGCATGGTTATAAAAAAATGAGATTTGAACATATTTTAAAAAGAAAAAAAAAAATTATGAAGCAATGTGTAACATGTTTTTGCACTGATGTAAACAGTCTTCTTGTTATGTATTTCACTTCATACATTATCCACTTCTTTCTTCTGCCATTTACCAGTCAGTTTCCTGCAATTAGTCTGTCTCTTTTCCACAACTCTATACCAAGAACTTTTTCATACACTTCACTATTTCATCCAACTTCCTTCCGTCTCCAAACTATACGAAATATGTGATGGTCCCTCCATCCTTTTCTTTTGAGTATCCTTACCTTCCTACTCCTCATCACCTACAAACTGACTTCTCCCTTCCTCATGCTCACCAGATTTCATCATCATACTCTACTTTTTCCTTCACTTTCAATCATTTTCATGACATTACTTCCCAGTGCAGGACTTTGAAACTGAACTGACTGCTCTACATTTTGCCTACAGCTTCCCCATGTCCATTAAAGGTCCATAATACTGAGGTATGAGCGCATATTAAGTGTTCTCCAAATTCAAGCTAATAGCCCCAATAGGTCATAACTTTATATACAAGAAATGCAACCCATGATTACAGTTCCACTTTCTCAAACACTGGCAAGAAATGACCCGACTGCAACCTCAATAACTCTGACAGGACTGGTTGCAGCAAAGTGCGAGACAGTGACATGGGCTACACAGAACTACACATAATGGTAAATATATATGTAAATGAAAAAATGCATGGTAATTCAGCACCTTAATAGGCTTCTTTTTAATTACAGAATTCTGGAGGCATTGGGAACATTTGGCAAGATTATATTACGAACACAAAGAGCATTTTTTTAGAGGAGAAAGAAAAAGAGAGGGGAGGGAGGGAAGGATGATGGTAATAGCAACTGGGGATTGTCCTTTACTTTTGAGGATACAGCAGTAAAATTAGTCAAAGAATAACAAAATTTTGAATAAGCAAATATGCTAAGAGAAATCATTCTTGTCATGTGCCATGCCTATGAAATTAACATTCAAAGTTCATTCTCAAGAATATTAGAACAGAGCAACTTCCATGACCTGCAACATGACAAAACAATGATACCAAAAATTTTAGAACCAACCAGCTACTATCCATCTAAGATTGTTGTGGTCCACAGTTTAATAAAGAAGTGATCTATGTTCATACTGAGGACATAATTGTAATTGTAACTGCTGCACCCACAGTGATTCAATAAATAAAAATTCTATGAAATTTCAAGGATATGGTTACTGATATTGCCAAAGTACACAATTTCTATTTAATATATGAATTTTCATTATATACCCTTTACTGAAATTCAAATATAGATTATCTAGCTTAGCAAACTATGCTTAGGTTAAGACCAGCTGGGGTGCTTATTGTGGAGTCAGGTGACTCAGGTCAGAGAGAGAGAGAGAGAGAGAGAGAGAGAGAGAGAGAGAGAGAGAGAGAGAGAGAGAGAGAGAGAGAGAGAGAGAGAGAGGGGGGGGGGATAGTTCCTGATGTTCAAACCACACTTTGTATGTGTTCCCCTAAATCTTATTACCATTATTATTTTTTTCTATGTAAGAGGACCAATGGCAAAGGGCAACAACTATTTTGATATAGAGACCCACTTGAATGTCAGTTCAAAGATAAGTTAGATAGAATGGGAGAGGAAACATAGGTATTACTGAAATAATTACTTAATCATTAATAAATTATATAAAAGTGTCTTGAAAACCCCCTCTCAAAACTTACGTCATGGGTAGGAAAACAGAAGAAAGAAGATAGAGTTCCTGTTTAGCAGAGAGAGATGAATGAATACTAGTTAATTTTTACATTAGAATTGAACAGAATAAGGTTGAGAGAAGACTCTTGTGCAATGATGCCATGAGAGAAGCACACCGTTAACAAGATCAAAAGGGCAGTTAACATGAAAAAAGTGACAGAAGATAGCATGATACAATACTGAAAAATTTGATATGATCATAACACTTACACAGTAATAAATAGGTATAAAGACAGCACAAATTAAGGATTCACAATGCTAGTATAATGTGGCAAGGGAAGAAACAAGACCTAGCTGTGAATGTGTGGGGAGAAAATACTCCAAGCTGAATGTCTCAGCACTGTTTACATGAAGGCAATACAGTGGCACTAGTGGACAGCCACATGAGATGTCACGCCGCATCAGGACCAACCACCACGCTGACTGGCTAAATGTGACGTCTTGCTCAACTCAGGGCTCTGGGAGTACTTACTTACACAGTGTAGAAGTCTCCTATACTTCTAGATCAAGTAAGATAAGCAAGCAATGGGGGGGAGAGAGAGAGAGAGAGAGAGAGAGAGAGAGAGAGAGAGAGAGAGAGAGAGAGAGAGAGAGAGAGAGTGCAAATGACACAAGTAACAGGAAACACATGAACATCCTCAGTAAAATCATGAACAACTCAAGAACTCATCAGCAACATTATATCAGTATCCCATGGACCAACAATACATCGGTTTCCATCTGTTGAAAGCATTGCATCATACTAACAGACTAATACCCTTTAACATTTTTTTCACTGTTTTGGCTCAGCAGGATATCACTCCAATCACTGGATAGATACTTGAAGCCACTGCTCCCATGCAAAAAAAAGCTTATATAGAGATGAACAGAGGGATCAGCTTGTGTAGTGAGGAAAGGACATGTGTTGTTGTTGTGACTATGTGATGGTTGCAGTGGCTATACTATATCTGGTTGGTAATGGATTAGGTTATCATTACCACAAATGTTTTCATCACAGACAAAATCTTCATTGTTCTCTCAACCAAAATTACATGCTTAGCAGTCCCACACCAGCCTTATTAACCAAAAGATAGCAGGGTATAATTTTTTATGCTGATTAAAGACCTGTCCTGGCCAACCACAAATCTTATCTATCCTCTACAACAGTGCTGTCCAAACTGTATAGAACAACATTGATCATAAGGCTATGTGAAAAAACAAGAAGAGTACAAATGCACACACACAGCAATAGCTTCCCATGTTCTAAGGCAAAGAGAAGGGGAAGAGGAGGAATGGATACCCATGAACAATGTGTATTGTACATGTGTGAGTGAGAGTGCTGGCAGTGACTGCCTGGGAACCAGTCACTGCTGCTGAGTCTTGTCTTAATAGTTAGTGTGTGCTGTAATTTTTCTCCGCACACAAGCTTACAAATGCAGATAATTGTAGGGCAAGCAGGGTGGGGAGGTATGTAACAGTATGAGGTAACAAATGGTATACAAAAGGTGCAAATGTTTGGATGGCACTGATCTATTGTAAAGGCCAAGGCACTTTGCCTCAACAAAGGCATGCTGTAGCTTACATGATCATATGTAATAAGCCAATCATTTACACTCAGATTTCCAAAATGTTAAACAATATATCTAGAGAAAACTTTTAATAAACCATACAATAATTTCTTTCCTCTTCAAAGACAGGCACATGACCCAGACATAACATTATAAAGACAGGCATGTGACCCAGACATAACATTATATGGACACAATACCACTTTGCTTCCATCACACTCTTCCATTAATGGCAACTTTGTACTTTCTGATAATTTCAATAGTGGAGTACTCTTACTATCAGCATAGAAAGTCTAGTTCCATGTCCATACAGTAAAGCTTAAGAACAAATCTAATTAGTTACTTTGTTATGAAGATTCTCCTTTAAGGACACAAATGATTGCTGTCACAATTGTTAACAACCCACTGTTAACCACTCTGCTGTTAAGGACCTCATTCCATATCTTCTTTGGTGTACCCAATGGCCTAACACCAGCCTTCACACTACCATCTATTCTTTCCACTTGGCCAAATCAATAGTTTTCCTAATTTCACTGCTAAACTCATATTTTTTCTCCCAAGACTGCTTCTTAATTTCTCACATATTTACTGATCACTCACATCCATCTCAATGTCAAGTTCCTTTGAAATGTCAAGACAATCTAGATATCACCCAACTGGTTCATGATTTATAGTTAAGTTGTGAAGTATGCAAGGATTTAAATTCCTCATTTTGTCTCATCAGTGATCAACACAACCACTCAACCAAGTTATATATCTATGCGGCCCACTGTGAATTATGCAGACTTTTGTACCCTGCTCATCTTCCTTTGAAAGTATTAAGGCCATAGTACTTAAGTAAATTACCTGATGCATAAACAAGGAGCAAGTGAAATCTAGATGAAAAACAGAATGCCTGAATTTGTACATTAATTCTTATACATTTTCACGTTCCTATTCAAGATTAATTTCTATACACAATACAGCTCTTACCTAGTGTTCAAGTTAAAAAAGTATACATACACAGCAAAACCTACAACAAATAGCAAACAATTATTCTACTCACCGGAGGAAAGGAGTTTGTTGACGCAGGCGCTGGGACGGTGGGCTGAGCAGTGGAACCCAGCACAGTGGTAGTGGTTGGTGGGGTGCTGACTCTCAAGGGTAATGGCAGTTGAGATGACCCCATGGTAGTAGCCGTTGGTGGGGAAGAGAGCGAGTTGGACAGGGCTGGCGAACTAGCGCTGGTGACGCCCCCAACTGTAACAGCATTCATAACAGGAGGTGCCGTGACCACTGGCACTGTGGATGGGGCAGTCACAGAGGGGGCAGAAGGGACTGAGGGAGGTCTAGGAGGCTTTGTTCCCGGCACTGCTGGTGTCCGACCTTTACGGCCCTTGCCACCTTTGCTAGTAGCATCCTCTACTTCAATTTCATCCTTGGGCATCGCTGCCACTTTTGTTAAAAATATCTTTTCTAGAGTCTGTGCCATTAACACTACGTCCTCACCAGGCTTATTATACACATAGCAATTAGTAAACATAGTGTTGAAGTCTTGTATACACTCTTTGGCACTCCAATAATATTTATTTTCAAGGCGTTTCTTAATAGTGCCCAGGTCCATAGGGTGCTTTATTATTTTGTGGTAGTCAGGTAAATTGAGCTTCATGGCATCCACTGGCTGGTGAAACGGCCAAGCAAACTGGTGTTTCCAAACAGTCTTCATCACTTGCTTCTGGATGTACTGAAGCTGATTTGTAACACGTCCAGGTCTATGAGGTGGAGGGGTGAAGGGAGGCTGTACAATGCCATTAATGGGGTCTATGACAGGTTCCTCTCTTGGTGGGGGCTCAACTGTCCCTCCCACCTTAGGGGGAGAGTCCACCTGCATGCCCCCTCCGTTTGTCTCCTCCATGGTTATGTCTCTGTACAGATGAGAAAAACAAATTATTAAAACAAAGTAATGGTAAGAATTTCAACATATCTATCTATTACTCTAATTTTCAAGATAACATACATGAGATAAAAAAAATCAGGTACATTATCAAAGCCAGCTGTAACCTCAATGAACAATTCCCTTTGCGTCTCACAATACAAGGGGCAGTCACAGCCTGCCCTCTAATGACAACTCTTTTTCCTTCACACAAAACTACATGCACCAACTATACTTACATTCTTCATAAAAGAAAAAAAAAAAAAAATTAAATAAAATAATGAAAAAGGCAAAAGAAACAACAAAAAAAAAAACTCCTTCCTATAAATCTTTTTATAATGACTGGCAATTCAGTAGGCCTTCTTATAACCAAACTTTATTTCACCTTTGGCTAGATACTTCTTACTTTATATGAAAAAGGCTTTGAAGAATATTAATTATAGAATACTGTACCTACATCAATATACCAGCAACATTTAAGGACAGCATCAAACAAGAATAATAATGGTTTAAGACAAAGCTCCTCAGAATGACAATCTATAAAATCAATGGAAAGTTTAGAAATCCTAACTAAAAAAAATACACACAATGAAAACAAACCCCAAAACAATCAAATAAACTTGGCACCCTTAATTCTGTAAGGAGAGAGAGAGAGAGAGAGAGAAGGAGAGAGAGAGAGAGAGAGAGAGAGAGAGAGAGAGAGAGAGAGAGAGAAATTGTAGTGCCAGATAATGATCTTGCAAACAATAGCAAGAACAGTACATTTTCAAATCCCCATCCTATGTACACACCTTACGAGTTTCTCAAATAACCACCAGCTGCAAAACTCAACCTTTCAAACACAAGGATAACATATAGACATATTATACAGAACCAGGAAACTGTAAATGTTTCTTGGATTTCTTCTTGGCAAATCCAGCTGTATAGACCAATACTTCATTCAACAAGGTAATATGGTTCATTTTCATGCAACAGGCAGTGTGTGCAGAAGCAGGGTGCAACAAGTTGACAGCTTCACTTCCTCACATAAATTTCACCGTTAAAAATACAATACTGTTCCACGTTGTTTCATCATTCAGATTTCACGATCCCAAGTTCTGTAATTTCTTCTCAGCGCAAAAGTAGATTGGAAATGACAAAAGAAGAGACAAAGCCATCCAAAGTGATATGCTTTGTCAATCTTTGGAAATGTTTACGTTATGAGGTACATATACCTTTCATGCAACACAGCCAATTTTCATCCAGTAACTTTCATAAGATCATTGAGCATATTTTGTATCACTTGAACTTATTGACTTTCTAGACTGTTCAGCAGAGGCTTGCACTTGTCTAGCAAATTTGTTAAGGGAAGCAAGTTCATATATAAGCATCACATTGCTCCCAATGGTGCTGGTGCAATTACATACATGCAATATGATCAAATTTATGTACAAAGTGATATCTTGATTAAAAGAAAACATTAGCAATAGGAGAGGACCCAAACTGTCAAGTTTTCAGTGTTTGTCAGCTGATATCATTCAGAAGAGGGTTAGCATCTTCTAAGAGAGTTATCTTAAAATGATATATTACAAGGTATATAATGATTTGATAATTTACTTTCCAATATTTTTTGTTTTTACTATGGTATTTCTTTAAATGACTAAGCACATTATATAAAACAAAATATAGTCACCTAGTGTACCAAGTTTTTCATTAAATTTAATTTAACACAAAACTTTAACATACGTTTCACCTCACCTCTGCAGAGGTGAATGCTTTATAAAGGAAACTGTCAAGCTATTTTTGTTGGTTTTCTTTAAGAGAAAAAAGAAATTTGTGGCCAAAACCAGTGCCTTCTCATTGTCCCTGAGTAGTCTTGCCAGATTGAACATGGTATACCTTTAGACTAAAAAATCGCTCATCACTATCCATTAGTTAACATCATCAGATCTCTCTAACACCAAAAGCATCTTCGCCATAGAAAAACAAGAATATACCACCTTTGAGTTATCAATAAAGGAATGATGTATTTGTCACAGGAATAGAGAAGGTATAAAAAATTCATCGCATGAATATAGCCCTAAAAGCATTTATGTTGTAGATACTTGTTTATAAATACTTTAGCAATTCCAATGTATTGTTTATTAAAGTGGAATATTCAAAAACATACAATGTGCAGAAGACCAACTTTTCTGTGAAATATTACAAAATCTGGTAAATCTGACAACTTCAACTGGAGTTTGGGTTCTCTCCTATCACCAAAAGCTTGTAATTGTTGCCAGTTGCTTCACTTGTTTGCCATTTTCTAATTTACACTTATATCCCCACCATTTCACCTGAAACAATGCTTATTACAATGAGCACTGTAGAACATTTTGAGTTGAACTCCTTCATACAAGTGAATGATATCAGCACAATATAATCACTGACATGTGCATGAAATCAGACCACCTCCTGTGTAGTTTTTTCTCTTCCTTTGATACATCACTGTCTAAATGAAGCCATTCCAATACTACAACATAAACACATGATAATTCTTCATTCAGTTACCGAGGTACTGTACTATGTAGTCTGTTCATAAAGACAAGATCAAACCTTATTCAACTTTTCTGTACCAATATCCTGCCTATATTGTGGTCAGTAAAGCTTGGATTGCTCCTCCAGCAGAGGCTGAGATATGAAGGAATGGGAGTGAGGGTGAGGGTGAGGATGTATGATGTCTTGTTTAGGTAACCATTCTATAAGTGACGTCAACTTATTCAAAGGTGGACTGGAGTGGACTAAGTCTCATAGCACACCTTTGCCTCTGTACATGGTGAATGCCAGCAGAGTTCATTAAGGCAAATTTACACAATGACATTAATGCAAAGGTAGCACAAAATCCAGTTGTAATAAATTATAAAAATTGATACTAAAGAAGTATAAATTCAGTAGGTTGTAGAGGTAAATCTTACAGAAAATTAGGCACATGAGAAAATTAAGCTTTGGCATTTATTACTTAATTAGTAAGAGTTTGATTCCATCATCATTACATACAATTTTGGCAAGCCTCACTCCTTTTTCTATGATTTGGGGACACCTAGACTTCATCTTCTAATTAGGAGAGAAGAGAAAAATAACATGAAATGAAAGATAAATATAAATAAATAAATAGGCAAAGAAATAAATCAAAAATTGATAACTCTGAATACAAATGTAGCTTACCTCAAATCCTGTACACTATCTCTAAGGGAGGAGAAATAAACCTTATCTCCCTATCATCCCCCCAAAGGGCAATGCAATTTACATCCCACACAGCCAGCCCAAACAGCTTGCAAGAGGCAGGTGGAGGAGCAACACACTGTACACTAAGGGTCGTGTGAATACCCTCACCTTCCACAACAAAGATTGGTATTTCATCTAGTGATTGACTTCTACCAAATATTTTTTTCATAGTACTTGCTATATAAGTAACAAGTATACCTAAAATTGAATTTTTCATCTTTAATTGAAAAAGTCTCCAGGTATGTTCAAAATCATCTTGAGTGAACCAACCTCTTCAATATCTATGTACATATCTTTCACATTCATAAGGATACTTTAAATTTAAGATTTTTTCTAATAGTATATAAACTTATTTTTTAGTCAACTGAATAAATCTGGGTTTCATATTGATGTATTTTAAAAATGATAAGCTTTCTTTATGTCAAGGGATGTGGTTATCCTTAGGATATTGATAATTTCTTGAATGTTAGAGCCCTTTTATTTGAAGAGTTTTCAAGTCATTATATTCATTTTGATCCGATGAATACAGGCTTTCATTAGAGGAAAAGCTTCCATGGATATAGTATACCTGTTTTCCTATAAAAATGCCTTTCACCAAAAAAGGATTTCAATAACTTTATTACCTCATATCATGGAGATAAAATAAACAAAATATAGAAATAAAAAACAACAGAAACAATATTATGGGAATCTCATAATTACAGCAGTTAAATTGTGCCACTATAACACCTCTTGTACAATTTCAGGTCACTTTAGAGAAGAAATACGACAATATGTTTAGCTATAAAATCAAGAAATTTAAGCAAATGCCATGAAAACCAAACAGAAAAGTTGTAACACTGAGAAAGTGAATAAAAAAATCATGGTGTCTGATCCTCAAGCTGTAATATTTACACAGATGGATGTTGTCTTATCAAGAGAATCACATAATCCTACTAAGAAGTGAGGATTGGAACAAAGAATCACATCACATCTTCAATGTGAATGGCAGAGAGAGAGAGAGAGAGAGAGAGAGAGAGAGAGAGAGAGAGAGAGCATCACACAAATCCAAGTACAGGAGGATGAGCCTTTACACAGGAGAAAAACTATGGTCTGTATTCGGAAATGCTTAGCGAGGTTTCCAAGATTGTTTCTCCAGCTAATAATGTAGGAATCTTGTCAATCTACCTCTACAACCGTAAAAACACATTAAAAACTTTTCAATGAAAAGAAGCCTTTTGAAATATGTAGTGGAGGTGAAGCACAGAAGTGTTTGTGAATGTAAGCCTATCATTCAAGCTTCCAAAGAAAATGGACAATGATAATGATATTGATCAAAATTACGAACTTGTTGAGAGCTCCTTACTGAAATGTGTGCAACTCACAATTTCTTGGTAATACAATCCATAAAAGGCTGGGTCTCTTTGCACCATTGAAGATTTTGCTTCGAAATATCATATTAGAGTTTAAAGCAACACAAATAAAAAGGATTATGAGCCTACAGATAAAAAAGGAAATAGGTACTGGCTGAAGTACAAATACACGGTTTAAAAGATAACAAGCATGTATGCTCATAAACTCTTCTTACTCAGAAATTACATGTCTTCTTTAAGTAGCAATCTCTATCACTTGTCCAATGCAAATCAAGTAGCACTGGAACATATTGCAAGGTTGTGACTTAATAAGTGCATATGTTGGATCTTCAACAAGAATTGAAAAATATTAGCAAAAAAGGTAAGAATTGTTTGTCGTAGACCTTCAGTTTAAGATATGACATGATAGACAATATGATTAAATATATGAACTGATATGATAATAGTAATGATATTTCTGCCAAGAATTTTGCTGCTTAATTGGTCATTACATTTTTTCACATCCACTTCATTGTAAATGTGCCAAGAGTGAATATGGTTCCATTACTTGGGGACACTCCATGGCGATCCTTTCTTCCTTCAACATTCATCATTCACTGGCAATAAATCACAATGCCTCCAACTATTGGTGATTAAGGCATGCTACTCAAGTCAATGTCTACGCTACAATGGAATGATTTCAGCCAGAAACTGCCAACTAAGTTTAATTCCAAAAACATTATAATTAAAACTATGAATTCAAACAAAACTTGACCTTGTCAAACATCATCATGTGTCAAGTCCCTAGACATTCTAGAACCTCAACTCTGTTATTTCCATTAGAGTACTTTGAAAGTGTTCTTACAAAGGCATTTAATATATACATAATTTGGCTAATATTTGACATGACACCATAATGATGAATGAGCGGAATTTGCTCACAGATTTATCTTTCACTACACATCAATAGTTATGCACAAAGTTCGAAGAACGTTGGTGAAGGAGATTACCACAAAGAACTTTGATTGCTGATGTGAACATATAAATAGGTTTGAAGGATTACCAGATAAACTGAGTTTAACAGAATCTGTATCACAGGTAACAGTGTTATTACAGTAGTGATACCTTGCAAAGATACGTAAAAAGTGAATTGATCAGATCTCAGTTAAACAAACACAGCAGCAGCTAGGTAACAAAAGCAGTGCTGGTGACTGAAAACAAAAGTAGAACACATGAATGAGTAGACACTTTTTTGCTCCATTCTACACATGCACTGAAGTAATACTAAGAGAATTAGGAAGAGGATAAACCGTTTAGGGCATTATGAAGCATGATGGCACCAAATAAATATCACGGCATGATAAGATAAAACGCAATTCTCATGTACTCTAAAAAGACAGCCTTCTATAAAATAACAAGATTACTGAAATACGTACATCAGACGGAGAGTGGAGAGCAAGGACTAGAATGTAGTACGAAGATGAATAAACAAAAGCAGCTGGAGACTCTTCTGCCATGGAGAAGTGCCAAGAATGAATGTTAAGAGTATAGATAGGTAAAGAATAAGTTGAATACAAGAAACCTTGCTAATAAATGGTACAATACTGCAGTTTCAAAAGCACTTATCATCATGCACATTTCAATTACTGGTAAATATCATCAGACTATTGACATTTAATATATATATATATATATATATATATATATATATATATATATATATATATATATATATATATATATGAGGAGGTTTTGCTGTTCAGTTAGAAAAATATTAACATTCTTACAACTCTCCATTTTTTCACTGCCATCAAGATATTGTAGCCCTGCTTCTGCATTTTGCCTTGAGAATGTAGCTTGACATAATCAAAAGACAGACATGTACCAGTCATATTTTGAATAACTTTAGTACAGAAACTGGAGCCAGAAGAGCAAACTATGCAGCAGATTATGGTAACCCTATACCACCTGCAGTTTTTACACACATAGATTGTACGCCTACTTTCTCAATCTTAGTGGTTTATCACTATCTTTGTCCCTTTACTTGGTACAACTCCCAAGGCAAGGACCGACACGTATGGGTATGGAAAAAATTCTACAAAACCAGGCACAATAAAATATGAACTAAAACACAAGAAAGCAACCTCATCAGACTTAACATTTCTACCATCCATTACAATTCACTTCATTACATTGCACATAAACTTTTACTCCAATGTGTATTGCAAGATTCTTCAACTACATTCATACATCTGATGACCAAAGACAATATTCTAATCAATAATAATATCAATTATATCAAACTTGTGGTGCAGTCCAGAAATTCTTAAAAAAACAAACAAACATTTCTTTTAAGATGTACATCACTGTGCTCTTTTTGTTTATCTTCTCAGGATCAACAATAATGAACTAAATAAGTAAATGAAAGAAAAAACAGTAAAATGCAGAGTTGCAAAGTTTTTTCTGCTTGTAAATCAGGTAATCAAATATCTATAGTTTTTTTCCCCCATTACAAATAAGTACTGCAACAAATATCCCTAACAACCCAAAAAAGGAAAAATTTGCTTGGCCTACTACAAGATTCACAGCAAATAACAGGTTACACTGCTACATTCCAGCTTGTCAATAGTTGCCAAAACTCGACAAACACTAAAAAATGAAAAATATATATCAGTTTTCCTTTGTCAAAAGTATGATGTGGTCATCTGCCAGCATATCCTCAGGAACCACCTCGCCAAACTACCTCAAACCTAACCTATTTCATACTCCAACTACACACAACTAAACCTATTCTATACTCTATAACCAAACCTGTTCCATACTCTAACTTATACTACCATAACCAAACCTACTCCATACCCCAACTAACTTATATTACCACAACCAAACCCATTCCATACTCCAACTAACCTAACCTTACCAAACCTTTTCCATACTCTACCTAACCTAACCAAACCTGTTCCATACTCTACCTAACCAAACAAAACATATTCCATACTCTAACTGTAACTGCCATAACCAAACCTACTCCATATCCCAACTTACTTATACTACCATAACCAAACCCATTCCATACCCCAATTAACCAAACCTATTCCATACTCTACCTAACCTAACCAAACCTATTCCATAATCTACCTAACCTAACCAAACCCATTCCATACTCTACTTAACCAGCAAGTCACAGCACTATAGAGCACAGGTTACAGCAGAAGGCAGAGGAAGCTCCCTTGAAGTCTTCCTACACATGCACAAATGAGTGATGCTGCAAATGTGTGAATGTCATGCTGTTTATATTCACTGTAAACTTTGGAGCACACTGGATAAACTTTGCCAATCATTCCTGTGTATGCTACATATATAATCACTAAAAATTTGCTATATTCTTTTAACCAGTCTTTGCAGTAATTGAAGCAGTAAGGCTATTTAACCATCACTTACATCCAATACATGCACAATCAAATAGACATTTGGACCATAAATTTTTCCCATGGAAAACAAGAAGGAATTGCTAAATTAGTCATTATTACACAAATGGGTCTCAAGGTCAGTGTGGAACAGAAGTGTTGATCTCTACATAAAGTGCAAATTTACAAGAGAGAGAGAGAGAGAGAGAGAGAGAGAGAGAGAGAGAGAGAGAGAGAGAGAGAGAGAGAGAGAGGAAAAATTCCCAAGCAGCAATGGGCAAGTAGTTGATGGTATGTGTGTGAGACAAGAGGTCAGTGCATGCATCTCCTTGAGTTAAAATTATGAATAATTGACTCTTGCCACAAACTATGAGCTCCAATAGGTTTAGATTGGGTTAGATTAAGGATTTCTGCAGAGATCAGGAGTTGCTATTTAATTGAAAACATCAAAATCTACAATACTTATTTTTAAATTGTATAGGATGCTTATGACACCAATCTTCTCTGTTCTAACTTAATTCTAAGCATGCAGTGACATCACATCAAATGACAGCCCTCCATGCAAGTGAGATAAATGAATGACAACAGTATCAACTCATCTGTGCAAGTGCTGGAATGTTTTAACACTCAAGTTGAAAGAATACAAAATCCCCTCAAACCCTTAGATAGAAGCAAATTTCTCATCGTTACCCAATGCTTCCAGTGTATCGACTACATTAAATTTCTGATCACGCATAATAAGGAAGCATAACACTAATACTTGCCAATGAATGGTACGACAAGCACCAGACAGTTGCGCAGGTCATGTTACGTATATTAATAATATTGTTGCTCAAGAAGGGCAGATAATCTTGATGAATCGTTGAAGTATCTTTACCCATTCCTACACCAACTGAAGGCGGCCACCTATACACAGCTTCATTCGGACCTTAGTTTATTTGCCCAACTATATATCATTAAGCAAATTCAAATTGAGTCAAATTTAAATTCAAACAGACCAAACCAACCAAAATTACTGATATCAGCTAGCAGTAACAAAAAGGACTGAATGCGCAATAATAATAAAAAAAAAGTTTGTAACCAGTCTCATTTTAAAAATTTAAAAATTTACTCAATTATCACATTCATAAATTTAATCTCAACTAATGCAAAATAATAATTGAATGATGACCATGCACACTAATCACTTCACCTGGTTCATTTTCCTGAGTGAATTTACCCCACAGCTTCCCTGAGGGGCTAACAGGGCAAATCCATGAGGCTGCGACATTGTATAGGACTATTTAAATTTTTCATGGCACTAATTCTTACTACAGCCCACCACACTGTTTCCCATGATTAAGAAGTAGCATATGAAGGCATTAAATTGGGAGGTGGATGGGCCATGGGGCTTTGGGGGGGAGGGGGGGGACACCCTAAGGTAAACTGAAGGGAAGGCATGGGAAAAACACCAGACCAGCACAGGTGGGACTTCTTATCACCTCTAACACTTTATCACATTCAAATACACAAATAAGCGGCTAGCGAACCCACCAAACACGGAATAACTGCCGCACACGCTCATGGCTGCTGGCCCTCCATTCAAACTGATCCACCCACGGAGCTTAGCCTAGCCTTGCTGCTGCCTTGGCCTGGACGCTACCCATGCACGGCTACCAAGACCAGTACGTCTGCGAGAGTGACCAAACTAGTCTGGCAGGGATAAATTTGAGTTTTACCCAGCTTCCCTATCTTCAGACACTCCTAACGGCCATAGTCAAGGGCATTCTCAAATTAACCCTATAACCCCTACCCAGCCCTCCCTTACCTTCTCTACCTACTCAGGATAAGTGAGGGAAACCTTAACCTTGCCTAGCCCTGCATAATAGAGGCTACTGATTGCATAACCCTATTAACGGTTTTTGCAAAAATATGCAACCAGTCACCTGGGTCAATAACAACCAATCTAGAGGCCCCCAGCCTCCCACTGTACAATACATCAACCACACTTGTAATACTCACAGTCTAGTCTGCCCAGGAATCATATTCGCTACGAGAGAAAAGCGAGGAAACAATACAAACGGACTCACAACAAACCCCGAGTCAGTCCAGGACGGCGCACGACGCGTCCCTCACCTCACACACGACGTTTTCTCGCCACTCAGACAGTTTCCATCACCACTGGTCACGCCAACACAGTCTGGGGCCTTTCTGGCATAACGCAACACACTGGAACAGAACACACTCGCATTGCAACGTTAGGAATCACCACAAAACTTCCAAGGCAGTGGCTCTAGCGTCGGCCATAACGGCTTGGGTTTCAAAATGGCGGGTAGAGGAGCTCAGAGGCGCCGGGACCCGCGCACTGCAAGGACGCCTCTACACCGCTCTCCCCGGACACTCACCACTCACACACCTCACCTTCAGGAGCTCTATCACCTCTAGAACGAATCTTGGTCATTTTCTTGCGATAAATTCAATGGAGAGCTCTAAAACGCGTTACCCGTTGAGGGCTTTTCCTCCTGTTTTCCTAGAGTTATGGCTGACTCAACTTTTGACGCAGGGAACCCACGCTCATCTTACTGTGGCTGGTATGGCGTTATACCTCAACGTAGACGAACTATAATAATGTAATACCCTCTGTTGACGGGAGTCGGTGTGTGCTGATAGCCGTGGTGGGCAGGATGACTACGGCCGTCCATGATTATTACAGATATCGGGCGGTGACGCAGCGCTCACAATGGCTCTACACCGCCGCCGCCGCCACACACCAGCCCCGCGCCAAGTCGCTGCCTGATTGGTCGATGACGGTCACATGACCACGCAACCTGTCCCAATACCTCATATTCACTCATCGACACAGTTTATTCACCTTCTTTCCCAAAACTGATGCATTTCGAGGCGCAAAGATGCATCAAACATAAATCCAGACGCCTAGGAGCAGCCCGGCCTGGCCCTGAGGAGCACCGTGAGGAGCGTCTGCACCCCATGAGCCTCACAACATCATGGCCGTCTTGACGTCACACAGGGTTCCAATTATCTCAAAGGGCGCCAAACACTCCCCAACTGCAAACTCTCTTAAATGCACAAAAAGTTAGAGGTAAATTCTTTAAATCAAGCGGGAACAACAGTAATTCTATCAACCACTATCGCAAAATAACGCGCGGCTGTTAGCTTTCCGTATTTTTATATTTGAAATTATTGTGGTTGCACCGCGGCCCACATGGCAGTGTTTGTTGTGGTGTTGTAGGTGGAGGAGCAGCGGTGAGGCTCAGGAGACTGTGTGCACTTCTTGCTTTAGCCTACAGGTGAATGTTAATGCACTAAGAATTTATTTCCATAAGCATAACTCTCTGAAAAAAGGCACGAGTGAAGAGTAGTGATAGAACTCCCGGATATTTCTCTCAATGTCAGTTCCTTCTTTGATACTTCACTTCAATACTTGGTGAGTGTTATGTTTGGTGCAGGATATAAGTGATGCAATACATGCACATAAAACCATACCCAGTTACACGATGTAAATTGTGTAGGGTACCTTATAGTAATGGAAAAAACTGCTTTCATACCAGGAACTAGCAGAATACATGCATTAATGCGAAGAATTTCATTCTTATCAGACACAAGTACTACTATGAAGTCTCCCTTATCTTGAGGACCGTGACCTAGGAACAGCCAATGCCTACATCTGGACATTAATAGTGTGTCCTTCACTGATGTATATTAGTGGGTGGGGCTGGAGTTAACCAGTCCTGGTGACGCCCCATTCAAGTGTATAACACCACACCAAATGTTGAATGTTTGGAGTAGTTTTATTTTTTCCTTCTTTCTTTTGGTTATTCTTTATTCTTTATCACAATATTCATACCCAATTCCTTCAACTAGTAGTGCTGCACAGGATCTCTGTTCTTAAGAATGTATATATGAATGTTCAATTATATATGATATGCTTAGCAAGTTCAGTAAGTATTCTTAATTATTGCAAATATGATTATGTCTGATAAAGTTGACCCAAACCTTGACCATAATGAGTTTCTAAATTCAGAGACAAACTGAAATTCAATTTCTTCAAATGTCCAAATAAGTCCTAAACTGATCCTGACATTTCTATCCCATAACTTTATCAGAGAACAATCCATCCCCACTTCATTAGTGTTGTTAACTTATTTATTTCTAGTATGTACTACTACTTTTCTATTTCTACACCCAAAATCATTATTTGAATTACCATTATTTATGTACTTCTGTTGTAATTGCTGATGTTACTACTACTACTTTTGCCATTAATCATGCAGAGTTTAACTTTTTTCATTTTTTTCCAGTTTTTATGCCTTGTGAGTGTATTAATGAATAACAGCATCCACCATGACTGAAGAACAAAGGTCAAATGATAATTCATCTAGCACAAAGCCTGCAAGTCACACTCTGGTAAGTGTTCCTTCATAGTAATACTGTTAATATGTAGGATAAGTGATCTCATGACTTTATGTTTGAATGGGATTGATTAGATCTAAGAAGTTCACAATCCACTTTGCTACACATTACAAACTCAATCATTATTGAAGGAAGGGTATGCAAGGTATACTGTGTCTTGTTTAGAAGACATTAATAGTAAAATGATATAAGGGCTAAATCTCTCTCTCTCTCTCTCTCTCTCTCTCTCTCTCTCTCTCTCTCTCTCTCTCTCTCTCTCTCTCTCTCTCTCTCTCTCTCTCCAGCTATACATTATTAAATCACATTACAATACTTAAAAAAGGTCCACTGTTTGATTCTAACTTGAATATTTCAGAAACCAAATTATATGCTCAAGTATACACTCTCTGGCCACTCTAAAGCTATATCATCAGTAAAATTCAGTCCAACAGGAGATTGGCTGGCAAGTTCATGTAAGTATGTTTGTTTGCTGTCCATACTTATATTATAAAAGTTAATGATTATATCTGCCAAGATTAATATCATGTTCAGTAAGCAACTCATGTAATTAATCACATGCTTGGAATTTTAAGTGTGTTGAAAGACAGAATTTACTGTATACGTATTATGGTAACCATTTTTCAACAGCTGCTGACAAAGTTATCAAAATATGGGGTGCATATGATGGAAAGTTTGAAAAAACACTCTCGGGGCACAAATTGGGCATCAGCGATGTGGCTTGGTCACATGACAGTCGGTTGCTTGTTTCAGCATCAGATGACAAGACACTCAAAATTTGGGAACTTGCATCAGTAAGTATCAATAACTTTGTGTTTCATTATCTTTTATTTTACCGTCACATACATTTGCCAAGCTGATGGCTCAATGTTGGGCAGAAGTCTTGCACACACTATAAGCATTTAAGCATTCAACCATTTTAGCATTCTAAAGAATGGATTAAGCAGAACAGTTTATTGTGCTAGAAAGTAAAAATATTAATATGAAAAATAAATACTGAATTGAATTGCAGGTCCACATTTGCTGTAGCTATTGTTATTTTATCTCATGCATCTCATTGGGAGAGAACATAGTTGAGGAGCCCATACTCATCGTAATAGTGGCTTATACATCAGATTTTGTTATTGGTGAAATTTTTTTTGGTAAAGGATTCTCAGATATGTCCTTTAGGGACAGGTTATCTTATTTGTATCAGTGTTACAAACTAATCCCCCCAAATTTTTCTCACATATGTGAGAATAAACCTGTGGCTTGAGGGGGGAGCTATACAGAATGCACAGTGATATAAGTAAATATCATTGTGGATTCAAAGATTACAGCAATTAGAATGTTGGGAAACTTAGTGAAGAGGACCAGAATTTAATTGTCAGGCAGTATGGAAATAGTTTGTCTCCTTTCATTTTATGAGACCCTTTTGTCAAGGCATTCTCAGACATGACTTGATATTTGGCTTTACATTATGCCCATCTATTAGATACGAGAGATTTCCATTTTTTTTAGTAAACTAGTACTATGTACATAAAGGCCGACATTAGTTCATGTTCTGTACACTCTTCACCTTTATCTTTCTCCCATTTCCTACTTCATCATAGCACTCTTTGTCATCTTAAGCAGCAGCAGGAGCAGCAACACTATCAGTGGTAGCAGTGGGTATGTTTCTGCTGCAGGACTATGTTGCTCTGACCTCTGATCTTTGTCAGTTACCTGTCTATTTCATGCTATCCTAAGAAAACTCCTCCATTCAATACTCTTCCTGCCACATCATTATTTATTCATTGTATTGTCTTGAGACATTGATATTTCATACTCATATTTTCTCATAGTTGTTGTCAAGGTGTCTTCAACTTAGGTCTGTTTTAATCATTGATATCCTTTTCTTACATTTTGTCAAACATTGTTCTCTCCCTTCATCTGTACGCATTCTTTCCAGTAATTACCTTTACATGTGATTTTCTCTCATCCATTTGCAAGTTATATAGTTGAGCTTCATAACCTACAGGGGGCTGGGTGGCATAGTTGGTTAAGGCTGCTCGTCTTGGGCCTCCAGTGCTGGTGGCCTGGGTTCGAATCCTTGCCAAACCTAGTTGCCCAGTGGGAGATGTAACACTCTCCTGTTAACCCTAGTGGTGTGGCAACTAGTGGAATCATTTACATCTCATAACCTACATCCTTTTTCTCCTCCCATCTATTAATTTCCTTATATTTTAGAGCTCTCCTTTATTGCTCTAACACATCTTCATAGAAATTTGTAATATTTTGAAAAATAAAACATTATGTTTTCAATTCTGCAGTGTCCATCATTGTACCTAATAAGATTAGGGAAAAATTTCTGTATATGTTTTTGTAGGTAATATGTTATTTACATTCACTGATACTTCATGTATTTGCAGGGAAAATGTGTAAAAACACTGAAAGGGCACAGTAATTATGTGTTCTGTTGCAACTTCAATCCCCAGTCAAATCTCATTGTCTCAGGCTCCGTAAGTATTCTTAAGATTAAGCTTGAATATGTTTTAGCAAAGGATTGAAATGATTAAGATGAAATGCATATTGCATATTGATGTATGATCCTGTAGTAGAAAATATATGCTACAACTACACTAAATATTTCAGTTTGATGAGAGTGTACGGATATGGGATGTCAAGACAGGCAAATGCCTGAAAACCTTACCTGCACATTCTGATCCAGTCAGTGCTGTTAACTTCAATCGAGATGGAACCCTAATAGTGTCCAGCAGCTACGATGGTTTATGGTATGTTGCTTACAATACTTAAAAGATTTGTTGTGTCTTTTTTTGTCTTGTCAATTTACTAACCTGGTGGCATGACATGGAACTATTTTGGATCTGTTGTAGTAGAATCATACAACCTGTAATTCCTCCACCAGCCTCAGAGTCCCCTTCTTGGAGGGACCATAAATGTCTGGATTGGATTGCTCTACCAGTATCAGTCCTAAGTCTTTTCACACTCCTATCAACTTCTGCTTCATTAAGTTATGCAACATTTATTATTTCAAATATAACTTTCAATCTTCAGAATTCCATTTGTCCTCTACTAAACTTTTTTTCCTCACTGAAACACCATTGTCTGAGGCAACTCACAATAACCCCTTTTCTGTTTCCTCCTACTTTCTTTAAACTCATTTTCATCCAAGCAACTTTACTTGCTTTCATGTCCATACTCCTAAATCTTCAGAGTTTTCTACCAACTGTAGAGTGACTCACAAACTAAATTTATCTGTGCTGTATTCCTCTTATGTAACTCTTCTGACCTTAAGAAATTCTTTGAATACTTGACTTCCAAGGTGGAACACATTCTAACTCCTTCCTTTTGCAGAGATCTCCCTTTTTTTTAATTGTAATGTTCATCAACAACTTTGGCTTTCCATTCTCTTCACTGACTATCCCGCTGAACTAGCATTTAACAATGCTTTCCTCCATCATTTAGAACAGTGTTTGTCAAACTTTTCAAATTTACAGAAACTTTTCCTGGTGTACTTGGTAGAACCCCTTATATGCTTCTCACCCAGTAGTGGCGGAATCTCCTCATAAGTGGGTGAAATTGGGCTGAGAAATAAGAGTGTTCGTGGCTACATAGGAGACCTGCTGGTGAGAGAGAGATTAGAGTGAGAAGGGAAGATATCAGTCGAACATATCTTTGGTGATAGATAGTTGGCCCTCTCCCAGGTCCCCACCCTGAGAGGCAAAAATATTGATTAATACTTGTGGTGTGTGATTGTATACCTGGCTACTTTGTCCTATAGTAAGGTGATCATTTGTGGATAGTCTGCTTTTTGACCACTAGTCTTCCACTGTTGCCATATCTGCACTGTTCACCAGTTCCCCCCCCCCCTGCCCTCTCTCTCTCTCTCTCTCTCTCTCTCTCTCTCTCTCTCTCTCTCTCTCTCTCTCTCTCTCTCTCTCTCTCTCTCTCTCTCTCTCTCTCAGAAAGAGAGAGAAAGAATCCTCTCTTTGCCTTTTCTGCCAAGAAGTACTTGTTGACATTTTTTATTGTTGCCTTAGATTGGCTGTAAAGTCGGCCTTATGGTGAGCTTGCAGCAAGAGAATAGTCCATAGAGAGACTGTGAGGGCAGCTCAGGACTGATGGCAAGTGAAGTAAATAGTAAGGAAGTAGCAGTAAAGTTGGACTCCTACGCTCATATGCCACGTTTAGGATTGGGGAGAGACCTTTATATAAAAAACAGGCTTTGAAATTTACCTCAAGTGATGTAGAATAGAATTCAGAAATAATTATGGAAATAACTTCTAAAATACACCAGACAAACAAAAAAAGAGACAGAGGATATAGAAGTAGTGCAATGTTGGAGAAAGATGGCAAGTCCAAGATCTATGTAGAGATAGCGATAATGAGGGAATCCTGCAAAGCACACAGCCATACCTAATGAGCTACTTTAGAGAGACTTGGCTGTAGCTACCTCATCTGTTTAGGATCATTGTTATTGTTGTTCTATTAATTATGTAGAGATCAATAGAAAATTTTTACTTTATTTACTTTACTTTGTTTCATATTCACTTTATCTACAATTGTATCTCTTCTCTTTCAGTCGAATTTGGGACACCACCTCTGGCCAGTGTCTAAAGACCCTAATAGATGATGACAATCCCCCGGTGTCCTTTGTGAAATTTTCTCCTAATGGCAAATATATTCTTGCTGCTACACTTGACAACACTCTCAAGTTATGGGATTACAGTAAAGGAAAATGTTTAAAAACTTACACTGGCCATAAAAATGAAAAATATTGTATCTTTGCAAATTTCTCTGTGACAGGAGGAAAGGTCAGTACTACAAAGTTTAACTTGTGAAGTATAATCTTGTGTACCATATCTTATGATGTGTTCTTGTGTGACAAACTATTTCTAAGCATCCCATAAGAAAACTATCGGTATCTTTTCTGTTTCAGTGGATTGTTTCTGGCTCAGAAGACAACTATATCTATATATGGAACCTACAAACCAAAGAAATTGTGCAAAAGCTTGAAGGCCATTCAGGTATTGTATACTATAAGTGTATAGAGCTTTGTGAGTGCTTATGATCATAAATCATGATTGGAATAGAATTGTATCATCAAAAGTAAAAATAAAAAAACATTGATTTAGATGTGGAAAAGGGATCACATGATGTAGGTCATGGCTTGTAGAATGCAACTTGATAAATAGACATGTATATCATCAAGAAAGATTCTTACCTTGCCATTTTAGTAACACTATTTCTGGAAAGGTTAAAATGAAACTGTTGTGTCATACAATATTCAAAGAGTAACTTGCTGATGTATTTGATCTGGATTTCACTTACTGCAATCAAAACAGCTTTGATCTCCCAAACATTTTGATTTTGTCATTTTCTAGTCATTTCTTTATTGCTTATGACATGGGATATCATTATCCAAAGCTGAGAACAGCTCTGGATTATTTTCATTTTGATGGGTTGCAACATAAAATGAGATTAACATGAAACTATTTCTGCCTGTCATTGAGAACAGCTCTGGATTATTTTCATTGTGATGGGCTGCAATATGAGATGAAGATCAAACTATCTCTGCCTGTCGTGTGATTCAAACTTGAATCGTGTGAGCTGTGAGCCAAGCATGTTGATTTTTATATGACCAGTGTAGTATCAGATGTAATGCAGATATATGTGTCAAACTGGCAGGCAGTAGAGTTACCAATTGTGCATATTGGCATTCAAATGATGCTTCTTTAAAATGTATTACAGTGATGCGATGTTATCTATGGGACTTTGGTAATAGACACACTCATAGATAAGGAAAAGTTATAAAAAAAATAGTACCCCTGAAATTTTTTCTTTCTTTCTTTCTTTCTTTCTTAAGTACAAAAAATGTCCATTTACTTCTTGGTTACATACAAACATTTTATCAATTAACCTCAAAAAATAAAATGAACACTTAACATTAGTAGGTTGCCTGTCATTGCTAACAGTGTTGTTTGAATTTATTGTTGGCAGCAATCTACGTAAAAGTAAATCTGTTGTTAATGAAGGATGACTGTGTTTATATATAACTATTCAAAAATTCTGAGTCATGTGAAAAAGTGTAGTGCAAGAACTATGGAATTTTAGTTTGCATGAATTGTTTTAATGTATATGTTTGATTTCAGATGTTGTTTTGTGCACAGCCTGTCATCCAACTCAAAACATCATTGCATCTGGAGCGTTGGAGAATGACAAAACTATTAAACTTTGGAAAAGTAACACCTAAAAGTTTTCATCATGAAGACAGCGATACAAAATAACTAGGAATTTATTATTTTCTACTGTGAAAATACTAGGATATTTGTTGGTGTGTCAAGTACAACTTTCTTGTAGTTTATAAAAAAAATATAGTGTTTTTCTTTCTTTTTTTAATTGTATGGGAGTTGAGTGGGTATGTTTACTTGTATGATCTCCTTCCAGAAAAGTAGAATTTACAATTAGCTCTGGTCTGAAAAAAAAGTGAAATTGTTTTAACTTTAGAAAAAGGTTCATAATTATGATTGATTTTATACTTGATACCTGTGGTTGTACAAAATCCCCCTCCCAAAAAAAGAAAAGAAATACTGCAGTCTTTTTCTTGGAATTGGCTGTTATATTGAATAACCAAATTTCTTACAAGTGATGGTTTGTACTCTTATTATCCTTGTTTTTTATTTTGTATGTAGTATGGCAGTTACCATAGGGCTAAGATTTGGCTCAGGTGGGATGGAGTGCCCTCAAAGCCATCATATGCAATGGTAGAATCATAAAGGTTGATGATACATTTAACATGTAATAATGTTCTTTTTATGGTTGCAAGCAGCAGGCATGCTTGATAGTGGAATAACATGGATAAGAGGAAATAATCTAGTGAAGAATACCAATAGTGCACACGTGAAGGACGTGCATACAAAAATAGAATAGTTACAAAGAGAATTTAAATTTCACCTTGAATAAAATTTATGAAATGCATCTACATAGGAATTAGTAACAACAGTGGTGCTAAGAATAGTTAAGGATAAGACTGGTTAAGTTAGCAGTAAAGTTAATTGAATTAATAGATAAATTGGCAAAGTCAGAAGAGGAAAAGAAAGTATTATACAAAAATAAAATTACTATAGTGATGTCAGAAATCAAGTAACACAGTTTGTTACCTTGATCCTAACATTTAACAAGCTTTATTTCTCTTGGACATAGTTAATTCATAGCAGCCTCATTAACATTCAACTTTACATAGAAAATTTTAACGATGTGGAGAATTGGTCTTAGTAACAGTGTCAACTTGGTATAGAAAGTGCTCAGTATTTCATTAGGCAGCACGGTGAAATGTTAAGCAGCGTGTCTAATCGCTGTAATCTAGACTGGCACTTTTTGTATGATCTGGAGTTTTTTTTTTTTTTTTTTTTTTTTTTTTTTTTTTTTTTTTTTTTTTTTTGCGGGGGGGAGGGGCGGCGATTGTCTACCATTCTGTATTTCTTTCTCTCCCTCTGTGTGTGTTAAATTTGGTGTACTCCCGAAATTATTCCATTTTTGTACTACATCGCTGGGGCAAACATTGAGAGGAGTGTTTTTGTATAACGGATTCCCCCATCCTAAAGGCCCGTCCACACCAAGGATATAGAATAGAAGGAGATAGAATCCTTGGTCCACACTATGACTGGGCACGCGGGGAATCACGCCCGTCGCAGTCTCGCATTGGAGGTGAGCGTCCACACACGAGGCGCGCTGTCAAAAGCCCGCACGTGAACCTTACATCAGAAAAGAATTATTGTTCTTTGTTTGCCACAAGCATTGGTGCTGCTTCAAAAGGTCTATGATATGCAGGGTCATCGCCCGCGTCCACTGAACACTTTTTCAGTCATTGGGAGAGGGACGAGGACACATACCATTCACCCTCGATTAAAAAAGGCAACTAGTTTCCCGCGTCACCACGCATGTGATCAAATAAGTATAACTCAATATTTCACGGTCCTAACTCGTCCTTATATGCTATAGCCTGACCTTCCTAACCTACAAAAAATTTTCCGTAAGTATAAGAAGGAATAGACCAAGACGGCAGTTACGTTTCAGCCATCAAGTTATTTGCTACACATTTAAGGCAGATATGTCTCAAAGTGGAGGTGAAGGCATGACGATTTGAAAAGGAAACTGGTCGTATTTAACTCATAAACACCGTCTAAATTAAAGAATTTTATGCAATATATGCATTGAAAACGCTTCAAACATAACGAATTGTATGTAGAAAGCATAAATAGTTACTTGATAGACAAAATAAGTAAGGCTGGCCCATGAGTCCACCACCTTTTCGCATCACTGGGTTTTCATGACACAAACCTGACAATGGTACCTTAATGCCTGATATTGAGAGACAAGGGTATCTTTGGTTTTTCATTTCAAACTGTAGCGAAGTGTTTGTGTTTGGCTTTAATTTTAGAGATGAAGTGTGTGTGTGTGTGTGTGTGTGTGTGACACTTCTCTACCCTTCTTTATTGACCAAGGGCATCACTGAGTGGGAAGGCCACTGTTCCCACCTTGCGGCAGACTACTGTGACATGCAATGTGAATGCGTGTCTGTGTCATGTGTGTGTGTGTGTGTGTGTTGCCTGGCATTGTTGTCACTAATAACATCATTGTTATAATCAATAATAGAAATATAACTACACACACACACACACACACACACACACACACACTATTCCTATTGGCCTCCCTCAATTCTGAATTCACTCTCTCGCCTGTCCTCCTTACCTTGGTGATGAATAAATTCTTTGCTCACAAACGTCTTTGAGCTAAAAGGCCACCCGGCTGTCTTGAGAGGTGGTCAGACTTTTGTGAGTGTACTTGCCTCCACTGTGCATTTTTCGGTAACAGTGAATCCTGCGATGTGCTGAAAATTCACTTACAAAATCTGACAACTTTAAGGTTTTTAGTAGATCAGAAGACATGGATTGAGGGAAAACTGGAAACACCGTGCTAGGTGGCAGGTTAATTGACTAGGACCAATTTTGAAATACAAGAAATTTGCGAAATTAAAGGGTTAATGAGGGAAACGATTGATCCTAAGTGGAAGAGAATGGAGAAGGGTCAAAACAAATTTCGTGAAGTTTTCAGGCCGATAAAGAACATATAAAAGAGAATAGTGCAAGGTAAAATAGATCAAAGGACGAATAAACAAGTGTAGAATACCTGACCTCAGAGCTAGAAATGAATGGAGATCCCAGTCATTAGCAAAACACATACATCTCAATGATTAATAAACTATTTAGTATAACGTACTGAATTCTATCCGGAAAATTCCTAGTTTGATTTATGATTGCTTTAACTTCCGTTGGCTGCATAAGATTCCAGCTATTGTACTTCCAGGTTATTATAGCTGATGTATTACTTAAAAAATATATTATGCTCTATTGGTTCTTAAAGTGTGGATGCCTGATTTTCTATTAAATGAACTCAACAATGTGAAAGAGAATGAAAAGGGCGATCGCGTACTTCCAAGATGTCTTAATTTCTCTTTCTCCTCCTCTTCTTGTGTGTGTGTGTGTGTGTGTGTGTGTGTAATGATATTGAGTTATAAAGGAGACACTTGGTAATATGTATATCTAGTTTAAAGGTGAGTGGAACAGTCGTGCAACTTTGTATCATCAGATACAAGGATTCTAATGATTATAATATCCTTGGATACTGATGTACCAGCATCAGACAGAGTAGTGCCTACACCAAGGATTATTATTCTTCTATAAGATCCTTGGCCTACACTCAGTGGGGAATACATTGGAAATGGGTTCAAACTGATGGTATAACCTGGCTAATGAACTGTCCTGCATGAAATTTATATTATCATCATTCCACGGTGTATATCTGCAGTAATGTAACACGTGTAGATCATTTAGGTATATACTTTATTTCGAAAAGTTTTTCTTCATAGTCAATCTTGGTATGTATACACATATATGTATATATACTATACATACATATACATATGCAATATTTAAGTGTACCTAGGAAAAGTATGTAAGAAGTGTGAGTGTGAGAAGCCTGAATATTGTTTACTTCAGCGGCACGTGGTCGACGAGGTGTCTCTGAGGCAGGCATGGCAGGCAGGGAGACGGGGCTTCGCTCCGCTCTTCTCAAGCTCTGCCATAAAGATCAGGCATGCCATTCCATATTCAAGGAACATCTAGAAAAGAAGGTAAAGTTGTTTTTGTTTGTATTTTTTCCAATTTATGTGTTGTTTATCTAATTATGTAGGATGCCTTCACCATCACCATAACTGAAATCTGTACTAGCAACCAGTTGCAGATTTCATCTAAAATGTGAACAAGTTCGTCTTTGTCTCAATCCTGATGTCATTATTCAACTGTGCACAGTTCATATAAATCAACTCGTTTAATTTTGGATAACGGTTCTGAATAAAGGCTACATCTGTGACAATATTGCAGTCATCCAAGCCACAATGTACCAGATAAATCTCAACTTTTTACGAATAGCGCCACGAATATATGGACTTTGTTTAGTGAAGGGAGGACTACTTTTTGCTGATGTTATAGAGGCTAATTTTAGAGTATTTTTTTCCCATGTTTACCAATTCATATTGTTACTCCAGGATTATTTGTCATTTTGTCCTTTCGTGATTTTGTACCCTGCTGCTTTATATATGTATATATATATATATATATATATATATATATATATATATATATATATATATATATATATATATATATATATATTCCAGGTCATTTTATATCATTCCTTGTTTATTTGATACCATCCAATTTAACCAAACTAACCTAATCTTAACCCCTAGCGGGGGGGGGGGGAGGTGAAAGTCCAGCTCCCAGAAACACTATATAAGTCTGCCAATGCATAGTATCTTTGGTAAATTTATACTTTAACACCAGTTCCAAGTTGGCTTTTCATATCCTTCCCATCTGTTAGAGCTTTCCGTACTGAGTAATTTGATCTCCGTATGTAACTGGCTCAAATCAATTATAATGGCGGTAGCGATTTTTTTAGATTTACCCAATTTTCGGGATGCGGGACTCGACTAGCCACCCGGCAACACAGCCCCGTGTCATGTCTCAATGGTAACTGAACGTCTGTGGCCAGCAGCGCTCTGAGCTAAAACATTATGCGAACTAAATGCATCCTGACGGGGGTCAAATCTACTATTTTTCCCTGGTAGATTTTGGTGTGTTTTGAACAAATCTGCTATTCGTTTTTGGCGCAAATGAGCGGTTTGGTCCTCACCAATGAGAGAGACAACAACAAACACTGATGACGCTCACCAATGGAGCAAATATTGGCCTCGCCACAGCGCTTCAAAATGAAGCTAAAACATTACATGAACTAAAATAACCTGGCGGGGGTCAAATCTAGCCCTGGTGTGCTCTATGCATCCGTCCACGTCCCATAAATTCAGTAAATCTTCAAAAATTGCTAGCACCATTATAATTGATTTGAGCCAGTTACATATGGGGTCAAATTACTCAGTATGGAAAGCTCTAACAGATGGGAAGGGTATGAAAAGCCAACTTGAGACTGGTGTTAAAGTAAAATAATACCGTAACTTTACCTTATTGACAATTTGACTTGCTCATTATGTTTTGTACCAAATATAAATCAATTCATAGGTCCTACTAAATGATTGGTATGAAAAGACTAGTGGTATGAAACAGTTTCCAGCTCCAGTGGTTGTCATAAAATTGCATCACCATAAGAAATCTAGGTGTTTTTTTACTTTTACACCAGTCTCTAGAAAGCTTTTCATACCCTTGCTATCTGTTAGAGCTTTCCATATTGAGTATTTTGAACCCCATATATAACCCTCACAAATCATTTATAGTGGCGCTAGCAATTTTTGAAGATTTACTGAATTTGCGGGATGCAGGCGGCATGCGACTATCCACCCAGACACATCAGTGCTCATTCTCTTCTCGAGGTAGACTGACGTCACCAACTGTTGGTCTGCGTGCGTCAATATTCTGCGCAGGCGCTGAAATTAGTCACAGTGATTGGTTCCTTGCTTTGTCACTGGCAAATCACAGCGTCTTGAAGGCTTTGTTTGAAATATTCAGATCAGTCTTGGTAGGTGTCTGAGCCGTGAGAGGTGTGTCATGCATTACAAGTCAATTTCCAATAAGGTAATGACTTTTAGCTAATACGTAGAGCCTTCAGGGTTCAGTTAGAGCCCGCAAAGTTCAGTTAGAGCCCGCAGGGTTCAGTTGGAGCCCACAAGGTTCAGTTAGAGGTCGCAAAGTTCTGTTAGATCACCCCAGGGCTAGATTTGACCCCTGCCAGGTTAGCTTTAGTTTGTGTAATGTTTTAGCTCGGATTACTGCTGGCCACAGGCGGTATTTTCATCGTAAAGGTGAGGTTATTTACTTCATTTTGAATGGTTGTGTAGCAAGATGAACTACTTGAGTTCACAGATTACGGAATTTGAATGTTTTAGTGATTTCAGGGGTATGCCGTGGCAAGGCCAAAACTTGCTCCATTGGCGATCGTCATCAGTGATTGTTGTATCTCTCATTGGCGAGGACGAAACTATCTTTCCCTGGTAGATTTCGGTCTGTTTTAAATTAATCTGCCTATTATTTTTGGCGCAGATTGTTAGTTTCGGGGTTGGGGGGTCCCTCAAAAAAAAATTGATTTGCAAGGAAAGCAACAAACAGATTTATTCAAAACACAAAAATCTACCAGGGAAAAATAATTATGTCCGAATTTGAGAGACTGGTGTAAAAGTAAGAATTTACCGAAATTTGGGTCAATTTGCACAAAAACTTCATCAATAGTATTGATATCTTTGAAGATCTAATTCTCCTCATGATTTCTCACACCAAGCTAAAAAAACATCTTGGATAATATTGCTTCTTTGTCTTTCCCTTCTTTATTTCAACCTGATGGCACTGCTGAACTCACTGGCTTCTAGATTTCTTGCAAGGATGCTGTTTGGTCAAGATATGCATGCCCCCTGACATCCGAACATGAGGAACAGTTCTCTTGTTTATTGCATTAATACAGTGTTCTTTTGATCAGTATTAACATCTTGGAGAAACTTATTGAAATATATATGTATAAATATATATATATATATATATATATATATATATATATATATATATATATATATATATATATATATATATATATATATATATATATATATATATTATGAAGTCTGTTTTTTAAGTCATGTCTTGGTTTGCTGGTTACAGCAGGTTTATCTAGGTACTTAGACTTCCATATTTGTGATGTAAATTTCTATTTCTCCATCTTTTGATTTGTATGATTTATTTTACAGAAATGGACAGCTGATGATGTGGAACAACTCTTTCGAAAACTGGGGCAATCCCTCTTGGATCCCAATCTTACTCTTCTGTTTGGTGTTCATCTGCGGCCATGGATACTGGAGTTACTGGGGCGAGCACAAGTTGCTGCCAAGAAGACACTTTTGTCAGGCAGTGGCAATGACCTTCATCTTGCCCTTTGTATAGCCCTTAGCAAACTGGTGACTTTCAGCGGGGATGCAGTGAGGTGAGATGGATTTGAAATGTCCTTAAGGAAGTCATTTTTAATCTCTTCCATAAGTGTTAATCTGATCTGTCATAACTGTTTTTTTTTCTTTATTTGTTTTGTAAGTGTCCATGAGAGTTGCATGCAGTTTAGATTTAGTATTGTTCCAGTATCATAGTATAGTAGTTGCTTGCTTTATCTGTGTAACTTTATTTCTATCCCCAAACCGTTTTTGCTGACTTTTCCTTTTTGTTATGGCCATTAGTCTTTATGTGTATTGGAGGGGATGGATGATGATAGAGACTATATTATTTTTATTTGAAGTACAGTGCACCTGCTATCCAACATTCTCATTATTGAATGATACTCTTTTATTATTGTAAATGTTGTGTTAGGATTTTGTTTTGAGTTGTGTGGAAGAAAACAACTCACTACTATTAAATGCCTTTTGATTGGTTGTTGAACATGATTGGTGAATACAAGTATTTACAAAATAATCATGCTCTGATTTCAGGTTTTGTCTGAAGTACTTCCAAAATGCTGCTCCTCCATTTCAAAGAGAAAGAACAGAACATGATGAGCCAACTCCTAAAAAGAGAAGAAAGCAAAATGAAAGAGTTGCTATTGGAGAAAAAGAATGCTTACAAGCTTCTTTTGATCTTCTGCTTCATGTGGGAAGAGACTTGGCACAGTTGTGGAGCTGTAAAGACTTGATACCTTATTTGCACCATACTTGTGAGGAAGTGAAGTGGTACGTTTAAAGATATGATGATAGCATTCCAATTTGAAATAATATGTATTAATTTATATCATTTGTTATTTCAATATTAACATGTCTTGTTAATATGGTAAGCTACATTTATGGTTCTGGTTGTAAAAATAGGACTTGAATTCATGTTTTTCTTATATTTTTCTATTACAGGTTGGCTTGTCACTGCATAGGAACAATATCTCGAATGAGTGAAGCTCAGCGGGAATCTTTTATATTAAGGCATGTCACCTTGGAAACTCACAGAATCTTCTCAGTACAAAACAGCAGAAGTGCCCGACATGACTTGCCAGACATATGGACTACTGAATTTATTGAAAAGGACTCACTAAGTCTCCGCCAGACAGTTAATGTCTGTGGAGTCATATTACCAATGTATGACAGGAAATCACAGGTAACTTTGATATTTCTTATCCTTCCTGCCTTGTCATTCACTTAAGTATGTGTTCTTCAACAGCATCTATCTTTATTTTTCTTGAAGATGGCTTATTCTCATATTTTCTAAGCAGGTTGACTCCTTCAGTTCTTTCTGTTACTGATTTGTGGCTATTACCTGTTACTAATCCTCCTCCTCATGTACATGCCCAACAAGTGCTCTGTAATTTTATTCAATAAGCCTAATGTTTTATTCAACCTCTGGTTAGGATTACTTACTCTCTCATTGTTTCTTTGGCTGCCAAAATTTTCTGCAAGCAGTTCCACAAAACTTCATCCTATCACTTTTCTCTTTCAGGCATATTATCATTTCTAATTTATTTTGACCTGATTTATTTTTCATTTTCATTTGTTTTGGAAAACATTCTTATTCTAATCTCTTAACTCATTTCCAAATCTTGTATTGCATGAGAATAGCAACAAACACTCTTGTTTTTCTTTTACATAAAAGGGAAAATCTGGCCTTTAGAAACAAAAAAAACAATTAATAAAAGGGTCCACTTAGATGCCAGTCCCCATGCAGGTCTGAAAAAATTAGACAAAAAAAATGAGATCTTGAAATCTCCCTCTTCAATGAGTTTAGGTCATAGGAAGTGGGAAATAAAGAAACAGGTAGGGAGTTCCAGAGTTTACCAGAGAAAGAGATGAATTATTGAGAGTAATGGTTAACTCTTGCATTTGAGAGGTGGCCAGAATAAGGATTAAAGAAAGAAGTCTTGTGCAGCAAGGTTGTGGGAGGAAGGAAGCATGCAGTTAGCAAGATCAAAAGAGCAGTTAGTATGAAAATAGCAATAGGAGATAGCAAGAGATGCAAGATGTTTAGTAGAAAGAGGCTCAAGACAGTCCCAGAGGAGAGGAGTTGATAATACTAAAAGCTTCTGATTCCACTCTAATAAAACTGTGTGAGTGGAACCTCCTAAACCCCACATACATGGGTGTCATTCCTTGTTCAGATCATTGAATCAACCAATCTTTCTCTTCAAATTTGATTTAGTTTCACAAAGATCAGTAGTACCTAAGTTTCTTTCATGCATCACACACACATATGGTAATTATGAACTGTCAACAGAGAGAAGGTTGCCTGGTTACTCTTCCATCAACAAGACGCAACCTTGAGGCAGTGGGCCTTGCTGTGTGTCGGGGCCACCCCGTGCTTCTGGAAGGAGTAGTTGGCTGTGGCAAGACTTCCATTGTGGAACACTTGGCTTGTGTTACAGGACGAATAAGAGCTCCTGCTTTGACCAAGGTAAGTAAACAATCTTTCCATTCTTCATTTTGCTTTGCTTTAGATTTTTATTTTCAAATTAGCTCTCAATATGCAATACAGGCTTCTTGAAATACTTCTTAAGGCTTAAATAAGAGACTCAGTGATAATTAATTTTGATATAAACATATAAATTTTTTGTCATGGGTGGCCCTCCTTTTAATGGGGATGATGTTCTAGTATGTTGATGTTGATGAGGCCATCAAATTTATCTTCTTATTTGGGAACTTTTAAACTTATGTTTTGCCTTCAAATGTGAATATAATATCACCAATATATTTTACGTATTTACTCTTATTTATTTTACTTTGATTCGGTCTTCTAGAATGTGTGTGTGTGTTTACCTAGTTGTGCCTTACGAGAGTGGAGCTATGCTTGTACTGTCCCGTCTCCATAACTATTTTCATCTAATTTTTTCTTGTGTGTATGTGTGTGTGTGTGTGTGTGTGTGTGTGTGTGTGTGCACATAAATGGATGCCGATTTTAGTGTGAATGTGTGTGGGTGGTAGGAAGGAATTAAGAATTTTCATTTCTTAGGGATCTATTATTATTTTATAGCTTTAGTTTGGTGAGAATCTTACATTTATAAGAAGAAAATTATGTTTTAGGAATAGACCTAATTTTCTTTATTAACCAACAGATTCAGTTGGGTGACCAAACTGACAGCAAGACCCTGCTTGGCACTTACTGCTGTACTCAAACTCCAGGAGAATTTATCTGGAGGCCTGGCTCCCTGACACAGGTTATTCTTCCTTATTTCATGTTTACTTTGTTAACCAACTCAGTGTTGTATTATTAGGTAGTTTAGTATCCTGGAATAATGTGTGCAGAACTAAAAATGTGCAAAAATGACAAAGGAACTTTTTTCCCAATATATCTGTAAATGACATGATAAACTGATTTAGTTTTGTAATTAGACAAGGAAAATAGAGAGGAGGAATAAGAAATGAGAGGTATTGAGAAACAGTGTTAGGACATTTTGTATTGAAAGATGTTTGAAAAATAACAGCATGCTTCTAGCAAAAAGAATGCAAAAATTGCAGTTTAAAATTTGTTACCTAATCACATATATATCCTTATTCTTTACCCATACAGGCAGTAACAAATGGTTACTGGCTTCTACTTGAAGATATTGATTATGCACCAATGGATGTCATCTCGATTCTTGTTCCACTTTTGGAATCACGAACTCTGTCTCTTCCAGGTAAGCTCTCTCTCTCTCTCTCTCTCTCTCTCTCTCTCTCTCTCTCTCTCTCTCTCTCTCTCTCTCTCTCTCTCTCTCTCTGATCCCATGTTTGTGTTTTTCCCAGTAAATAAAGGGCTGATATTGATTTTTTAATTGTTTGATTATTTTTTTAGTCCAGATATACAATAATGTTATAATAATAATAATATAATAATATATTAATATAATAATTATAATATAATAATTATATAATAATATAATAATTATAATAATAATGTTATACAGGTCAAGGAAACATCCAAGCTCACCCTGACTTCCAACTGTTTGCCACTCGCCGCACAGTTGCAGGAACAAAGATGGTCAGTGGATGTGCTAGTCTCTTGGATAAGCTGTGGACCAAAGTTACTCTTGAGACACTTACTCACTCAGAGCTGCTACAGCTTGTTGCTATCAGGTAAGAGTGTGCTTAGTAGTTAGTGCATGTGATTGATTCACTAAACATGAAGATCCACTATCTTTTTTCCCTTATTGAACAAAGGTTATTGGAAAGAGTATAGTGTCCTTCATCATGTACATACACTCATAATGTTTTTTTTTAGATAGAAATGCTTCCTACATCATGGTATTAAAGGACCTTATATTTATGTGCTTTATTTATACTAAATTATCCACTCCTTTTTTTTATAAAAAGAATTTTTATATTTTATCATGTGCTAATGTTTTACTGATTTATGAAGGAGTTCATCAGGAGAGAAGCATTGTGCCATATATATATATATATATATATATATATATATATATATATATATATATATATATATGTGTGTGTGTGTGTGTGTGTGTGACTGGTGTTTGAAAAGAGTTTGTGTGATATTTCATAGGTGGCCTAAACTTGAAGCAGTATCAGAAAAGTTAGTTGGAGTGTACCTGATGCTATCATCTGGTCAGCATGAAGACGACATTGAAAAGGAGAATCAGACAGAAGTGTTTGACTTTACCACTATGAAGACGTCTGGTCGTCTTGTTTCAACCCGTGACCTGATGAAGTGGTCCTCCAGAGTTGCCTGCCACATTGCCAACGCAGACACAAGTGTAGCAAACAGAGCCTTTCAGGTGAGCACACTGTTGTTTTTTTTACTCTAATATCACACTTTACAAGTTTATAAGAGTTTTCTCTCATGAAGTCTGATTTTCCTTTCTTGCTTTTATTTTGCCATTTACTATTTTATTTAAGTGATCAAGAGATAATATCATCACAAGCCATAAATTCAACCATTTTTTATTTGTAATTTGTGGGATTTTCCCATCTTTACCAGATTTCTACTGAAAGAGGCATGATGAGGGGGACTGGAAACCTGATGCTCAGTATTTTTGTTGTGGAAAGGGATGATAAAACACCTTGTCAGGGCTACTTCTCTGAAGAGTATCTTACTGAGGTCTCTCTCTCTCTCTCTCTCTCTCTCTCTCTCTCTCTCTCTCTCTCTCTCTCTCTCTCTCTCTCTCTCTCTCTCTCTCTCTCTCTCTATATATATATATATATATATGAAATTTTTATATATTTTAAGATAAGATATTAATTTTTTTTCTTTTATTTCAGGAAGCCCTTGACTGCTTTTGTGCTGCAGTGCCAGACCAGTTATTGAGCTACAAGTTTGCATTACATATTGGCTCATTTATGAATAGGACTAAAGCTGAAATTGAGTACTACTGTGTTCAGTACAAGCCAGAAGTTACTCATTCGTCAAACAGCTTTGTTATAGGACAGCGGGCAAAATTGCATCGCAAGCCAGTCAGTGTCAAGTATTTAAAGCACAATGTAGATATACCTTTCTCATTCACAAGACCTGCTGCCTGTCTCCTTGAGAGAATTGGTGTTGCAGTTATGAACCAGGAACCTGTTTTAATTGTAGGAGAGACAGGAACTGGGAAGACCTCCACTGTTCAGTACTTGGCTCATCAGACCCGCAACAAGTTGCGGGTCATTAATATGAATCAGCAGAGTGACTCAACTGATCTCCTTGGAGGGTTTAAACCTGTTGAAATGAAGACTATTGTTGCACCTGTCAGGCAGGAATTTGAGGATCTGTTTGCTGCTACATTTGTAACAAATGATAACAGCAAATTTCTTCGGCACATTATGACTTGTTTCTTAAGTCAGAGATGGAGTGATCTCTTCACTCTTATGGATCACTCACAAAAAAAAGCCACTGAAAGACTTGAAGGCAAAAATGATGCTGAAAGCAAAGCCTTGATGAGCAAGTGGAAAAAGCAAAGGTCAAAGATTGCTTCCATGAAGGAACAAGTCCAGAATGCGCAGAGTGCATTGGCTTTTGCTTTCATTGAAGGAACACTTATTAAAGCAGTTCAAGAAGGTAAGTCCATATCAAAATTGCATGTTTTGTAGAAAAACTTAAAGTTGTAGTGCTTGAAAGAACAAAAATGTTCATGACACATCTGATTCAGCCACATAGCTCCTCTGGGAAATTCTCTATGGTGGTCTCTTGATGTTTTTTTTCTTTTTTTTTCCTATATTCCACTAATACATTTTTCACCTTAAAGTACATTTCATTCTGTTTTTAAAAGAATTTCTTGAGAGTTGTAAGTGGTGTAAAGGTAGTTAGTCACTGGTAAAAAGAAAAGGCAGTGAATGATAGAATTATTTTATTTTTTATGATTTAGAAATTTTTGCTTGTTATTACTTATGGTTTCTTCTTATTCTCCTTATAAAAACTTAAAACTACATTTTCTATATTTTATTTGTGTCACTTAATTCGAAGTGAATTGCCATATGTACAAGATATCAATAACTTTCTACTGTAGGTAGTATATATTGCATTCATTTTCCAGGAGAGTGGGTGCTACTGGATGAGATAAACTTGGCTAGTGCTGAAACTTTGGAATGTTTATCTGGACTTCTGGAATGTAGAACTGGTTCACTGACTCTGCTAGAGCGAGGCGACAACAAGCCCATCAATAGACATCCAGACTTTCGCCTTTTTGCCTGCATGAACCCAGCAACTGACATTGGAAAGAAGGAGTTACCTGCCGGATTGAGAAACAGGTTTACAGAATTTTTCATGGAAGAATTAAACAGCAAGCAAGATTTGATGATCATCATAAATGATTATCTAATGAAGGTAAATGTTGTTTGTTTATTTTTAATTATTGAAAAGTAATAATTTCAGAAACTATATTTTTTGTTTATGTTATATTATGTTTCAGGTGACCCTTTTAAAGATATGTCAAGGGTTTTATAACTTATGTTTTATGTAAAGACTTATCATAAGCTTTATATATATTTTAACCTGAAACTCATGCACTTTTACATTCATCTTAAATCATGTAAATTTTCTTTTTGAACTAGCTAAAACCTTTAAAGATTAACTCCCATCATGATTTCTGGCACTTTGCCAAAAACTTCTCCATTTTTCGTTTTTAAATCTTTCCTTCCTCTCATGGCTTTACAAAACAAGACTTTCATCTTTCACCTGTATTTTGTCTGTCTGCCTCTAATGCAAGAGTTCTCGATCATTTATCCCCTTCTCTGGTAAACTATGGAATTCTCTTCCTACTTCTGTATTTCCTCCTTCCTATCACTAAAACTCTCTCAAGAGGGAGGTTTCAAAACTTATCTTCCATTATTTGATTTTCTTATTTGGAATCTATGAGAATTGGTATTAATTGGATCTTTTTTTCAAATTTTGTTGCCTGTGGCCAGTATTCCTCTTGAAAAAATAATAATGATAATATTAATATGAAATGTTAGTTATTCTTCAAATTTGTACTTTCCAGTTGGGTCCAACCAGTCAGCAAATAAAAGGTATCAAAGATTTTTACAAAAAGGTGAAGAAAGAAGCAGAGCTCAAGCTGATGGATGGCACAGGACACAAGCCTCATTATAGCTTGCGAAGCTTGTGCCGTGCCCTAGCTGTGGCTGCTAGAAATCCATGCTCCAGCCTTCCAAGATCCTTATTGGAAGCCTTTTGTATTTCTTTCTTGACTCAGCTAGATCGCACATCTCATCAAGTTGTGGTAAACCTGATAAAGCAACATGTATTGGGTATAGATTTGCAGGCAAGAGGAAGGGACAAACGGAATTTCAAGTTATCTCTTGATCCAATACCTGCTCCTACTTCTGAAAAGTGTGTCCAGATTGAGGGCTACTGGATACCTCAAGGGCCTTTGGAACCTCAGACATTGGATAATGTAAGTTCAATTTTTAGCATGCAATTATGTTTGTTGAATAAGTTGTATTTTTTTTTTGTGGAATGTGACAATTTTATCTAAGAATATGAAAAAAGGTTTGTGCCCTGTTGCAAAATATTGTAGTGACTGATATAGAAAACTGCAGCATAGGAATAGAATAATTCAATATTGCCAATGTTGCTTTCATTTTATTAGTGACTTGCTTTATTTGTTTATTCAACAGTATATAATCACTGAAACTGTGAAGAGGAACCTAGAGGATCTTGTACGTGTGGTGAGCATTGGTCGGTTTCCAGTGCTTCTTCAGGGGGAGACCTCTGTTGGCAAGACTTCTCTCATCTCATACCTGGCTCAGCTTACTGGCAACTTCTGTGTTCGCATTAATAACCATGAGCACACTGACCTACAAGAGTATATTGGGTGTTATGGGCCTGATGAGAGTGGGAAACTGGTCTTCAGTGAAGGTGAAAGAAAGGCTTATGGATTATGTCAACATGCTTTATAAAGTCATCACAGATTTTGCATTGTAAATGATGAATAGATCATTATTAACATTTAATTGTGAATGGTAAATTTTTATCACGAAGGTTTTATTTGTTATGCAGAAGTAGATCACAAATTACACTAATCAAATATCCTCAATTTTCAGGTGCATTAGTAAAAGCAGTACGTAATGGTCATTGGATCATTCTTGATGAACTCAATCTAGCTCCATCAGATGTTTTGGAGGCTCTTAATCGTTTGTTGGATGATAACAGGGAGCTATTTATTCCTGAAACTCAGGAAACTGTAAAAGCACACCCTCACTTCATGTTGTTTGCCACACAAAACCCACCAGGACTGTATGGAGGAAGAAAGGTTAGTCAAAAATGTTAAAAGATACATACACCATTACTATAAACCATTGTCAGACATCTTTATGCTAAGTATCTGTACTTTACATCAAAGATACTGGTCTGTTGGCTCTAATCTGTTGAACTTGTCCTTTACATCATGCAGGATTTATTTGAGAATAGATTTTAGATTTCTTAATGGTTTGAGAAGGAGAGATTGAAACCAGGAATGGAAACGACTAGAGAAATGTTATTATGGTCATTATTTCGGTGGTGGTGTTTTGATAGTGATTATGTGGCTGCTTTTTGTGCTTTTAGCAATTGTGTTGTCAATGGTGATGGTGGTGGTGGTGCACTTGCATAAAAGGGGAATGGTAGGAGAATGAGAGGATTAGTGTGTGTAAGACGATGAGATGCATGAACTGGGATAAGTTTAGATATTGTAACCTCAAGGAAATTCCAATAATTTGATAAAAGCATACATATTATACATTATAGTAGTTATGAAATGCTTTTGTATTCAATAAAGTGACATTAATTTTGCTTCAACAGGTTCTTTCAAGAGCTTTCCGAAATAGATTTGTAGAGCTACACTTCACTGAGATTCCTTCCGGTGAATTGGAGATTATTTTACACAAGAGATGTGAAATTCCCCTATCTTATAGCAAGAAGATGATTGCTGTGCTCTCTGATCTCCAAAATATGAGAAGAGGATCAAATCTTTTCCAGGTTGGTCACACTTTCTATTTGTTTTGCTGGGATCTTAAATAGGGATCCTTCTTTCATGACCATTTGTTGGTGATTGATATTTTGATGTATAACATTGATGCATGATAGGGATTATAGTATTGTATTTCAATAAGATAAAAAACTGGGAATTTTACAAAAGTTTGTTAAAGTTACAGTAGATATTTATAGATCTGTTTTGTTTTGGACATAAAAGTAGAAATGATATGTCCAGAAAGGATACCTGGAATGAATTTAGTAACATGGAACTTGTTAGAAGGTATTTGTTAGACTGTGCAAGTATTCTGTTTGTCACTGGTCTAGTAAGGGAAACAACAGAGTAACACATACAGGAACAACCCATTCACCAAAATAAAGGTGAGTATGATACTTAGCTAGCTTGCTGCTGGGAAAAATGCAGTTGTGAATTATTAATGGTGATGGGGATCATTGAGAGAACGACAGGTGTCTCATAGTTTTTGGAATTATATGTTCCATGTGACATATGGAAAATTTAGACTGGGGGAGAGAGAGAGAGAGAGCTCTATAGACATCTCTCCTAATACTAAATCTTATACCATTTTTATATCTTTCAGGGAAAGCAATCATACGTCACCCTCCGTGACCTGTTTCGTTGGGCTGAGAGGTACCGCCTCTCCCCACAGCAGACTGGCAAGTTCTATGACTGGGATCAACATATAGCAGATGAAGGATATCTTGTGCTTGCTGGCAGAGTAAGGCTGGAAGAAGAAGCTGCAGCAATAAAAAAAGTAGGTCTGAAATTTATAAAAAGATTAATGAGGCTTTCTACTGTATGTGGAATTGTATGAATGGCATAAGTAATTTTCTTTCAATATTTTACTGATATCTCTTGAGGAACTAATACAAATTTATCTTTGGGTTACAGGTTCTGGAAAAGAGGCTGAAGAGGGTTGTTGACCAAAGTAAGTTGTTCACACTGTCTGAAGAGACTTCTACAGTCACAAAATCCATCTTGGAGCAGATGACTGAAGTACAGGGTTTTGAACATGTGGTCTGGACTCAGGATATGCGCCGTCTGTATGTCTTGGTGTCAAAGGCTCTATACTTCAAGGAACCAGTGCTACTAGTTGGAGAGACTGGCTGTGGCAAAACAACAGTTTGCCAGATGATTGCTGCTCAAAACAAGCAAGACCTTTACACTGTGAACTGCCACATGCATTCTGAAGGTGCAGACTTTCTTGGTGGGCTACGCCCTGTAAGATCACATTCAGATGAGGATGATCGCCTCTTTGAATGGATGGATGGCCCTCTCATCCTATCCATGAGGGATGGGAGTATGTTTCTAGCTGATGAAATATCTCTTGCTGATGATAGTGTACTGGAAAGATTGAATTCAGTTCTTGAACCAGAGAGGATGCTGGTATTGGCAGAGAAAGGAGCTGACATTGAAGGCAGTGCTAATAGTAGCCCTGACATCATTGTTGCCCATGAAGACTTCAGGCTTATTGGAACCATGAACCCTGGTGGAGATTATGGAAAGAAAGAACTCTCTCCAGCCCTTAGGAACCGCTTTACAGAAATCTGGTGCCCTAAAGTTGAAGTTAATCGTGTATCTTGTGATGTTCTGAAAATTATTGAGCACAACTTAAGGAAGGATATTGTCTTGAACCAGGAAGGAAAAACAGAGTTGGGAAAAGCATTGTTGCAGTTCTTAGAACATTTTACTTGTACAGAACTTGGCAAGAAGTGTATCCTTAGTATTAGGGATATACTGTCTTGGGTTAGTTTTATCAACAAGGTGACACTGCAGCCAACTTCCTTAGATCCAGGTCTAGCTTATATTCATGGAGGATGTCTGGTACTCCTTGATGGTCTAGGATCAGGACTCACAGGAAGTGGTGCAGCAAGCTGGAAGCAATTGAGAAAAGCTAGTCTTGATTATCTTTGTCAGCAAGTGTGGCAAAACTCTGGAACAATGCCAAACAAAGCAACACTTATGGAAGAACTTATTTGTGAATTGAACTTTGTAAATACAGATACCTTGTTTGGCTTAGGATCATTCACCATCACTAAAGGATCAGAAGAAGAGCCAAAGTCAGAAATATTTACCTTCAAAGCACCTCGAACTTGTGTCAACTTGCTTCGCCTGCTGAGGGGCTTGCAGCTGAGTCGGCCATTACTACTGGAGGGGAGCCCAGGTGTTGGCAAAACCAGTTTAGTTATAGCCCTGGCTAAAGCTTCTAGCCACAAGATTGTACGCATTAATCTCTCTGAACAGACAGATGTCAGTGACCTCTTTGGTGCAGATTTACCTGTTGAAGGAGGCAAAGGTGGGAAGTTTGCTTGGCGAGATGGTCCTTTGTTACAAGCATTACGTCAAGGCTCTTGGGTGGTGCTGGATGAACTTAATCTGGCTTCTCAATCAGTGCTGGAAGGTCTTAATGCATGTTTTGACCACAGAGGGGAGATATTTGTTCCTGAGCTTGGGAAAACTTTCCATGTAGAGCATCAAACTACTAAGATCTTTGCATGTCAAAACCCCCAACATCAGGGTGGAGCTAGGAAAGGTCTTCCTAAATCATTTCTCAACAGATTTACACAAGTTCATGTTGAAGCCTTGTCATCTGCTGATTTAGAGTTTATCCTGATTATGATGTATAGAAAATTGCCTCAAGATATTGTGACAAAAATGGTTCAGTTCAATAAGGTCATCACCTCAGAAATCCAAGTGCAGGGCCTTTGGGGTCAATTAGGTGGTCCATGGGACCTGAACTTGCGTGACATGTTCAGATGGTGTGAAATAATACTGAAGAATCAGTCACCAAATTGCTTCAATCCTGGAGAATATGTGAGTCTCATATATGCAGATCGCATGAGGGCGAGAGAGGATAAGAAAAGTGTGTTGCGCATATATGATCACATATTTGGAGAAAGTTACCCAAGTTATCAGAGTATTGGCAGATACAATATTACAGCAGGAGAAATTCAGATTGGCCATGCAGTTATTAACAGAAATTTTGATGGTGATATAAGTGAGGAAGACAATACTGGTGATCTTTACCTTACAAAGAACCAGCTACCAGTTATGGAGAGTCTTATACATTGCATTAATATGAACTGGATGGCATTATTGGTTGGGGAGTCTGGAGCTGGTAAAACTTGCTTAGTAAAGTTGCTGGCCAGGCTTACAGGACGACGTCTCCTCACACTTACTGTCAATTCAGATATGGATGTCACTGAACTTCTAGGAGGCTTTCAGCAAGTGGACTACAAACAGTTGCTAGGAGAAGCAGTAGGTACTGCCCTCTCCGAGATACAGGCAATAGTTAGAGCAGCACTCCTTCATGGTGAAGAATCTCAAGCAGTAACAGTCCTTGCTGCGTGGGAAGAACTTATTGCAGCTCAAAAGGACAAGACAGTCAGAACTGTATTTGAAGAAACAACACATTTTCATTATCAATGTGATTTGCTTCTGGCAGTCCTTCAGAATATTACCAACACAGAAGTTGATACTGAAGGAAGAAAGAAAAGAAAGAAAGAAAGTGTGAATAACAATGGTAATAAGAGCAAGGGACTGGGCAGGGCTGCTGCACTGATAGACCATGTGAAACAACTTCAGAAGAAGGTTAGAGAGGCTGGAACATTGTCAGGTGGAGGTACCTTTCACTGGGTGGATTCTCTTCTTGTCAGAGCAATACGTGATGGTGACTGGATTCTGATTGATGGTGTAAACATATGTTCTGCATCAGTTCTGGACAGACTCAATGGCTTGCTGGAACCTGGGGGAGAGCTGAGCCTCAATGAGCAAGGTGTAGTGGGTGACAGTGTTCCCACTGTTGCTCCTCATCCTCAGTTTCGTCTTTTTCTTACCATGAATCCCTTGCATGGAGAAATTTCAAGAGCCATGAGGAACAGAGGGTTAGAAATTTGCATACTTGACTCTTGGACAGCAGCTGAAGACTTGCGAACACTGATGCTGCATGCCGGCTTGACTTCTGTGCCTTTACAGAATGTCCTATTTCAGGCACACCATACTGTCACTGAATATCTACCAGGGTATGAGCAGCCAGGCATTACCCAGATGAAGCTAGTGGCATCAGTGACTCATCAGCTGATCCAGGCTGGATATCATTCTGATCTCGCCGTCAAGAAAGCATTGACCTTAGTCTATGTAAGGTAAGACCATTCTACTGCCTTTAACAATATTAGAATCTGTTGCATTCCAGCATGCTGTCTTCATTGACATTAGCTACATTTGTGGGTTCAGGTGAGCTGTAATGCCAGCAGCTATATCCACTTTAAGTTAAGTTCTGTTTTTGTTATTTATGAACAACATTGCACCAAACTCTTATGATCTGTAGAATTCCTTTAGATGAGTTTTATGTATAAGTTTCATTATTATATATTTTTAAGGAAAATATGACATTATAAGGCTTTCATTTTTAGATGTTTTGACAACAATTTTCTTGGATATCCTTGAAGATTTCTTTTCTAAAAACATTGACAAAATTAAAATTTTTGGTTTCATTGTGTAGAAAAATGAAAAATTTTCCTCATCTGGAAAAAAATAGAAATTCAATCAAAATTTAATTGCAAGTTTTTTCAGGCTTTTAAATTTCTTCTTTATTTAATTTAAATTTCTTCTTAATACTAAAATTGTCAAAACTGATCCATAAGTGGTGGAGAAATGCACCTCAATGGTGCACTAAGTTAGTTTTGAGATGTGAGACTTGAAAAGTTTAAAGGGACATACATACTTTGCTACATATGCATCCTTAATTTGTTCCATATTTTTGAACTTACACTAAACATGAGGTTTTTTCCATACCTTTAAATTTCTACTAAACAAGACACATATCAAACTTTTTTCCCATAAGATATCAAAGGAAAGATTCTTAATTAATTCTCCTGAAAAGAAATACATACTATTGTTATTGGTATATTATACAGTACAATGATTGGATTTTATAAAACCATATAAGCACTGCTCAGTAGCATATTTGTGGCATACAAAATGCTCAGGGATAGAAGACCAACCAAGAGAGAGCATCACTTATTTCCTCCACTCTAAGTATGTACAACTGAGGTTCTTTCTCATTAGACTGTGAGAGGAAACTTCCATGCCACCATAAAGAAAATTGTCCCTTATAAAATTTATCAGTTTTTTTATAGTGAATATTTTTCTACAACCATCTGAATATAAGTAGAGGACATTTGAATGAGCATTGCAATGATATTTAAACATGGATGACAAATTATCATGCTTGCATTTTGAAATACTAGGTCTAAAAATACCATGACACGAGTTTAAATTAGTTGAGCATTTCAAGCACTTCAGGATGATTTAACTAGACTTTCCTTCTAAATATAGGTGAATACTATTATTGATATAGATATAAATACCTTTTTTTTTTTTTTTCAGATCCCATGGTAAACCTACAATAAGAAAAGCTGCAAATGAAGCAATAACTGAAGTTTTGGAACATTGGAACCAAGACCCTGGCATGTGCTGGCCTCATTATGAGAACCAGGTCTTGAGTGTGCAAAAACTGAGGCTGGGTAGCTCTTTGGCACAAGTAAAAGTTTTTGCCTCACTATTGGAAGCAGTTACTTTAGCTACAAGAGATCCAAAACTTGTGTCCACCTGGAGCTCAGCATCACTCCCTTTGCCCTGTCCTTTACCATATTCAGAAGTGAGCGTGCTGAGCTGCATTGTTTTGCTTTTTTCAGCAATGTCTGTTCAAGAATGGCCAATGTTCTCAGAATGGATGGCACAACAAATGAAATCTGCATCACACATAAAATCTCATCTAGAGCAGAATGTTTCATCCTTATTGAATTTTGTTTTGTCCAGAAAAGTTTGTCTTGCATCTCAAGCCTTGACAACAAATGAAACTCCACAACAAGCTTATGATCCACGTTTTGCCCTGCTGAACTACTCCAGAGCAGGAAATCAGCAAAATACTCCTGATTTTGAGAGTCTCTCCAATAAGTCAAGTCTATGGCTATGGTATACTGTATATCAATGTTTCAAACAGTGTGCTATCTTTGAAAAGTCTAATGCCAGTTATAAATTAGATTCAATGACACTATTGGAAGTTTCTCATGCAGTGAATAAAGGCCTTGTGGGTAGCAGCTCTTCCTCTCATGCCTCAGTTCCTCATCTTATGCCTTTCTTCCGCCAAATTAACAAGCTCATCTTGTCCTTGACTGATGATAAACACATACCCATCACAAATCAAGAATTCTGTCTGTTTGTGTCTGCTCTGCGGTGGTGTGATCGTCTCTACCAGTTTTGCTGCCAAAATGTCAATAAATCAAAGTTTCATCTGTTTCTGCCACAGTTAACTTTGCATTGGCATTGGGTTTATGAAGAGTTCCTACAGAAAATTCCTAGTTCATGGGAATATTTAGTTTCTGAGCAGTTCAGAAAAGTAGTGAAGACCTTACACTCAGAATTTGAACTGGAATATGGTCCTGTTCACAAAATTGCTTCAAGTCTGCGATCATGCACATCACCGGCACCATTTCCATCTGCCATGATCTCTGGTGCTCAGTTTCGCCTGCTGGACTTGACATCCAGTCTTGCTCCAGCTCCAGACAATGAAAATGTCAATTTGTTCCTAGCATCTTCTACAGGCAAGGAAGTATGTGAGCTACTTTTGAATATTGCAAGTGAAGTTGCCTCTTGTGATGCAGAAAAAATAAACAAGATACATGATGAGATTAGCAGTGCAGAGGATATTATTAAAGAAAAGTGCATTGGCCAAAAGGGTTCATCAAAATTAAAAGATAAAGACTTACTGGCACTACAGGTTCAAACTTGGCCCTTAAGGGATTATTTGGCATCCCATGTTCTTTCAGTTGAGAGAGTGAATGGTGAGGTATCGCCTCTTATACATGATGTTGTTATAGAGGCACCTGGAGTATATACAGAACTTGTAGGTTTTCTTTCTGGTCCAGTCTTTAGACCATCAGCTGCAATGGGAACTCACAGCTATCTTGCCCTGACGCGGAGCACTGCCAGTCGACAAACTTGTTCTTACCTCAGCTACCCTCCGGTTTCCTCTGAAGAAGATGGAGAAGCAAAGAATAGTGTACTACTTCATCCAGCAGCATGTCAGCTCTCATACATTTTGCTGGCTGGGAAAAGCACATCCAGTCATGATATTGAGAGTGCAATGCAAAAAGTTCCTACGGGTATACATGTTGAAAAACTGGCACAGTTGAAAGGGGTAAAGTCAACATTGTGGAACAACTGGTCCATTCTTACTGATCCTTCACTAAGCTATGAGGCATCCTTTACCAATTATGTGGTATTTTATGTCACTTCATCTTTGAAAGTTTTTGCCAATGCATTAGGCATTTCAGCTGAATTTGATGGTGAATCAGATCATCTGCAGGTAGCTTCCACTCTTGCATCCCTTATAATTGAGGCTAATGTTTCTTGGTTGCCAGACAATAGCCAACAGCAGCTCCAAAAATTGGTTAAGACTATTACAAGTCTCAAAGAATGTTCGGGTAACTGGAAGGATAAGGCAAACTTTGCTGCCCAAGCAGCAGTTACATTTGGAACACTTCACACTAGTGTTTTAAGTCACATGGAGCCAGTTGATCCTGCTCAGTTTCATTCTCTCAAGTTGCAGTATCATCAAGAAGAATTGCAAGATTTGGAGTCTCATTTGATGCTAGCAGCATGGTTTGAACACTTGAGAGGTACTTTGGATTCCTCAAGAGTGCTAGAGACCCATCCTCATCTACCGTTATTTGATGCAAGATGTAGCCAGATAAGGTCTGAGATGACACAGATGTCACAGCAAACTGCGCATCGCTCAGGTGCAGTAGAATATCAACAACTAAAGCAAGATTGTGTTCATTTTTGCTCAAGTGTGTTCACCCCTGAAAAAATCCAAGAACTGTCTGAAAGCCTTCAATTAGAGGAGGATAGCTTACCTTCAGAATCATCATTAGTGAAAACTGAATGTCTTCTTGCTTCTTGTGATAACTTTGTTAAGACAGTTGTGCAACAGTATCCTCTCTATCGAGATATCACATATCCATTCCTACAAGCAATAACTGTAACATGTGAAGCTCTTAGGGTTTTAGTATGTCATTCACATATACATTCATTTAATGTCAAATGTGGGATCAACTTGACAGATAACTTGGCAAAGTATTCTTCTTTCCCTGCACATCGAGAACCATCATATCCCCTTCATGTGGTGAACGACCAAATAAACATCGCCAAGTGCATTCCACTCTTGTTGTCTGAAGAACAGTTTCATGGACAGATGAAAATTGCTACAAGTGTTGCTCTTCGTGCAGCACTCCTGGACTTGCTGAATGTGACACAGGCTCAGCACCACTTGAATGAATCCTGTATTGAATTGGTTTCTCAGCTATTGGGTAAAGCAGTCTCTCAATGGAGGCAACAAGAAGAAGAGAAGGCTCGCCGTGCTGAAGAAGAGGAAAGCTTGTACTGCAATAAGACACACACGCTTGCAATATCTGAAACAGAGGAAGAAACATCAGAAAGAGAATTCCAAGAGACTTTTCCTTGCTTTGATCACGAGTTTGATGATTTGAAAGGAATAAATTTGGAGGACACAGTGGAGATGAAGAATGGTGAAAGGGAGGAGCATCAAGATGCTCTAGTTATGTGCATGACTGATGAACAACTTTATGAAATAAGTGAGTTACATAACAAGATTTTTACAAGCTTAGTTCACACTTCATGGCTTGTTCCTGACACAAAAGTCTCCATCCACTCACAAGTAGTTACAGCAGCACTGCTACGGTTCTCTGTGCTTCAATCCCTGATAGGAAATGTAGGAACCATAGCAGGTTGTTCCCTTGATCAGGCCATGTTGGGAGCTCATATTTTGAGTAATGATTACTCTTGTTCTTACCTATCTCAAGAATCCATTGCACCACTTCTTGAACATCCCTATGACATATACAAAGACCCTAATCCCCAAGAAGTATTGAAGGTCCGCCCACTACTGAATTCAGTGCATGAACGTGTTGATGAACTCCTCATGCAGTGGCCAGGTCATCCCAGTTTGGTAATGGTGAACACTGTAATATCAAGAGTGTTGAATTTTCCTCTCACTTCTCCACTTGTGAAACATGTAATAGGCTTGGAAACTGTTCTGGAAAAGGCTCAGGAATGGGAAAGAAATGCTCATTCTGGTGTGTCTATGAGGGAGCAACTGGAGGCTGTGACTCACCAGGTCCTTGAGTGGCGGCAGCTTGAGTTGAATGCATGGCGCTCTTGTTTAGACTCTGTCACTCACAAGGTTGCAGTTCAGGGTCGGAAATGGTGGCCACATCTTTTTGATACATTCCAAGCTGCTCTTACAGAAACAGTTACATTACCTGAAGTATTGAAAACTTTAAAACAGTTTTTGGAAACTGCTGTCTTGGGTGATTTTCAAATTCGCCTACAACTTCTTTTTTCTTTTCATTGTCATCTTGCAGCACTAGAAAAGAGTAAAATTACTCAGTCATTAGTGGCCATCACATGGAATTTATACCTCTACTTCAGTCAGTTCTTGCATTTGGTAACCACAGCAATAGCTAAGGCCAGATTGCCAATTGAAAAGGAAGTGAAAGGCTATGTTAAGATAGCTCGCTGGAATGATATTAATTACTTTGCTGTGCGAGAGTCTGTAGATAAGAGTCGTCGTACTCTTCATCGCCACATGAGGAATTGGGAGAAGAATTTGAGACAGCCTATTGCACCACTCATGTGTGACACAAACTCAGAGTTAAATGAAGACCATGTAGGAGCTTGGGATCAAAAGTCTGAGGTCTGCCCATCAAAGGTCCCTCATCCTATTGTGCCTCCATCTCCTATGAGGGTAAAACACTCAGAAGATGTAGGAGAATACCAAGTCCTTTCTAGACTCACCTTCTTAACCAAGCGCTGCCACAAGTTAACATGTAAAATGCTGTCTGAATTTTCTTATACAGTGTATGTGGATGAAGTTGAAGATACCACAGTTAAGATCATATCCAATTATCAAGAACTTCAGGCAGCAGCGACAAGAGCCGAGAATGGTGCTTCAGATAAGATACGTGTCAAGCAGCTGCGAGGTGTGATGCAACGCCGGAGGGAATCTCTCACACGGCTCTTCAAGATATTGGACTGTATGGGTGTGACCTATACACGTGGCAATAGCCTTTGGGATCAGGAGGATATTAACTCCTGTCTGAGTCTTTCACCAGTAGATTTGGAAGTTGCTCACTCCGATGCTCCGTCTTTGTTGCCAGCACGAGAGGCCTGGCCAGGGTGTGTCAAGTACCTTAACCGCAGTATTGGTCGCCTCTCTTTGCTGTTGTCCTCCCTACAGCAACCACATCAAGATCTTGGCCCTGAACTCATCAAGCGGCTGCGTGGCATCTCTTGTCATCTTTTCCTTCTAGTGCGGGACCAAAGGATGTCATTGTCCTATGTTAGTGAATTTACTCACAAACTGCATAATCTTCTCAAAGACATCAGAGAAGTAGATTCTCATCACTCAGTGAGTGAGATGTTGAAAGGAATACAGCATCTCCACTCTTTGACAACTTCTTTGTCACTTACTCTTGAGGAGACTGTCAAAGTACTTGGGACACATACTAATGCCAAACCTTTACTGATGCTTGAAGCTTCTCCCTATAAAATGGAAGTTCATAAAGCTAAAATCATTCTAGAAGGAACTAAAGGGAAAATTGATTGTCTGGTATTAAAGCTTAGTAATTTATTGAGACATTTCCAGACAGGCTATAGACTAGTTACTCCAGCCCACGGTAAAGTGTACAGTGATGTGATAAATAATCTTGGTCAAGAGGCCAATGAGTTAAATGAAGTTATCAAGATCCTTTCAGTAAGACATGATAAGATACATCCAGTCACTGACCAACTAAATAAGTGGTTGTCAGAATGGGAAGCTGCCCAGTCTAATCTCTCTCTTGCTAATCTTCCTCAGCCACAAGATGATGTTCATGCTGTTGGCTTTGGTCTGCTGGAAAACTGTTTGACTCAAGTATTGCTGAGTGTAGAGAATTTGTACAAGAAACATTGCCCTATACAAACCAAAGCTGAAAATGAAGAATCTAGAAAGAATATACTTAGTTTTGGATTAGTTAAACAGCTCAAGTCTGATACTGAAGATCTACACATGGAGGAAATTGTGACTAGAATACAGAAGGTTGTAAAGATATCAGAATATCATCCTAACATACAGCAGTTATTGAAGGCTTCATTACCACTCCTTGAGCAGTATCATGCAATTTGTGAATCTGTTTTGCTAATGATGACCAGCAGTAACAGAGGTATTGCTAAATTAACATCAGTTATAATTGCAGTTTTTCAAAACTTGGCTGTAAAAGGCTTTTGTCGGCCACAAGAGTTGCAAGATGAAGAAGGTGGAGAGGGTGCTACAAATTTTGAGGATTCAGGAGGCACTGGCCTTGGTGAGGGTGAGGGTAAAAAGGATGTTTCTGATCGTATTGAGTCAGAAGACCAGCTAGAATCAGCCTTGAAGGAGGGAGAAAAGGAGGAGGCAGGAGATAAAGACTTGCAAGAAGAGGATAAGGGAATCGAAATGAATGAAGATTTTGAGGGAAAGATGCAGGATGTTGAGAAGAATGAGGGAGAAGAAAGTGACAGTGATAATGATGATGATAATGAAAAGGATCTTGATAAGCAAATGGGTGAAACTGAGAAGGGTGCTGATAAACTTGATGAAAAAATATGGGGTGATGATGAAGGAAGTGAAGAAGAAGAGGAGACTAAAGACCAGGATGAAGAAGATGGACCTGGAGAGGGAGAAGCTACAGACTCCAAAATGGTGGCCAAAGATGATAATAAGAGTAAGAAGGAGAGAGATAAAGATCAAAAGAAGAAAGAAGAGTTAGATGAAATGGAGGACACAAGGAAAGAAAATGAAATGAATGAAGATGGCCAAGAGTATGATGACAATTTCACTGATCCTTATGGGGAGGAAGCTAACAGGGCAGAAGTGGAAGAAGAGGAAAAAATGGAGTTGCCTGATGACATGAACTTGGATAATGATGACACCAATGAAAATGATGATGGCGATGATGATGAAATGGATGAACATCCAGGAGAAATTGAGGAAAAGGGTGTTTTCCCTGAAGATGAAAAGGAACCAAAAGAGAATGTGGATGAAGAAGACACTGAGGAACATCCAGCTAAAGGACAAGACGAAGCTGATGAGAAGGATAATGATGAAGGGCTTGGAGAAAATGATGATGGAGAACCAGATGAGGAAGAATCTTCAGAAGAAACAAACAAAAATGAGCGAAGACAAGGAACTGAGGAAGGAAATGACTTAGATAATGAAGAAAATGCCTCGCAAGATAAAGCTGAGGCATCTGAAGACAAAAGTTCTAAGGATCAAGCAGAGGCAGCTGAGATGGACACCACAGATGGCAGCAAAGACCAGACTAAGGTGAGCATGAGGTTTGTCTTAACAGCATCAGGAACCATATGAATACCCATTAGTACATATATGTCTTACCATCCATGCATTTCAAAACTTCAACAATTATCAATTTTATTTATTATTTTTAACTAGATCAAATTCAGCAAGCAATATGCTGTAAGAATCCATGAAATACAGTTTAGGTAGTATCTGGTTTCAATCCATGAAAATCTGGAACTTATAATTTGCACACTTGAATTGCTCTGTGTCCACTCAGAATCAGAAGTAAATTAATTTTGATCAAAAGTAACCATTCTCTTGTTAACATCATTATTTTGTACTAAAAAAATAGATAAATAAGATGAAATAAATAGTTAAATGAAAGAATAAAAGATAGAGAAAAATATCTAACAGCATAATCATTGTCAACAGGAGCAACCCAAGTCAGACACGGGTGGACAGCGTGAAGAGGAGGAGGAAAAGCAGGAGGAACAAGGACAAATGGGAGAACAGACAGAGGATCAAGAAGGCACTGGCCAGTCTGAGAGCAGAACCCGAGAGGATGCCCACCAGGGAGAGTCCTCAGCCTTGGTTACTCAGGCCTCTGCCAGTGACCAGAGTGACATGAAAAAGCCTCGTAGGCCTGGCGAGACTGATGAGAACAGGACATTGGGTAAAATACTGCTTTTTTTGTTTTCTCCTGGATTTTTTTTTTTTTTTTTTTTTTTTTTTTTTAGAAAGAACCAACCACCTTAACCAGTTTCCTATTCGTCATATTATCACATTTTCAAAAACTATATACATACTTAAATGTACCCTTTTGTTTATCTTATGGTGTGTAGCCAGGTTGGAGAATCTTCACACATCCTTCCCACTGTGTGTGTGTTTGTGTATTTATGTGTACAGAAAGAAGAGAGAGAGAGATATTCCATTGCACTATGTATCTATCTCAACATTGTCATCTTTGGCTTGCTAACATTATTCACACTCACTCAATGGTTCTGCTAGTACACATTTTGGTCTTACATTAATGCAAAATTTCATTTTCATTGTTCTACACAAATAACTAATTTGTTAACAAATTTCTCTTATGTACTTCAGGTGATAATAGCAAGAGGATACAACAAGGCTTAATGACCAAAGAGTCCAAGCAAGGGAAATCAGAGGCTGACCAACAGCAGCAGGAAAAGGTTTGCTATGTGATTTCTCTCGTTTACTAATGGTTTTGTAATTTGAAATAATTGCTGCATCTACAGCAGAATGCATCCTAAAGTCAGTAATATCAAGGATCTTGCATTCTACAAATTCTCATTTACTTCTCTGTAATTAACAGGATAATTGAAGATTAGGATACAAATCCATCTATATAAGTGTAATTAAGAGCTTTTCTTCTTATCAACTCCTCTCCTTTGACTGACTGACTCTTCAGCCTCTTTCTCACTGCCAGGATGTTGTATCTCTTGCTATCTTGTATGGCTATTTTCATGGTACAGTGGTACCTCTTGATTCGAACTTAATTAGTTCTTTTTGGCTGTTTGAATTGCGAAAATCGAATTAGGAAGCAGTTTTTACCATTGAAATTAACGTAAAAACATTTTATCTGTTCCAGTTTATTTTAAATAAAAAATACTACACTCAATCCCCAGGCTATTGCGAGAAATTAGTCCCTAAACATCGCTGCAATAGCTAAAAATGCAATAGCCAATGTTAAGAAGTAATGGGAAAAAATAAAATTGGTTCTGGCCCACCAGAGTGGCAACATGATTTAATATATTGGCACCTTGTTTTCCCCTCATCTCATCATGATTCATAGATATCGTTCACATTTTGAGAGTATAAAGTAAACATAGACATGAAATGCATAAAAAAAACAGGCATAACAAGACTTATTTATTTTGGTATGAAACTCTCGAGCCCCGATGACTAAACAGGTCTCCCCCGGGTCCCCACCTCCCTCTCATGCACTAAATACGGGAACAGATCGCGTAGTATTCCTCCTCCTCCCCCTCACTTCATCCCTATCTACTCCCATTTGATACACAGACTGAGTAGGCCGCCCCCCCTACTCCCTCCCTCCTCCAGCCACTTGCCATCCTCTCTTCCTCCTCGCCCCCTTCTCTCTCTCTCTCTCTCTCTCTCTCTCTCTCATCAGCTAGAATATTATTCTCACAGCATCATTTCGAACAGGAATTATTTCAAGAAGACTATAAATAATTGTACAAAACTGCAAAATATTGTATTATCATAGTTTGTGCAAATGACAATGATATTTAACAATTAATTCTTCATTGGTTGTTTAAAGTGTTCAGAATATCTTCATTAGTAAATACGTTTGCCAGTGACCAGAGTAGAAGGCCGAAGGGGTGGTAGGTAGGAAGTGACCAGGGTTGGGGGCCACAGTAACCGAGGCAACTAGGGGACGGAATGACTTGAAAACCGTTCACGAGTCGCAATAGAGAGACGTGTTCATGGCGGACAAGTGCAAGCGAGACCGGCCAACTGGTGGGAAGGTGGCGTCGGCCGCCATGTGTGTTTGTGTTCAAATTGAGAGGCCGTGTTCGGATTGGAGGTCACAATTTGTTCGCCAAATGTGTTCGAATTGTGAAGTGTTCAAATCAAGAGGTACCACTGTAACTGTTCTACTGATCTTGCTATATTCAGCACACTCTAGAATGGCTGATTTTGTGTGACCCTTAGCTTGGTAGGGATTCTCCCACCATTGTCACATCACAGGCTCTCCCTCTTTCATAACCCTCTCTCCACCTCCTTACCCTTTGTCTATGTCTTAATTTATTTCCCTCTGTTTCTACCAAAATCAGTATGTTTTCAAAATGATTTCTGAAATCATTCCAAATTTTGTTCTACATCACCATTAAGGTAAAAATTGAGGGGTGTTTTTTGTATAAAGGCTTCTCCCATCCTAAACATGGCACACAAGCCCAGAAGTATAGGCTTTCTGTTACCTTCACATTATTTCACTTTATTTCACTTGCCATCAGTCCTGATGCCTTTTGCTTTGGACCATTCTGCTGCAAGCTTGCCATGTGGCCACCTTCACAACCTGTATAAGATAGTACTATACAATGTAAGGAACTGTGGAGACATGGCAACAGTGGAAGCTTAGCTGTCAAAAAGCATGTGCACAAAATTAGCCACTTTAGAGTACACCAAGTGTAACAGCATGCCTCCCCTCCTCCTGGGGCCTTGCTGCAAGAGTACTCTTAATTATTCATATCTTTCTCTGGTAAATGTAACTTTGTACCTGCTTCTGTACTTCCAAAGTTCTATGGTTTGATTTTATTCAACAACGATGTTTCAAGACATTTATCCATTTCTTTTGGCTAATTCTTTTGGACCTACAAGGGGACCTGCAACTAAGTGGACCTTTATATATATATATATATATATATATATATATATATATATATATATATATATATATATATATATATATATATATATATATAGCCAGCTTTTCCCTCTTTTACATAAAGTAAAGATTACTGTCAAAGTTTTTCCTAACTTGTAAAGTTGTTCTCTTGCAGAGGTTCTTTTACATCATCTGTTAAGAGTGAAATGTGTTTTTCCTAATAAAGGCAGAATATACAAATATGTTAATATAACTTCATCATGGCTTTCAATCACCATAATTTCATATCTAGTTGAGGCATTACTGTTGCACAGCTTATTCTATTATTTATCTTTAGGACAATGATGCTGAGGAAAAATCTCAACACTCAACCTATGAACACATCAACAAATCTGAGGACCACTTTGATGCCCATATGGTAGATGCAGGCACTCAAGAACAGGCCAAGGAAGCTCCAGCACCTGCTGACAGACAGGAGGAGGAGATGCCAGATGAAGATATGTTAGACACTCCAATGGAGGTAACTTTTAGTGTTTGTTGTGTCTAGTATTTCTGATAACTACAGTATTACAGTTGTCTAGGCATGATGTGTCTACAGCTGTTCCTGTTGACTCTACCTTGAATAACAGTTTGCTCACAACTCATGGCAAGTCTTCATCTGTTCCTTATTTTAAGATGGACAAAAGAATCTTAAATTAAATGAGGAGTTTAAAGTGAGAAACCATTGGAGTACCCATTTGTGGGATACATACTGTGTGGATGCATAGATGAAAGTCAGCAGGCTCTTGATTGAGAAATACATGTCTGCTGTTGGGAAGAGGTTAAAGGTTGGATTTGATGCCTTTTGAGCCTTAGAACTGCAGAAAATTTTCAGTATCATCCTTTCTTTGAATTATACTTCATAAATTTTTGTCTTTATTGTCTCTTAAATGGATTTTTCATCTAGAACAAATGCTTTGAACAGGTTGACGAAGAGGAACTAGGAGAAGCCGGAGAGGAGAAGAAGGCCACCAACCAGGAAGGCAAAGATGAGGAAAAAAGGGAGCAGAGTCAAGGCAAGCAGGACCCACAAGCTGATGGAGAGGCACAACTAGTTACAGAAGGAGAGACAGTGCTGGAAAACGTCATTCAGCGTCCACCAGAGACCTACTTCCATACTTTGATGCCAGACCAAGGTGACTTTTCTCACTTTTATCATCACAAAGATGTTTTTGAATATTGATTTTTAGGAAGGTGAAATACTAGATGTGGTATGATTCAAGTTGATTCTAGTCTGTGTTAAAAAGAAAAGAAAATGTCCTGTGAATTTTATGTCAACGGTTGAATAAAATTAAGAGGGAATTTCTCTGCTACTTTCCCCTTTTTTATGGGTGAAAAGTGGCCAAGAATACTACCACTGTATTCTTAGCATGTTGGTCATTTAAACAAGGAGACATAATTCTTAGATAAAAACAGAATTTTCCATTATTGCCAACTAATTCTCTCTCGATGGAAAATCAAGCATTATTAATTCTATGATTTTCTATCTTTCTTTATAATAATGCACACTTTTCTGTTTGTAAGTGTTGGCTGACATGACTGTCTTTTATTCTATAAATTTAATATAATCAACTGTTCTTGTTTGAATTTCAGATGAAGACAAAGATAAACCAGCTGCCAAATTTGATGAAGATGTTGAAAAGACTAGAAGGCAAATAGAAGTTGTGAGCACTCATGATGAGTGTGAAGGGTTATCTTGGGCAAGACAGGAGGCACAAGTAGCTTCAGTGGCAATGCAGTTGTGTGAACAACTTCGCCTCATTTTGGAACCCACTCAGGCAGCCAGGCTGCGTGGGGACTATAGGACAGGGAAGCGGCTCAACATGAGGAAAGTGATTCCATACATTGCATCGCAGTTTCGCAAAGATAAAATATGGCTCAGAAGAACACAACCGAGTAAGAGGACATATCAAATTCTGTTGGCAGTAGATGATTCTGAATCTATGATGGAAGCTCGGGCAGGAAGCCTGGCAGTGGAAAGTGTTGCTTTAGTGACTCGTGCTCTTACCTTGCTGGAGGTGGGGCAGCTAGGAGTTATTAGTTTTGGAGCCACTTCAAAGATATTGCATCCTCTTGATCAACCATTTAATGAAAGTTCAGGAAATAGAATTCTTGCCAACCTGAAATTTGACCAAAAAGTAACAAACTTTAGTCGAATGTTAGAGGATAGTGTGGCCATCCTCAATGGTTCCCGCATCACTGGAAGCCATGGTCACCCAGACACAGCCCAGCTACTACTCATTCTGAGTGATGGACAAACTCAGACCAGAATGGAAACAGTCAAGGCAGCTGTAAGAGCTGCCAGAGCTGAGAGAATATTTATCGTCTTTCTGGTATTAGATGCTAAGGATAACAAGTATTCCTTCTATGATACATTGGTGTATGAAAAAGGAGCGATGAAGTCTATAGTGGAGTCCTTTCCCTTCCCATTTTTCTTAGTAGTAAGGGACATAGACACTCTTCCTGATGCTTTGGCCACAGCTCTTAGGCAGTGGTTTGAGTTAGTGACAGCTGATGCAGCTCATTGATAAAATTCCATTATGATTTATGTTATTAGCACATTTGTACATTATTGTTGTGGAGTATTTATTACTGTTGTTAATTTGTATTGTAAAAGCAGTTCATATTAAGCAAGTTTGTATGTACTATATCTTTTTAATAAACTGATGTACTGATGTAATGATTAGTGTTTTTACCTTAATAAAAAAATAGAAACAATAGGAAAAAACTTCATAAAACAAAAAAAAAAGAAAAAAGGGAAAAAGAAAGATAAGGAGACAAGATGAAAAACGAAAAGTACACACAAACAGGCACCAATCCACACACCTGTTGCATCCTAATGCCAAGTCTGTTCAAGGCAGGCTCAAGGGTTAGTATGGGTGAGATGTGCTGCTGCCTCTCCTCTCTTCTGCCACACCACCACCACATCCTTCACAGGCACTTCCCCCTCCTCTCTCAACTCCACTGTAAAGGTTCTTCCTCTTCTGTTCCCTTCCTCCTCATCTATCTGTGAACTATGAAGTTATCTACTATCTCCCCTTCCTCTTTCACCTCATCCATTGAATTATGAAGCAACTTCCACTAGAACCTGTTAAAATTTGAAATAGAACCATAAAAAAGGACTTGAAAATGCAAGATACTGCCAGAACACAATGGGGAAAAACGCCGCCGCTGCTGCATACTAGCAACACTCCAGACGCTTAGCATTTAACCTCTTTAGTACCAGGAGAAAAATGGAAGAATATGAAAGAATTGTAGTAAATGAGTAGTCTCACAACACAATGGGGCAGTCACAGCCTGCCTTCTGAAGATAACTCTACCCCCACACAAAGCTACATGCACCTAACTCTACTCACATACGTATATGCATTCTTCAAGTTGAAAAAAATAGATGAATAATAAAAAAAAAATAAGATAAAGATGAATTGATAAAAGTAAAAGAAAAACAACCTCAATCTTCTAAAATAAACGGAAAGGTACCTCGGTGGGAATTTTTTTTTTTTTTTTTTTTTTTTTTTTTTTTTGGGGGGGGGCTCGTTTATTATTGTGCCCTTGGCTGGAAACTCCCTTCTTACAGATAGATATATATATAATATATATATATATATATATATATATATATATATATATATATATATATATATATATATATATATATGGAGCTCTAATGTATTTCTTATTTATTCATTTATTATTTTTTTTTTTAGGGCTCCCTTGATAGTTTATGGTACTGTACCGTAGGTGGGGAGATGTGGTTCCGTACCGAGGGAAAAAATCATAAGTCTTGAAGTAGAGGTACGGACTATCTGCCTTTGTATAGTTTGGGAGGAGCGGTACCGGGCTAACTGATATCCGGGAACGCGCTGGGCCCACCTCTACAACTTATCAACAACCCTCTATCAAACTGAACTACCCTTGTTCAACCACCACTTGCCTTGTTAAACCCTAAACAATGGAAAAAAAAAAGAAAAAGAAAACACCAATATATAACTCCAAAAACATCTTGTAATAGGTAGTACTCGAGATTACATAATTAAGATATAATATGTATACCTTAAAAATGCCAAAACAAAAACAGTAATGGCTAACACACACACAGCTCTCTCTCTCTCTCTCTCTCTCTCTCTCTCTCAGTACATACATACCTGTCACATAGATGTCTGAAGGCCCCTGCACTGTTCCCTGCACCTCTCCATCCTCAATCTTGCCTCCACCACCAGCCACGTGAAGATAAAAGGTATGCCCTCTCTCACCTAGGGAACGAAAGCTAATGTGACAAGATGGACCAAGTAGCGAATCGTAGAGTGAAACAGAGAAAGAGAGACAACCCACTTCACTCACTCACTCACCATGTCTATTTTCAAAAGGCCACACAGATCAACATACGCGTTCTTAGGAGTATTTTTTTCGTGGTACTGAGGGAGAAACGGTGTTAATCTGTCTCTGGAAACATAATGGGAAAGTAAAGTGGTCGTACTACATTCTATAGAGCCTTTGGAATGTAGTAGTGTAGGTTCGAGCTGAAGGTGTTTGATTCAGTGTAAGGTTGACAGATAGGCAGTTATAGATTGGATGTGCTAGTGATAAATAAGTAGATAAGTAATAACTATAAAAATAAATAAGTATAGCGGTGAATAAAGTAATGTTCATAGATGTGTACATAGATAAAGCAGGAATCATTGGACATTCGGAGATATAGCTTTTAACCCTTTTAGTGCTATTTGCTCAATCTTTCTTAAGAACTGATCACTCTAAGACATCTTTATTTGTTCAATAGTTACCTGAAATCTTTAAACTGGGTAGAAATGGCAGAATATACTCTTTTATGGCTTCCTACTATTACTGTTAAAGATCTCTTGCATTGGTAGTCAGTACAAATAAGTAAATATAACTAGGTAAACACACACACACATAGAGAGAGAGAGAGAGAGAGAGAGAGAGAGAGAGAGAGAGAGAGAGAGAGAGAGAGAGAGAGAGAGACTAGCATACAATACGATTAGCTATTTGATTTCAACTAGATATAAATGGAGGGTTGCAGGGTATTCAAAATTGGGGGAAAGGTAGAGGGAACACGGAGGAAGATCTGTGTGGGGTGGAGGTGTAGCAGTGTGGATCATCCTGCGTTGTACGGCCCAGGATAATTTATTGCACCCCGGCATATGTAATGGGAATTATACACTTGAGATATAATGAATATACCTCGAAATATGCCCCCCATAAAAAAAAAAAAAAACTATGGCTAACACACAGACATACCCACACAGATATAACTTCCTCCCTCCTCTTTTCTTTTTTAGCATTCAATACATACCTGTCATATACATGTTTGAAGGCTCCTCCACTGTTCCCTCTATCTCTCCATCTCTATCCTGTCTCCACTAGCAACCATGACGAAGATAAAGAGGGTTTGTCTCCTCCCAGCCTGAGGACCGCAGCTAAACTGACGAAGGAGGACTTGAGAAGTGAGGCGTGCGGTGAAACAGAGAACCCGCTTCACCCTCTCATCACGGCTGTTTTCAAAGGCCACGCAGATCAACACAAGCGTTCTCAAGAGGTTTCATCGTGTTTTATATATAGAAAAGGTGTTAAACTATCACTAGAAATATAAAAAGAAGCTAAATAGGCCATATAACTTGAACTAGAGCCTTTTAAATATAGTGAAGCTTTGAACTAAAGGTGTTTCAGTATAGCTCAGTAATTACACGTAGGCAGTAGAAAGGATATATTGGCAAGTAAGGTAGATAAATAACTATAAAACAAATAAGTGTAAAGATGAATAAGTGATGTATATGACTAATTAAAGCGAAAATACACCCAACTCAATGTCTGTAGCTCCTCCTCCTCCAGGGCAAACAGCCGAAAAAGGACACAAGGATCGTTTTCGTTTTTTGCACTATCATCATTGTTATTGTTGTAGTTGTTTTTATTATTATCATTACCACTATTACTATTATTATTATTATTATTGTTATCTATTTTTACCGTTTCTATATTCACACTTTTTTCGTGATGCAGTCTTCATGTTCTGTGATGAAGTGAAACAAAACACCTAGTTATATCCATTTACATTATGACGAAATTCATCAAAGGGAAAAAAAAAAAAAAAAAAAAAAAAAGTGAAGATGGTGGAGTATTTAAGATATCCCTTAAAGCGTTTTCTTTTCCTATTATCGTTGCCGTCAGATGGCAACACCGCCGCTGTTGTCAAAACTACACTCTTACTTGAGTGGGAGTGTGGCAGGGCAATCCACGTTGGCCGGTGTGTTGCTGTCTGCTTCCTCCACACACTGCTGAAGGAAGACACGGGAGCCACTGGATAACTCTGGAGTAGCCATCAGCAGGTTGGTCTTGAATGGCTCGACTCTGTATGGACGCTGGAGTGATTGTTTACCTACCGGCTGTGGGAAATGTCATGGTGTCTGCATGGTGGTGCATGTGTTGGTTGTGACATTTTGGATTGCTCTCCATTGTGTAATGAAACAATGTCCACGGTCATGCACAGCTTCAGTTCTTTATTTTCATGTTGGTGACCAGTTTTGTTGGCAGCGTTATATCATCAAGTATTTTACAGCAGTAGCTATTGTTATAGGGAAATAAATCGTTTTATAGCGATTGCTCTACTTGTGTAATTTTGGGGTGAGTATGTATAATACATCCGGTTATTGATTTGGTATGTGATGTAGATTATTAATATCTGCAATATTGCACAGATAAATGTGCATGTAAAAACAAATTTAATCCATCACAAGTATACTAGAAAGTCAACCAGTTTGTGACAGTTGCTTGCCTGAGGGTAATTAGTAGATAGATAGATACCTTTATATCATATGTTTTAAAGTCTTGATATTTTCAGATAATGTTAATTATAAAACCAAGTTTATTTCTTGTATTACTTAAAGAATATTATTTTAGCTTTTCAGATGTAGTGAATAATTCTTAAGTTCATATTTGGACATTTTTCCTTTGATATAGCGGCAAGACATAAAAGATGGTGGTTCGGCAGTACAACGATGAACTGAGGTACCTGGAGCGGCTGTCTCCCAGCTGCTGGCGTATCAAGAAAGGCTTCCAACCCAACATGAATGTGAGCACTTCGTTAGTTGACTATATTCAATTGAATTAAAACAGTGGCCAAGATATTTTGCTTGCAAATAGTATTGTATGTCTATTTTTCTATATTGTACGTATTTTTTCACATTCAATCGGTTAGTTTCACAATGAAAAATATATGAAGCATTTTGTCACATATGGCAAAGCAGCCAGGAAAATAGGAATTCTGGGTAGTTAATTCTTATGGTTATTCCAAGGCTTCTTTATTGACAGATGATGATATAATGGAAAGATATGAGGATATGTTTTATATGAGAGTATTGAATTTCTGGGTTTGACTTCATATTCAAACAACAAGCATTAATTATACTTCATGGATAATTGATAAGAAATTATATTACTTTTCAAGTGGTGTTCATTAATTTATGATGGTTTTCTGTTTCATTATAAGGTGGAGGGCATTTTCTATGTCAATGATCACTTGGAAAAGCTGATGTTTGAGGAACTGAGGAACTCATGCCGGCCAGGGTCTATTGGCGGCTTTCTGCCAGGCATGAAACAAATAGCTAATGTTGCAGCACTTCCAGGCATTGTGGGCAAGTCTGTTGGTTTGCCTGATGTGCATTCAGGTTATGGATTTGCAATTGGTGAGTTTTGTTTCCATTTTGTTACTATAATGATTTGAGGATTTAGGATTTGCCTGTTTGCACTATTATTTGCTCCTCTTAATTAACTTTCAGGTAATATGGCAGCCTTTGATATGGATAATCCCCAAGCCGTTGTCTCTCCGGGGGGTGTCGGATTTGATATTAACTGTGGGGTGCGTTTGCTGAGGACTAACCTCACTGAGGCTGATGTGACTCCCATTAAGGTTGGTAGTTCTATAAAGAATAGAAAAAAGGAAAAAGGAACATAATTTTTCATTTTGACTATTGATACTCCAAGAGTTGATATTTTTACTTAAAACTTCTATGTTCGTATGAACAATTTGTAACCAAGATTTTTTTTCAGATATTCTTTATATCTTGTCTATGTTGAATGATATCAGTTCTGAGTAATTTTAGTATTAGTCATGTGGAAAGATTAAAATCTTCCTATGTTGTTGATGGAATATTTAGATAATTTCTATTATTACTGGCATCTTGCATGTTTTTTCCAACTTGTAATGAAATCATCAGTAGATTTTATGAATTCAAAAATCTCCATAAATAACTATTGATTGTTTAATTATCTCTTCTCACATCAAAGAAAAGTATTATTTATTACTTACATAATTAAGGCACATGTTTTCCTTAATTTTTTTTATTGTTACGCATTACTCGTATTTTGGCTTTGCTTTTATAGTTTCCAATGTTTTGTGTTTTTCCATAGGAGCGTTTGGCTCAGTCCATGTTTGATCATATTCCTGTTGGTGTTGGTTCCAAGGGCATCATTCCCATGACTGCACGGGACTTAGAGGAGGCTTTAGAGATGGGTATGGACTGGTCACTAAGGGAAGGTAAGATTAGATGGAAATATTTATATTATGAATACTGAATTTCTTGACATGGAATGGCTTTTACTTGAAAATTTGAATAGATTCCACACTGATTTACCAGCATCTGTTGATCTGATACTTTCTTTAGTTAAGAGAATTAAGAGGGTGAGCTTTAAAATATCAGATTGCCAGACTACATAGCGTATTGGATGAGGCCATAGATGACTGTTTTTTGCATATAGCCTGAACCATTACCTATTTATGAGGGAACTTGATCATTAATCAGTAGTGTTTGAATCTTAACGTATTCTTTACATTTATCCCTTGCCATGGGCTTGAGAAAAAAAATGGAATCAATGGTGGTACCAGACTCTATGTATGTCAATACTAGTGATAAAATAGGTTTTCTCTATGTTCTCTTAATCTATCTTAACAATGACCCATGAAATTGATATCCTTCAACGACTTTTTATTTTTCTTATAGCTCTGGTAAAACATTTTTGAGTGTAACTCTTTGTAATCATTGTTTTAACTTGGTTCCTTTTACACAGAACTCAAATGTAGTATATACTACCAGAGAAAACTTTGTATTATTCTATATGCACTCTGTATTTCATAAGATGCCATAAATAAATGAGTGTTGGTTATCTGTTAAGTCTTAGTGAAATTTTTTCCATTCAAGTCATTGTATCTTTTTACTGGAAGAATCTTGATTAAAAACTATATGAGGTAAGAAAAAAAAGTGTGGTGTATGTGTGTATATAAAAATATTTTCAGGATACATCTGGGCTGAAGATAAGGAGCATTGTGAAGAATATGGACGCATGGCCCAAGCTGACCCAGCCAAGGTGTCTATGAGGGCCAAAAAGAGAGGTCTTCCTCAGGCAAGTCAAACATACTATCACTGCAAGTTCACTGCTGGATTAATTAAGACTGCTCTAAACTTCTTTTTTTTCAATATTTATCAATTTTAGAAAACCACCAATGCCTGTTGTGACTAATTTCTCTCTCCAGGATTGCTGTTCTCTATTGGTTTAATTCTTATACTTTGTCTCGTCACAGTATTTATTTTAATTTATTTCTAGTTGGGAACACTGGGAGCAGGAAACCATTATGCAGAGATCCAAGTGGTGGATGAGATTTATGATAAATGGGCTGCCAGCAAGATGGGCATAGAAGAAAAAGGACAAGTGTGTGTGATGATTCACTCAGGCTCTCGAGGATTTGGTCACCAAGTTGCAACAGGTAAGGCCCATTCTCAAGAGTAAATGAATATCAATGTACTTTTTTTTTTTTTTTTTTCCTCTTTTATTTATCTTTTTTAAAATTTTCACTTGAGCCTTCTCTTCATAAATTTTTTCATGAAGTGTTTGTGCAATGTTGCCAGCAAGGTCTTCAATAATCTGAGGATTTAATTCTTTCAGGCACTTATGAAACACATTCCTTAGTTTCTATTATAAGTGAATATCATGTGAGTGTAGTTCTTCCTTTATAGTGACCCAGAAGGTTTTCATGTTTTTTGCTCTCTCTGAACACTACCAAGTTGTAAAAGTGGGAGACATGTAAAGGGATGTTAAGTTTCGTTAGGTTTGGTTAGGTTAGGGCTGCTTTTGAGAGGTATTTTAAAGGTTATTTATAAGGGTATTAAGGGTGTTTTTAGGGTATTTAAGGTTCTTTCTTAAGGTTTTTCACGTTTTTTGCTCGCTGTGAAAACCACCAGGTTGGACCACTGGGACACTTGTAATGGGACATTAGATTTTGTTAGGTTAGGTTAGGTTAGGGGTGTTTTTTTGGCAGTTCTTAAGGTTTTCGAAGGTGCTTTTATGGTTTTTAGAAGATGTTTTTGCATGTCCTACCTGCAAAGGGTAGTTAATGTGAGGTTAGGTTACATTAGGTTAGGGGTGATTTGGGGGGTTTTAGGGATGTTTTTATTTGTTTTTAGGGTATTTTTGATGTTTGTATTGGTTTGATTGGTATATATATATATATATATTATATTTATATAATTTCAGATGCCCTTGTTGCTATGGAGAAGGCCATGAAGAGAGATGAAATTGAAACTAATGACCGTCAACTTGCCTGTGCCAGGATAAAGTCTCAAGAAGGTCAAAATTATCTGAAGTCCATGGCTGCTGCTGCTAATTTTGCGTGGGTTAACCGTTCTTCCATGACCTTCCTTAGTAGACAGGTACGAACGATATTAGAGGCACTTCAGCTTTTCCATTTTGATTATCATAACAATTCCTTTTTTTTCAATAGTGATGTGTAAAATAGGAAATACTTTCTTCACCATGACCATAAGGTTTTGGGGAGTACAACAAGTACCAGTTCTTATTTTACTACATGCTTATGATGTTTAGCATTTAAAGTTTCTTTGCAAAATGAACTTTTGATATTTATTTCAATTTTAAGTCAAATATACCATTTCTGGTCTAACTTGAATATTCAGTAGCTAGTATGCTGTGAGATTAATTACTTATCTTTGTCAAATGTCAATGTTGGCAGATTAATAATTGCTGCTATCTGTGCTATGTATGAAGTGAACTGTCTTTCAGAGATGAATTCAATAGCTTCTAAAGTGCTGTGTGTGTGTGTGTGTGTGTGTGTGTGTGTGTGTGTGATTTAAATTTCAGGCTTTTGCCAAGCAATTCCAAATGAGTCCTGATGACTTGGACATGCACGTGATTTATGACGTCTCACACAACATTGCTAAAATTGAGCAGCATTGGATTGAAGGAAGACTCCGTACTTTGTTAGTTCATCGAAAGGTGAGTAGAATTTTTATGAATAATAAAGTAACTATACTTGTTGGTAGCTTAGATTTTAAAATGATGATTAGTGAAAAATAAAGATCAAACATTTAAATTTCAGAAAAGCAACATTGATGATGTGGTATATAGCATTCCTCTTGATGTTATTGGTTTCTTATTTGTGTTTGCATATTCATAGATAGAAAAGAAATATTTTAAAAATCAAGCAGTTGGGGAATGAATTCAAAGTAACATCTTAATTTGAGATTACAAGCCACGCTGAAGACCACAATGAATTAACTAAGCCTCAAATCATAAGTTGATGATGAAGGTACATGGGACGCTTGGTCCTCAAACAGCCTGATCCTGCTGCAGGTTGGTATAAAGCCTGGCACCTTGAGAATGTCACTTGAGCATCCAAGGCTACCAAATGTAGTGTTCATTTAATTCAGGGCGTGGATATTAATGTAGTCTTTATTATGTATAGTGCATGGTGTAGGAATGGGCGAGATAGGTGCTTGTGTTGATGGAATCATAGCAAACAGAATGGTCATGGCTTTCCCTGCCTTGCCAGTCCTCTGGTGAATAGAACTGGAGGAGACAAAAGTGTGACCTCACTCATGTGGTCCAGCCAGTACTGTCCCTGAGGGAATTAATAGGAGTGGCCAGGCTGAGATGCAAGGTCACAAAAATTCCCACTTTGCAATGGTTCTTACAAACAACTATATAGGTACAACTATATAGATAAATAGCACATTGTATTGTATTTGTAATTTCTTTGTTTACAACAATACATTATTCATTACAGGGTTCAACTAGAGCCTTTCCCCCACATCATCCACTTATACCTGTTGATTATCAGTTGACCGGACAACCTGTTCTCATTGGTGGCACTATGGGTACCTGTTCCTATGTATTAACTGGAACTGAGCAAGGCATGACAGAGACCTTTGGTTCTACTTGTCATGGTGCAGTGAGTATTAGTAGTGGACTAACTTGTATTATTTCATTGCCTTGATACTGCTCTTCAATATATGCTGGTGTGTGTGTGTGTGGAGAGAGAGAGAGAGAGAGAGAGAGAGAGAGAGAGAGAGAGAGAGAGAGAGAGAGAGAGAGAGAGAGAGAGAGAGAGAGAGAGAGAGAGAGAGAGAGAGAGAGAGAGAGAGAGAGAGAGAGAGAGAGAGAGAGAGAGAGAGAGAGAGAGAGAGAGAAGAAGATAAAAAAACCTTAAGCCTATAAACAAAAGCAAAAAATAACACACACACACACACACACACACACACACACACACACACACTGTTGCCTTCCGCTCTTGCTGTCCCGCCACGCCCTTTTGACCCCCCCTGCCCCCCCTGCCGCCCCCCCCCTCAAGAGAGCTACGTAGTGAAATAGGTGGCCGGGCTCCGTCGCTAAGGGGGTCAGGCTACATGGGGCCTAAATAGCACAGTGCGACGCGGTTATCGAACACACAGACTCTCCATCTCCAGGCAAAGTTAGTTACCAGTGAGCCAAGGTGGGTTAGGTTAGGTTAGGTTAGGGTAGGTTAGGTTAGGTTAGGTGGTGGTGGTGATGGTGGTGGTTGAGAATGGGTAGATAGATAAAAAGGATAGATAAAATAACTAGATAAATGAAATGGCTAGATAGATAAATGAATAAGTGTTATAAATGTGATAAAAATTGACTCCCATACAAATTAATGAAGTGAAATTAAGGAAAACAAAGTAAATTATAAAGAAAACAGGAAAAATCAATAAAATAAATGTAATAAATGTAATAAAATAAATGTAATAAAAGTTGAAAACAAGGAAAACAAACTAAACTATAAAGAAAACAAGAAGAAATCAATAAAACAAATGATTAAATGAACAAATAACGAGAAAGAGAAAGAGAGAGAGAGATAGAGAGAGAGACAGTCACACACACATACAGACAGACAAAGATACTCGTAAACAGAGGAATCAATCAATGGACGCTTAATAAAGAATAATTAACAGAAGCAGCGCACAGTAACGCACCTTAACACAATTATTAGCAAAGAGTTACATCTTCCTTTCTCCCTAATTATGTTTACCTGTCCCACCTCACCCACTGCCACTGACTAATGCTACCTGTCTCCCCTTGACCTCTGTGTGCGTGTGCGTGTGCGTGCGTGTGTGTGTATGTGCGTGTGTGTGTGTGTGTGTGTGTGTGTGTGTGTGTGTGTGTGTGTGTGTGTGTGTGTGTGTGTGTGTACAAGGCCACAGGTGTGAATAAAAAATAAGGTAGTCACATAAGCTCTATGAATTAAGACTAATGGGTATTTACCTGTGTAGTAGAAGTAGTAGTAGTAGTAGTAGTAGAAGTAGAAGTAGTAGTAGTAGTAGTAGAAGTAGTAGTAGTAGTAGTAGTAGTAGTAGTAGTAGTAGTAGTAGTAGTAGTAATAGTAGTTCTTTTAAAATATTACACCCATGTCTATCAAACACGTTACAATTGTTCTTCTTCTTCTTCTTCTTCTTCTTCTTCTTCTTCCCCCTCCTCCCCCTCCTCCTCCTACTCCTCCTCCTCCTCCTCCTCTTCCTCACGCGGTTCACCTCAGTGTGTTTTGTCTAATTAAGAAGAAACACGGGCGTCAGGTGAGCAAATTCAAGGTGTTACATGAGAGAGAGAGAGAGAGAGAGAGAGAGAGAGAGAGAGAGAGAGAGAGAGAGAGAGAGAGAGAGAGAGAGAGAGAGAGAG
>CM035189.1:4059809-4074246 GCA_020233015.1 Callinectes sapidus | reverse complement strand
AGACGAAAATGAGAGAGAGAGAGAGAGAGAGAGAGAGAGAGAGAGAGAGAGAGAGAGAGAGAGAGAGAGAGAGAGAGAGAGAGAGAGAGAGAGATGGAGCGAGAGGGAGAGAAATGGAGTAAGAGGGAGAGAGCGACGGAGAAATGGAGCGAGAGGGAGAAGGGAGAGAGACGGAGCGAGAGAGGGAGAGGGAGAGAGACTGAGAGAGAGAGAGAGAGAGAGAGAGAGAGAGAGAGAGAGAGAGAGAGAGAGAGAGAGAGAGAGAGAGAGAGAGAGAGAAGAGAGAGAGAGAGAGAGACCTTAGTTTTTGCACCATCTTCATTTCTACCTCCTTTCTACAGTAATGGTAATTTTGCATAAAGGTTCAGTGTTGTTTTGTCTCATTACGTCAGGAAGATATAAGCTTATTTCCCTCACCCATTACTTTAATTTATTATTTAACCATTTGATATGTCTTAATTATGTGAATTTTGGCATATCTGATATTGATACCATGTGGATTCTGGCATGAGTGTCTACACTCTCCTATCACTCATAGTATATCCATTAGGTAACTGCCATCCTGCCTAGATCAGATAAATTGAAACCTTGGGCTGATAACGCTTGCTTTATTTTCAGGGCCGAGCACTGTCCCGTGCTAAATCCCGGCGTAATTTGGATTATGCGGATGTTCTGGTGAAGCTACAAGAGCAGGGAATAAGTATCAGAGTGGCCTCCCCGAAGCTGGTAATGGAAGAGGCTCCAGAGTCATATAAAAATGTTACAGATGTAGTCGACACGTGTCATGCTGCTGGTATTAGTAAGAAATGCATTAAGTTACGACCTATAGCTGTCATTAAAGGCTAACTATGTATTCTAGGTCTCAATCAAATAATGCTAATGATATTTTATAATAATCACCAAGCAGCTTTCCATGACTGAATATAATACATCCCAGGTTCCATTATAAATGCATCATCTAATTCTTAGCTATCGCATTATTGATGTACAACTAAATTTCTTCTACCATCCCCATGTTGAACCATAACTGAAATGCTTTGCTAAGAAGAATGAGGAGTGAAGTATGGAAGGAAGTAATGCAAAGACGGGAATAAAAGAAAGCTTGTTTTGGCTATCCCCTGAGAGGAGATCTTGGGTATAGTCAGCTCATATATGCAGAAAGATAAGCAGCTCATAAAATTACTGTTTCCATAAAGAAAATTAAAAAATACTCCAGTGTGTTGTCTCTTACTATACAAACAAATATTCATTCTGCATTTGTTACTAGTGAGTGAAATAACATTAATAATAATATTAATGGGTGGTGACAAAAGATCCTACATAAATAAGAGTAATGGAAGTATACATAACTTTTCAGAAACACTTGTCTAGTTTAGATGGAATGAAATGAAATGCTGGAGTAATTGTTGCTTCACATGAACATTGGTAACCTGAAAGTAAATAAAATAAAAAATTATCAACTTTCAATTGTGCACTGTTTCTCCTCCACTGGTGAAAGATGACCAACAAATGAAATTTGAAGCCTCTTGTGAACTGGCAGAAAGGATCCTAAAGAATTTTATTCATATTTTCAAGAATAGTTAATGGTCAAGAAGCTCAGATGATTAGCTATGTCACATAGAAATTAATAAACTAAATACCAACTATGATTTTCACCACTAATAATTTTCACATTTGTGATTTTACAATTAGAGTTCCTTCAGGGACTCATATGTGCACTGTACAATAAACTTGTAAAGGCCCTTCCACACAACAGGCAAATGCACGGCGGGCACTCTGATTTGCCCGTAATTCTCTCACTTTGAAACAGTGTTACCAGATCAAAAAGTCCAATTAAGGTATAGGCAGTAGGCACAGGCAGGCGAACGTATGACTTGGGCCAGACGACAGGCAGAGGGGAATCAGAGCTGTGTCAGGCAACGTCGGCCACCAGTGGGGTAAACTTTGTGTGTTCGGTATGACAACATGGGTCGCCGGACAGTTAAAGCTAAACATATAGCTTTGTGTACAATAATTATTTATATGTGCAAGAAGGAAAAGGACTGGAGAGAGAAGAAACAATGGTGCAAAAAGTTGTTGGAAAACAGAATAACATTGGGAAATCGCGTAACACTTTTATGTGAGTTATAAGTGTGGTATATATATATACGTTGTCTGCCCCTGTCCCAGACTTCACTGATTTTTGCACATGCCTCTGTTCTCATCGATGCTGGTTTTGCAGTGTATCGATCTTCTTTTTCACATCTTCAGCAGAGAATGACCCACTACCGTTGTTCATGTGTTCTGCTATTTTCTGCAGTGCTGTTGCCTTTTTGTCTCTATTTCTATATTCCACACGCACGATTCCTCTCTGTACAAATCTATTAAATGCCGGGTTGCTCCCCTTCTTCACTTCCCCATGACTGTCTGGACAGACATGAGTGCACTCTATCTCTATCTAGTCTACAATAGATACAGATACCCATGGAGGGCACAGTGTTGACTTGTAACATCGTGTGTCTGGCAATGTGGTTCCCAGTCAGGCGGCCATCCAGTGCCTCAACAACGGGCACGGACACTTCGATAGTTTGCCCGTGGTTTCCTTGTCTATGATGTCATCTAAACTCGTGATCGCCACCCATACCACAGACAATTGGTAACAGTGTCTGCCCGTCGTGCATTTGCCCGTCGTGTGGAAGGGCCTTAATGCAACAACACAAAAGTAGACAAAATATTGTAGTAACAAACCTTTATGCCAACTGAAAGAACCAAGCTTAGCATGGCACTTAGGACAGTGGAGTTTTCCCTGCATGGATTCTGTTAAATCACCCATCCAGCTCATAGGGAAGGTAAATATGCCTTTGTCACAGAGAGTAAGCTTAGCCATTCTGTCTGACCACTTGGGATCAGTCCACAAAGGTGTTTCACCAGGACAGTGAGGCACGAGAGAATGAAGGCTAATCAATGATAACCTGGAAAAAAAAATTAATTGAATAAAAGAATAAAACAGTTAGTTGTAATGAAAAAAACTATTGCAATTTTACATTAGTGTCTTAATCTTAATTTTATGAGGCAACAATCTTAATGGTGCTCCTTTGGTACTTTCTTCACTGAGATTTTGATATCTAGTTCACATGTACACAAAATTGGTATTCCTATCATACAAATTATCTACAATGGACAATAAAATATAAATGGAACAACTGACTTGGTCCATTGGAAGGAACAGTATTCAATTGTAGTAGGTTGATGTAGTTTAATTTGGACATTCACAATGAGGTGGGAAACGTGACTCATCAACCTACTAAACTTTACACGAGAAACTCAAGAAGCTGAAAAAATAAATCTTTAAAGCATTTGTGTCTAATCAAACCAACTCATCAAATTTTTAAGCCACCTTCATCAAGTAAAGGACATATAATGGCAAACTGAGGTAATTGATGCTCACATTATTTTGGGTTTGGGATATAAGTTAAGTCTATTCATCGAATGTTACACTTACAACTTGATATATCCTCACACATATGAAAGAAACACTCCAATGTTTTGTAGTATTGAGATACAGTACATCAAGATGTATCACAAGAAAATATTTAGAATATGTATTTCCAGAGAACTGTTGAAGCATATATGTATAAATCTTCCTTGTTTATATCTATCCAGCAACTATTAACAACTTAACCCATTATGAATGCTCTAATTATGAACTTTCAAGAAAGCATAACTATAATACCCATACAGATATTTTCTTGGGTAAATCTATATCCAAGATCAGAAAGAATCTGAGAATATATTAGATATATTAATTTCAATTCCTGGTCAAAGACATTTAAATTAACAGGGAACACATACCAGAATATTGCTAAAGAGCACACTACATACACATACAAGTTGGATAAGCAGCATAAAGTAATAGAAAGGTTGGGGCATAAGAACCATCACAATACTCCTTTCTGAGTTAAAGGTCAATTAACGGAGGCATTTCACTGCGTACCTGCAACTCCTACATTTATATGCAACAGGACCATAGTCTGCATCAGTGTTTGGGTTGGGATGTATAACATTCTGGTGCCTAGATTCTAATCCCTGGGTTCCACCTGCCAAAAGAATACATATTATGTTTAGGAAAAATCATATTTGTGTATAATTTTTCAAGCAGAATCAGCCAACTCCACACAAAAAAAACCCTGCTAAGTGATGCAAGATTATCAATCTTTGGATATCTAAACATGTATCTTTTTACAAAGATGACACAAACTTTTCCAAACATTAATCTAAAATCCACCTGAACTCCTAGTGCCTGTAGAAATAAAAAGGACAATCTTCATTAGCCTTACACAAATGTCAGTAAAACAAGTATGTATGTATTACAATAATTAATATGAGGCTAGCATTCCTGCAAAAGTGTCACCAAGACAATATAATGTACCCAAATGCATTTCTATACATATAAAACATCTACGTAGTCAACTACACACGCACATACACACACACACTCAGAAAAAAAATAATAAAGAAAAATGTGGTGTGTTTTTAGATGGATGGATAGAATTAATGGCATTTCAAATAATTTCAATGGGGAAAACTGATTGGAATTATGAGCAAATTGAGATATGAGCTCCATCAAACAATGAATTAAATTAATAAGTTGAAGTCCATACCACTGTGTAGAAAGGAAAGACAAGAAAAAAAACTTCCCTTATAAGTTTTCAGGAACCTTCTACATAACCATAGATATCTTGCAACAACATTATACACAAATTCTATTTCTCACTATCTCAGCCATTCTCTCACAACCACCACCAATCCATACCTCTCTCTTTCCTTCAAGAAATAGACAAAATATTACATGAACTTTTTAATTATTCTTATGAAAAACTTTTATAGTAGATGGTAGAATATAAGCAGGTTAACCAAAGAAAGTACATATAAGGTAAGATCCTGAAGTACGAAGGCTTAAGAATTGAAGAGATTAAACACCCAATTGAGCATAATCGGGTTACTTGATAAATTATGATTATATGTAAGAAATGATCCATGTAAACATGCAATCTGTGATGTCCATGATAAATAACTGATTACTTACAAATCTTGCTTCACATAATATTGTAATAATTTCTTTGTAAGACAAAAATATTCCACAGAACCTATAACAAATAACCTAACTGCTACACATGAATTACCAAAAAGCCTGAAAATCCAAATGTCTCTGAAGCCTTTCACACAAAACAAAAAGCTAAACACTGGACACAGGAAAAACATTTTGTTAATAAGTACATACGTGTCACCACAGATCTGGCTGCTGCTTGGAGTCTATAAAGGCTGTACTGTACATTGCTATTGTCCAAAGTCCACCCCATCACTTCATATGTGGCCAGTTGGGCAAGGAATCCTGAATTTGGTCCCACACAATGTCTTTTGAATTTGACTCTGTAATTCATGGCAAGAATTGAATACAAAAAAATATAATAATGAAGATGAAAACATAATCCGAGCATGCATATCTTTGCTGTGACTTTAAAATTTGATAGAAGAGGAAAAACTACATTTTGCTAAACTTTTCTCTGATTCATAGAGAATGCAATACAAAGTACATGGTATTGTTAAAAGAGACAATAGTCCTACAACATAAGAACATTTGCTGAAACAAATCTGAAAGAAAACTTACTAAATACTTAAATTGCCAACATATCACTTGACACTACAGTAATATTTTTAGTTACGTACTTTTAGCCCACATGATTTTCATGGTGTTCTTTTATATTAGTACTACATAACTTTACTGAGCTATAGTCATCTTTGATATCCTATGTTACATCACTATTACTGGCTTAAACAATATTACTGCAATATATAATTATAAAGACAAAAACAATGGAGAAACAATATCTATTCAAATAATACACTTGTGACTATTTCAACCAAGGATTCTTATAATATCCTTGATTTCAACATACCTCTGAAGAGCTTCATCTACAGATAGTTTGTACTTCTTCATCAGGAAACATGTGACAAGAGTAGCACTTCTTGACATTCCAAAATAGCTTCACAAGAAGAAAGAAAAGGCTTTTGAATGGAAATAAGAATGTCAGTTTTAGTGCAATCCTTTATATTGTTAGTATTTTTTAAATTATGTATACATGATGGTGAATTTACACAAACAAACTTGAATACCAACCAATGTACCAAAACATTTCCTTTCTCTTGTCCATCTTTTATGAAATTGAATGCATCTTCAAAGTAGCTTAGTAGATCTTCATGGTACATATCATCAACTGTAACAAAAATTGTAACAAATTACTAGATTACCATATATGTAATATCATATACATGTATACTAAAGCAGAGGCTCTTCATTCCTGGGTTGCAACCTAAAACTGGGTTGCCAAGCCATTTCAATGAGTTCAAAAGGATATGGGCAAAACATTTTCTTCAATATAGCTATTAAAAATGTTAAGAAAATATTGATCCTATGTAGAGAATACCTAAGTCATTAACATCTCGGGCTAAGCAAACATAAGTAATTTCACTGGAGAGAGAGAGAGAGAGAGAGAGAGAGAGAGAGAGAGAGAGAGAGAGAGAGAGAGAGAGAGAGAGAGAGAGAGAGAGAGAGAGAGAGAGAGAGAGAGAGAGAGAGAGAGAGAGAGAGAGAGAGAGAGAGAGAGAGAGAGAGAGAGAGAGAGAGAGAGAGAGGGGGGGCGGGGGGGGGGAGGTGAAAGGAAAGGATGACAGATTTAACTTGTTAGAAATATAGATAGGGAAACCGTTTCATCAAGTAGGGAGTTGACTGCACATTACTCAGTCTTCTAGCTCCAACTCTGATTATCCTAACAGTACACACACATCCACACTCTCTCTCTCTCTCTCTCTCTCTCTCTCTCTCTGGACATCATAAAATATAGAGGTTAGTAATGATTGAGAAAGCAATATCCTGACACAACTAATCAGCTTACCTTTAATATACATGAAGCTCATGCCTGGGAGGGAAGTGATGGAGGTGGGGAGAGGTTTGGAGTCCACTGTCAGGATGTGAGACACTCTTATGCTCCTTAGTACCTTGGTATCAATAGCTGCTGTTAGGTTCCCTGTTCATGAGAGGGCATGCATGTATATTTATCTACCTGCATTTATCCATTTTGTATTGTTTAAAATTTTTATAGAACTTGCTTAAGTTATTGCGGAAGCAGATTTTTTTTTATTCCTAGACATTGGCTGCACCTGTCCTGTGAAGAGTAACATGATGCTATGAATTGAAGAGAGAAAAGTTTGGAGAAGTATAGGGTTGCCATATATTATGAAATATCAAAATTCCGGACACCTTCACTAATACCTGATATAATATTGGAAAACATATAAATTAATTAAAAGAAACTCAACTTATTTACCTTTGCATAAGGCTGATTATCTTGAATTATGTTTTTTCACTTGGTTTAGTTGCTGTCTTCTGACTCTTCCTCACCCACTGCGTGTGTTACTTGATGTACCGATGCATATTTTTCTGTAGATCTTATATTCTTTAGTAGTTCCTTGTTGGATTTTAGAAAGCTGAAGAAGTCAACACAAGATGTTTCTCGGAAGTTGTACTGTACAATCACAATGCCTTTCATTGTATCAACACTCAACTTGTTCCTTTCCTTCGTCCATTGACTTTGCATCAGCAAAAAAATTCCCTCCACATTAGCATTGTGGGATGCTACAGCAAAATAAAATTGTGCAATTCTGAGCAGCTCTAAGTGGCATTCAATATTCTTTGATGTTTCAAAAGTATCTGGTCCATTTTTTATGTGGTGGTAATTTATTAAAGTCTTCATCACTCTTGTTCCTTTCTATAAACTGCCTCAAGTTACAAACTTGATCAAAGCACTTTACATCATCATCAAGTTCTACTCCATTGTCTATCAAGTATACGACACAAGGCTTTACATCAGTCCAGTTTGGTATTTCACTCAAGGTTATCCACTTGAAACAAGAGAACTCTTCCAGTGGCTTCATCCACTTACCTAAGTACTCTAAGCATCTGCTGTACAGGTTAACTACTTCAACACAGAACCTGTTATACTCTTCTTCTTTTCCTTCTGTCCGCTTTGGAGCAAGTAGTCCTTTAACTTTCAAAGACATGAAATGCTGGTTCTTTCTTTCTGCAAGTACTTTACAGGCAGACTCCAAATTTGTCAGCACTTCTACAACAGAGTTGCTTTTCTTTTCAATTGTTTGAATGTGTATGTGAAATACAGCCATTAATGAGTGCATGTGCCAGAGGTAAATCTCATTCATTTAATTTTCAAAGAATTTTCTAATTACTGTTGGTGATTGCTCTTGTGAAAGAAAGAAGGACTTAAGAGCAGGAAACATCTCTATCAGCCTTGTGATGCCAGGAAATAGTGACAACCAGTGTCTCTTACTATGAGAAGCTTACTATAAGAAGTTTCCTGTATTCAACCTCAGCAAATTCACAATACTCCTTTAGTTGTTCAGTGCTAACTGTGTAGATATGAAAATACTGATAAATCTTATTGATAATATTTTCAATATCAATATCCATTCTTTCTGCTCCATAATGAACATAGTTACTGAAAATATGTGCTGGGCAACCCACTCCAATTAATGAGTTCTTTTCCAACATCTTCAGATTTGCAAACACATTTTTCCCTTCTTCGTTATGCTTGAGTCCTCCAAACATTGTATTGCAGTTGTGACCTGTAAATGCCACACATTTTTTAGTAAGCCCATGTTTATCTAGAGTCTCTTTCACATAATTAGCAATAGTGTCTGCAGTCTCATTAGGGGTGTTTTGACTGCAAACCACCATACTTCCAGTCAAAATCCTGAGTAATTACAGGAAACAGCTTTCATGCCTCGTGATTACTACCATCTGTAGCAATTCCACAGTATGCTATTTAATTTTCTTTGAGGCTTTTTAAAGCAATATCAATAGAATGAGGTGCAAGCACAGCTTTTATAATAGTTGCTGTCTTTATTCGAGCACTAGAAAACTTTCTTGCCATCTCAGAATCAGGAAAAGTTTTTTCAGCAAAACAGATGAACAATCCATGGATAAAAAAATACTGTGATGTTTGACTGTGTAAAATGCATAAGTGCCTTCTGCAGCACTGACATCATCAGCTTCACTTCCTGGTTTAACAAAATAATGTGTCAGCTTCATTGATGAACCCTCTCCTTGCACTGTTCTCTTGTGTTTCTCAGAGCTCACACGTGAATGTAAGTCATTGATACCTTAAAGTGCCAGTGACACGAATGTTCCTGGTTTACACACCAAACACTCGGCTTCCCATTCATCCCTTCATTATTTTTTTAACAGTAATCAATGGAAGCTGAAATTCCGGACATTTGAGGCATTTTCAAAAATCCCCCTGGACGGAGATTTCGACATCTGAATTCTGGACATGTTTGGTAAAATCTGGACATATGGCAACCCTAATTTAGTAGTTCAGAATGACAAGAGACTGAGGCAAAGCTGCTGAGATACAATGGATGACACCGAGTATAACAGATTAAAAAGTATGGCACAAGTCTACAAGGAAATATGGCATGCAATTCTTCTTAGGAAATACTATATGAATGATGCTGTACTATACTGCAAGATTTGGTCTGATCTCAACACTACATTATTTACCATGTCTGTTACATCTATCATACTAATGCAAATAAATCCTATACCTCCTAAATTACATGAAAAAATAACATTCATCTACTTATTTGTGATCACTATACAGTACTAGGAAACACACCTAAGAAAAGACCTTCCTCTATCATATCCAGGTTGGCAATATCCGGCAAGAGATCATCATCCATTTTCTTCAGTGTTGGGTAGTGAAGCCTGGAGCTGAAACATGTAGACACAGTATTAACATGATGAGTTGGTTTTATGTATAAACATTTATTATTACTGATTGTAATTATTTTACAAACCATTATTTTTATCCTAACAGAGAGAGAGAGAGAGAGAGAGAGAGAGAGAGAGAGAGAGAGAGAGAGAGAGAGAGAGAGAGAGAGAGGGTGAAGATGTATTCATCCATGTGTGTATATATGACATCTGGTACACATGTGTGAAATTAAAAACAGTGATTGATTCTTTTGTTTGGGAATGCAACCACTGACCAATAAAAAATACAGAATAAATTGAGCCAATTGGAGTTCTTCTTTTCATCCTGTGCAGGAGAGAGAGAGAGAGAGAGAGAGAGAGAGAGAGAGAGAGAGAGAGAGAGAGAGAGAGAGAGAGAGAGAGAGAGAGAGAGAGAGAATACTTAATTTGAAATATTTGAATTAGTCAGAAGATGTTGGTCCACAGAGGGTGTCCTATTAATTATTTCCACAGCATTGCTAAATCTTCCAAAACAAGACAAATAAAGTGATGATTTCATGTCAATTTCTTAGCCTTGACAGTTTGGTTAGACTAGTTTACTTTGATTGGTTCAAATGGGTTAGGTTCACTTAAATTAGTCTAAGGAAGATGGTGAAATTTTTACTGTTCATCAATCTCTCAATTATGGTAGTTTTCAACCTATTGTGAATTAAACTGCAAGTTGTTTTCATTGCAAATCATTACTTTTTATTATTGCCCCCCACCCTCCCCAATCTCCTATCCTAAATCCACCAGGAAATAGTTTCGTTGTCACAAAGTACCACAGCAGTAACAGTCCAAATGTTCTTATGGACAATACTTTCCACCATTAGGTGCATACCACTAATCTTACCCTACCTTACCTTACCTAACCTTAACTTACCTTACCTTATCTTAACTTACCTTACCTTATCTTAACTTACCTTACCTTATCTTAACTTACCTTACCTTATCTTAACTTACCTTACCTTATCTTAACTTACCTTACTTTTGAAAATTAACCCTCGAAGTGTCATACCCTCCCTCCCCCTCAATTGCCCTATATCGCCTGTTTTGTCCTCCCCCTTCCTAAAACCTTCGAACCCTATTACTTCTCTGAGCTTGCTGGGGGTGGTGAGAAAGCAGGTGATGGGGTGGAGAAAAAGGGTCAAGTCTAATCCTGTTTTATTTATTTATTTATTTATTATTATTATTATTTATTTTTTTTGTAATGCTCTATTCTTGATGTGTCTGCTTTATTTTTTTTCCAACACCTCCCGGGTCCTGTCATCATCCACACCAGCCCTCATGCTACCATACCTTACAATGAGTGTCAGCCGTCAAGGTACGCTACAAGTATCTGTAGAAACTAGACGCCATCATTTCAATCCTTCAAAATGTTATGCTTACTCACCGCTCTGTGATGCTGTGACAGTTTTACAGAGACAAAATTTTTGCTGTTCCGCGGTTACCGAGTTGAGTGTCGTTAATGGTCGATGGAATTGCCTTCGCAACGGCTCTACCAAAAGTTTCATGATGTTTGATATAATTCATATATATATTTAATTATATATATATATATATATATATATATATATATATATATATATATATATCTATATATATATATATATATATATATATATATATATATATATATATATAAAGCAGCCTCTTTTCAAGCTTGGCACACGTGCAGGACATAAGATGATTTTTTTTTATTTATTTGTTTTATTCAATTCATTCTTTTTATAATTTGTGCATGGGTGGGAGCAGTCCTTATTCCATATACCGTATTCTGTATCCCTTGAGTGAGAGACTTTATATTGTGAATAAAGGGCGTTCAAGGAGCTGACACGTTCCTTATCCTTTATGGAGAAGGCCTCACTCAGAAAGTATGAATTATGAAATGATCATCCCAATACACTTGGTAACATGTTGTAACAGTTTCCCTGACATCCTTTGTCATATAAGTATTTAAAAAATCATCAGAAATCATGTGATGAACTTTCATGACAAGAAAGAATTGTTTAACAGCTCTTATCTTCTTCCTCCTCCTCCTTCTCATTAACATAATTTGATCAAGCTATTGTTGATATGATCACAATAAACAATGTTGTAACTGCTACATAATGAATACTGCTTTTTACTACAATTATCATCATTACCATAATGAAGTCTACCAATAATCATGAGGAATATGAGGAAGTAAAATACGAATTTCAAATCACAATTTCTTTATGAATAAAAAAAATCCAGCTCCTGTCCTAGCCAGTGACCGTTGTCCCTTGGTTTCGGAAGGCGAATATGCCAATGTTTTTTTCACTCTCTCTTGGATTTGCAAGAAGGTTTCCCCATTTCCATGGGACTCCAGCAGTATTTACCCTAGAATGATTGCAGCCAAAGATTGGCCGGCATTCTCCAGCTTGGTCCAACATTTGACACGGTGGGCAGGTCGGCGGGCAAACTGGAGAGAGAGAGAGAGAGAGAGAGAGAGAGAGAGAGAGAGAGAGAGAGAGAGAGAGAGAGAGAGAGAGAGAGAGAGCTAATTGAATACATAAACTCACTTTTATTCATTCATCTTTTTTTGTAAAAGGGGAAAATCGGCCAAGGGTAATAAAAGCGATTGAACAAAAAGGCCCACTGAGATGGCAGTCCTCGAATAGGGTTAAGAAAGTTAACCAAAAGAATGAGATAAACTAACTGAGGTCTTAAAATCTTCCCCTTGAATAAGTGCATGCTGGTCATAGTTAGATGGAAGTATAGAAGCAGGCAGGGAGTTCCAGAGTCACCACACCAATCCTATGTCATACTTACGGATACATCGCGTGGCTAGTTCAAAATCCATGCTAGCGTTGCTAAGTTGTAGCGGAGGAATGGGCGGGAATGGCGCCCCGTGTTTCGCGGTTTTCTCATGAGAGGCGGCGGCCCCATCTGACGGGAACATCAAGGGAAGCGCCTTCATCACATCAACCAGCCCCGTCACCACCACAGCCACCAACAACCAGCCTCTCACGCCCATTACTGCTATTCTTAACCCCTGATTAATGCGACACCTTGGAAGAAGAAAGAAAGAAAGAAAGAAAGAAAGAAAGAAAACAACAAAAAATGCTACACGTAAACCTTTCTCCTTGAAAAGTATAACATGAGTAAGTAGTGATGTTGGATGTCGGTAATAGAAGATGACCAGGATGTGTGTGTGTGTGTGTGTGTGTGTGTGTGTTAGAAAAGTATGAGGGAGGGGAGAGCTATTGCAACTGAGTAGAATTCCATTTTCCTCTTCCTATTACTCGTGTGTGTACTTAGCCACCTTTCTATGCACGGGACAAACAAACAAACAGAATGGGTCTTATTGGTAAATTGAGAGTGACATGAATCGTCCTCTACTTGAAAGAATTTTCCATCTTTTCCCCACAAGACTGATAGTTCTGCCAGACATCCGCTGTGGGAAATCCCTCCAGTTCATTCTGCCTCAGTGGTCGTAGCCGTACTTCATGACTGTAAACTTGTTCTCTTTTAAATGTTCGGCCTCTCTTGGTGTAGCTACTGGCGTCACAAGTGTTCCTCGTCTCGGTGTAAGCAGGTTGAAAAGTATGCTATGATATACGGACTCGTCATTATCATTATCATTCCTATCTTCAATGACTCTTCTATCATCCTAATCACTCTTTGGAATACCTAACTTTTAGTAACTGTTTTGCTGGCTAAGCATTTTGAAACTCCCCTTGGGTTCTCATATGAACTATTTATACGGAAATGCTAATGGTTATGTGTGCTTCCCCTGATGAGGATAATGAATTCGTGCCAACGTACCTCTACATATTTATAACGTGAGATAAAATGAAGTGTACTTAAAAACCTCCTGTTCATTTCCGCAACACCTAATTCAAGTGCTGAATGAGTTAAGACGACTCTGAAGTGCTTGTTTGTCTCTAGTCATTTTTTTTTTTTTTTAACAAACGTTACAGGTTCCAGATTATCAAGTAAATTTCGCCACTCCATTCACAAATAATAAATTTAAAGAATAGTTGCTGTACTACATAGCTATTCACAAAATGTGTTGTTCGTTAAGGCTACTTGTTCATACAGGTTCTTATCACATCATTATCACCTCTCATTCTCACTCTCTTCTCCTCCCGCTGTTTTTAGTCCCCTAAACCACTTAATTCCCCCACACTTTTGATCATAACATTTCACTAATACTCAAATCGACTTACCTGTTACTGTTGCACGAGGAAGTATGTGTAAGCATACAGCTATACTACAAGTGACTCGTAAATTCACTGATAAGACAATACAAATTCTGATAAGAAAATTCCCTTAAGAAGTACAGCTCATGTAATATAGTTATCATTCTTGATAAGACTTTCCCAGTTTGATAACAGACTCGTGTGAAAATACCTTATGCAGCATTGTAAAACGTGACGAAACTATATATTCAGTTGTTACTCGTCAGCCGAAATCTATATGAAATTAGTGGTGCCGGATTGCCTCTCTTAACTTAATTGAATATGTGGTCAGCTGGTGGCAGAAGACGAGGATATGTCACAAATGATGGATGTGTGTAATATAATAGCTACTATTCCAAACACATTGCTGCAGATGTTCCTACCTAGT
>CM035189.1:4037558-4054709 GCA_020233015.1 Callinectes sapidus | reverse complement strand
ATATATATATATATATATATATATATATATGAGCCAGAGCAGGACATTTAATTGATTTGACCATACATTAGAATTGATAGTTTAATATTCAACTAAAAATGTTTTGATAAAGTGCTTGCTTCAAAATGTTTTCTTGGAGTAATGAGGTTTATTTGGCGTGTTGTAAGAATTTACATCTCTTTAATTTAGTCTCATCTGAGATATGATATACATGATAATATTTTATGATTATGAAATGGAAAACTCATTTGTTGTGTATTCATAAAATTAATGAATAAAGCTTCAAGCAAGATGTAACAATACTTGTTGCCATTTGTTTTGGTATTCTATCCTCATATTCCACTAGAGATTGCCATCATGATTAAATGAGTAACAAAGTTCTAAATAATGTGACCAAGGTTCAAAATGAGGTTTGATGGGTTACAAGGTCAGGCTTTAATTCACTGAACTATTAAATACCTCATGACCAGTTCAGTTTTAGCTTATCTTGAGGCATCCTGTTGTGCATTACATTACTTTCTAACCTTTAGATTAATTTGAGAGATCTTGTTAATCTAATGTTGTAATTATTCAATCTGTGAAGTGCGGCTATGATTTTTTTCCCCTCTCAGTGGGAGGTGGCATTCATTTCCTGGCTGACAAACATACCACCACATCACACACCACATTACCTCTGATTAGAATTGATCTCACTCCCACTTTACCAAACTTCACAAGACCTACTACCACCATGCCACCAAAGTGATGGCTATATATTATGCTATTTGTTATGAAACAATGAGAAACCATGTTATTAAAGATAAGAAACCTGGACATGGATATCTATTGGCTCTAATCAATCCAGTTCTAGCTCATGCCTCAGGAACCTGTCACAGCATTACAGTCCTCTTACATCCAGCACATCTAGCATACTCTTATGTAAATATGATGCATGATGTCATAAAATGGAAGCTGAAACCCTTGGAATATCATGGGTGTGGCTTACTGGTATATCAATGTTTTGAACATCTGCTGGGGTCGTGACTGTAGTATCTGTTATATGTAATTTTTTCTTTAATGGAAAACTGCTGATGTACTGTTGAAGTGAAAAGCTGATGCCATATGTCTATATGTAGTGAGTATGTGTTTGTTTATTCCATCACTATCTCATTGGTTTGTGGTTGAATCCATAAAAGAGAGAAATGTGAAAGAGTGCCCCTCCTTTTTTTATTTCTAACATAAACACATTCCTCTCTTCCATTAATAGAACTACAAAACAGTGAGATACATTGTGGTGATAGACACTTATTTGAACTACAAAGTGAAACACACACACACACACACACACACACACACACACACACATACACACACATATAAATAAATAAATAAATAAATAAATAGATAAATAAATAAATAAATATATATATAATTATATATATATATATATATATATATATATATATATATATATATATATATATATATATATATATATATACAGGAAAAAGCTAGTATATAAATGCATAGGAAAATATAGATTGAACACCTATTTAATAATCTTTTATACTGGCAAAAGAACAAAAAGAATACATTAATGGAATAACTTATGAACCATGTGTTCAGGCCACAGAAGGCAATACCATACTGCATACCGTTCTTTCTTTCTATACACTGAATTTTAGCGCCAACAACTGATGGTGCAACAGTTGCATCATACATTATTATGGTCAGCCACTGCAATCCTCTGAAAAATTCTAGATTGTTCAATAATGTTGTGAACAAAGGTGCCACAATGAAATGTAAGACAAACTAATTATTTTGGGATTGGTTCAACATACAATGGAACCTTGATTACTGAATGGCTTCTTTTTCAAACAAATCAGTTCAAAAACAAAATTTTGAGCTTATAATTGCTGTACCATAATTTAGTTCTTGAACAAGCTTTGTGACAGCGTTATTCTTTATTTAGTTGCACATCAACATATCATAACTGACGTATCAAGTGTTGGGGAATGGTGACAGTGTTACCACTCTCCAGCTGAGCAGTCTATACTCTCTCTGAGGCTTGAGGGAAAACAATGGCAGCTGCATTTGTTGAGATGACTGAGCATGAAGTCTCCCACATGGTCTTCACCACTTTACTTCCCCTTTTTATACCATCAGTTTTCTGCACTTGTATAATGGATCCTTAAGTTCAAATTCTGAATGGCATTCAAGAGTTAATTCAGTTCAAGAACTGAGATTCCACTATATTCTTATTTCGTGTATTTGTTTCCTCAGATCTTTATGACTTTTAAAGCTGCTAAGTCCAATACATATTTGGAAAAAAAAGCTGAACAGTATACAAAAAAGTGCTATATATATATTATGTGAATGCATTTTTCAAACTAAACAGTCTAAAACATGGATGTAGTAATCATAACATGAAAGTTCCTGAAGTTGCTGCTATAGCATTATAAATATGAGTATTATTAATGGGAACATACTGTGCAGTGATTATTTTGATGACCTCCTGAGCAGCACATCCACCAATGTAAGCAGCAACAGAGTGGACCTCTGATGCTCCATAGCGACACATTTCATGGATGAAGTCATCCTTCACAATAGGACCACATCCCCAGTCAGCAAGTAATCTATTCACACATACCTAAAAAGAAGAAAAATAATTAACAAATAATAAAACATACAAATAAGAGTAAGAGTTTGGCAGCGACAAACTTCTGTACTTGAATTTTTGTTAATATGGCTCCTGGTTTCAAAAAATTCATTTTTCATTCCTACATCAATGGTTCCTGAATTTTCCTATACACTCTGCACCCTTTGGAGAAAATATATATCACTCACTATTATTTATTTACAGAAACCTGGGAATTAAAAGAATTGGTAATACCTGTGTGTGTGTGTGTGTGTGTGTGTGTGTGTGTGCACTTTAATTTTTCTTACATAATTCCAAATTTTGACTGATGAATTCATATCCATTCCCTCCCACCTTATCACTGGCTTAGGCTCAGTTTCAGAAGCACTACTACAGTGAAGTGATTTCTGTTTGTAGCAAAGCAAAGTGTATGATTTTGAAACACTTCTAAAATTTAGTTCTGTATTTCCAACTAAAAATAAACCTTTTCATACTCATTCAAACAAATCTGATCAGCAGTAACTTGACTGGCTAAAGTAATGTTTTCTGTTTACATACTATAAAATACAATGATTCATGTATGTACTAATACTGTATTAACTTCTTACCTTTAGCCTCACAATATCAGTCTCTACTTGATCTTGGAAATAACCTGGATATGCCCGAAACTCTGAGTGAAACTGATCCACTGCCCGCAGCATCACATACCACACCAGATCACTCTCTGGGTTCTCCAGATGTGCACCTAAAATATCAATAAACTGTGAAAGTCAAATAATTTGTTGGGAAAATTAGTGAATGAATAATACAATTATGTACCAACATCTAGCTGCCATTCCCTTGAATCACAACATTCCTATACTGTACTACCACCAATTTCTTAATGTCTAATAATATGTACATGCTCAACAAAAGATGGGTAACTAAGTACTAGCTGCAGTGAAATACTATATAATAACCAACATACTATGTATTTTGTAGGCATGTGCCTTGAAAAAAGGTAAAATAAAAACAGCTTCCACAGAAACACTGCTAAGGTAATAAAATACAATTCTCTATTTTCCTAAATGAATTTTAAAAACCAGATGGTAAAATATGATCCGAGTACTTTACAAAAATTATGTATATATGAAGAGCTGTAGAGAAGCAAATAAATTGATATTCTAGAGGTATTTTGGATAGAACAATGGAGGAATCTGAAGCAAATCTGAGCAAACATCAGTTCTATAAGAAATACAAACTGATACTGATAAAGAGCAAGTTGAATTTAAGAAGCAATATTGGTGTGAGAGAGGATAATAAAGTGACATCTTAAGAAGCAGGCTTAGATCAGGCTATCAATGAAGTGTTGACGGAATGGATGAAATATGTGTAATATTTAGATATGATAAAAGTCCTACTTGTGTGACTAAAAATATATCTCATACTGCAATGGCTAACTAAGCTTTATATTTTCTTTGGCTAATTAAGCTTCATACTTTCTTTCTCCTTTGAAAATGACACAGACCTCATGAATTGGAAACCATGCACAGCACATGTAACAACTAATTATTTTATAGAAGCAGTTAATGATTAGTTTTAAATACCTATTTCACTGAGATTGATGCTGCCCTTATATTCTTCCACAATTGGTTTGCCTTTTATAACTCGAAGTGCATGAGCATTCTTGCAGAAGTTCTTCACATCACTTTCTAATGATGGCATAACTTTTCGAGGACCAAGCTGCTGACTGTGTTCCTGCACTCTCCGCAACACCCAGTCAGCATCCTGTGCTGCTTGATCACGGTACCTGCCTCACATCAACATTAATCAGTATTTAGTTTGTAACAACCACATAAAATTTCAACATCATTTGCTTTCATAACAAACAACCATTTACATACAAGACAGAGTAAAAGAGAGTAGGTAAGACATCTGCATCAGGGTACAGAGGGAGAAGTGAATGGCCCTCTTCTCACCCATACTTTGCATTACCATATTTGCAGCAGCACAGAGTAAAGACAGAAGGGGGTTTCCTATCACTTTACTTGATCCCTTCTAGACAACTAGTACATGTAAGAAATACTCATAATTTATGTCTTGTCTTAATTAAAGCTGACAGAGTGATTATCCTCCACAGATAATATAGCCCAAACTGGCTGATGGCCTTACCATATCTTCAAGTCTACAATTAATAAAAATGTGACATACAACACTTATAGAAAATACTTACAAACTTTGAATTTTAATGTATTTTTCAGAATCTGCTGTCATATCTGGTATTGTGCCCCTGACAGGTAACACTCCTCGGCCTTCTGAGGACACAAACTCATGCAAGGCTCTGGCCATGATCCAGAAAGGCTTAGTGGTGGGGCTTGGTGTGATATTCGCTGCTTCATTAAGGAGTGTTTGCACACCACTTGGTATGGAAGTGGGTAACAGAGATGTATTGACTGCTTTAACGGCTTCATCAAAATTTTCCTCGTTTTCACCACTTTGTTTTTCTCTCATTCCTAAAAAGAAAGATAATAAAAAAATAAAAAAAATAAAAAAATAGATGATAATAAATAAAAGAAGAAATAAATCATGCAAATTAATAAAAGAATAGATTAAATAAAAGAAAAGTAATAAGTACATTGTAAGAATAATAATAACAATAATAAGAAAAAATAACAGATATAGAAAATATATCATGAATGAATCAGAAATATTACACAAAATAAAAAAACAAATATTTGAATTGCATCAAACTTACAATCTGAATTATAAATAGCAAGTTACACATAAATATCAAACGACATGAATAGCATACCAGTTTTAAGAAGCTGAATAAACAATTTCTTTTCCTTGTAATTCTTTGGTGGAGTTCCATGTTCCTGAACCCACTTTTGCAAAAACTTGTAAAGGATAACAACATAGGGCACATGTGAGTGTTCCTTGTCATCCATTCCATCCAGATCAAGACTATCCATGTACTTTTCCAAGGCAGGGAAAGGCCGGTCCAGCCGCAGGTCGGGAATCTCGTTGTCCGGATGACTCTCTATCACTGTGTGCTCTTCAATCTGAAAGTATGCATATGTTGTTTCTTATGGGAAATTCACTTTATGTGACCGTGTGCTCTTCAATCTGAAAGTGTGTATTTGTTATTTCTTAAGGGAAATTTATTTAATGTAACTGTGTGTTCCTTAGTCTAAAAGTATATTTGGTTTCTTGAGGAAATTTTACCAAAAATGACTTTGTGCTCCTCAATATGAAAGTATTTGTTGTTTTTTGAGGGAAATTTACTTAACATGACTGCATGCTCCTCAAGCTAATGGGAATCGTGCCTAATATGATGTGTGCTCTTTAATCTCAAAGCAATTTTACCTTATATAATTGTGCACTCCTCAAATTGTCACTTCTTGAGGAAATATCACCTAATATGTCTGTGTGTTCTTCAGTCTGATGGTACATCTGAAGACCATATGAGATCTTCCATTTCTCTTACATGGCCAGCATCTTTCTGAATGACAGCTCAGCCAAACTACCACAGACACTACCCACCATAAACCCTCTAGGCTGAAGCTTAAAAACTAGTTCATGTCACATTTATAAAACAACTTAGCCTATCTAGATAGTCCAAATCATTGAAGCATATGCCAAAGAGACAGTACAAAGTTTTAAAGTAAATTTCAATATTATTATAAATGCTAAAAAAATCCATAATTTCTTACCTGTATTCTGATATAACCAATCATGCCATAGCTGCGAACCACGACCAATGGGATTTTGGCATCCCATAAGACTTTGGAAAGCGTAAGAAGTGTGCTGGAAGAAAATTACAATCTGAAGTATGACCAGAAAAGTTAATACTAAATAAGTTAAAAGAAAATATGGTGCAATTTAAGTATATAAAATAAATTCAGTCTTTCATTCACTAACGAGACAGAATAATACCTTTCTGGCAAACATGTTGCAATAACACATGTAAATGGAGTGAAAAATTCAGGCTGATTGTCCAGAATTTCCTGAAGAGGCTGGTCGACAAATGTCCCTCGTACCTCAGGATTCAGCTCCAGCAGGAGGCGAAGAGCCACCTCACCCCGTGGTCGCCCAATGCTTGCTAAATCCACAAAGAAACTGCAAATAGCATAAAAATAATAACATAAGCTTGGAGAACCTTTGCTCAATTTCTTATTCTATCACAAAACTTTGAGTGTTTGAATTTCTGGTTTCTCCAAAGAATGGCCACTGTATACACAGCAAAGCATTGATTCATTGGATTTCATTGTATCACAATATAACTTTTATTTAGCAGGATTAAAATTATATACATAGATGAGAAAAAGGCTGAGTTGGTCTCAGTTCCCAAACACATCAATCTGATACCAAAGTGATGTTATTCTCATAATAATGACTTACTTGTTACCAGTATCCTGAGGAGCAACCTTGGCATCATCAATTATAGTCACAGCTCCCAAGCCCGGCAACACTAGTGACTTCAGAGTTTCTGTTCCAGTTGCACTAGCATTAATAAGGCATACATGTCCACTCTCCAGCAGTGACTGTCCATGGTCACCCCACAGTCTGTTGGAGAAAATAAACTTTAATACACTAATATGAACTTTACTTGCATTAAAAAATAGACCTGGGTGCGACCTGGATTTTTCCAGGTGCAACTTCAAGCCTCATATGTTGCAACTGTGACTTCCCTCCTCTGAATTTTTCCCATTGCGACTGCTAAATTACAAGGTAAAATTTAGCATAACAGAAACATACTTTTATAAGGCAGAGAAAACATATTCATTAGTTAAAATACAGAGAGAGAGAGAGAGAGAGAGAGAGAGAGAGAGAGAGAGAGAGAGAGAGAGAGAGAGAGAGAGAGAGAGAGAGAGAAACTTACTTCATTACAGTTACCAAAATTTCCTGAAAGAAGGTTCTGTGGGAAGCCCATATATATCGATGTGGACATATAACATGCTAATACTTTCACAGTTTTTCTCTTCGATGCCGGGAAGTGTGGTCTTACACGAGAGAGAGAGAGAGAGAGAGAGAGAGAGAGAGAGAGAGAGAGAGAGAGAGAGAGAGAGAGAGATGTGGTTGATGGTACATGCACTGTTACGTAGAGTTGTGTTGATATTTCACCGGTATGTATGGGAGGTGGACCTTCCTAACCCTTTACCCTGCTGTTATTATGTGAAACTAGAGCAACGTGGGGGAGGGATTATCTAGTCTGAATGATGAGGGAGTACAAGACATAGTTAACAGGTGAACTCAATCTCAAATCACTCACAATCTCACCCAAATCACAATATATTTCCACTACACCAACAAGAGTGACAGTGGATAAATAGCATAAACAAAGACTGTGTGGGTAGGCACTGCAGCACCTCACCACATGCCATCTCCCACAGCCTCCATCATGACATGCTCAGCTGTTCTGCACATGGATTCACAATGTTCACCTTAACTGCCGGTCGTATTTCTTGGCTTTCTCAGTCTGTTCACATGAAGCTGGGGCAGAGGACTCCATGCTGGGGTGGACTCGTAACTCTCGGTCTGACTCCTCTTCGGTACTCTCTCCCTGATTCCCTTTGATGTGGACTAATTTATTTCATATAAGAGGAACACTTCTTCTACCTCATAATCTCAGTAATTAGCTGATCTTTCTGCATTCGTGTACGTTAGGAAGTGAGATTTTATAAATAGGCCGAAATTAACAAGTGAGGCAAAGCGCACCCCGTCAGCTGCTGCAGACGGTGAAGACGTAATCGAGGCAGCAGGTCCAGGATGGCTCTCACTGGTAAGCGGGGTGTTGTGTTCATCTATTGCATGGCTCCACCTGCACGCTGCTTGGATACAGTTACAATGAAGAAGCATAACTTACATTCCCAAGCCTATTTTCCCAGTAAATTATGCCCCGGTTTGGCGCAGCTCCCAAGAGGTCACACTTACACAAGATCCCAGTTCAACCTTCAATCTTCATTCAGCCACATGTGTCTAATTTAGGTCTTATTGCGTAGTTATAGGCCTTCACGGGATCTGCATCTCACTCTTTAGGTGGAGCATTTCTAGCACCATTGTACCCTGTCGAAAACTGGTGGTTTATCCTACGAGGCTTCCATGGGGGTAACCATTCCCCTCCCCCCCTCCCCTTCAACATTTAGAAGCTTTCATAATTGTTGGGTCAGGTTGGTTTATCCTTAAGAATATATCTTATATGGGGAGAAAAAGGAGCATTGGTTATAACTGCAATTGACTTAACAAATTGCCTCCTACAATTCTACTGGTATTTTTGTCAGTTAGTGATTTGGATTCTCAAGATCTTCAAAGCCATATCAGTTTAAAGGAAAACTGAACTATATATGAATGCCTTGGATATGTTACAGTTTCAGCTAACACAGTCTCTACACCTGTAAGCGTAAGTATTGTTTTCTCAAGCTGTACATTTGATTTTTGTTATTTTGATACTTAGCAGTCTGGAATGTATTGTTGAGACTGTCAGTATGAAATGTATACCATTATTTCATTCCTTTTTTAATTGTTGCTTTTTTCTTCTTATTTAATTAACTTTTCATCAAGGGTACACTTTTCTTCGATACTCTTTCTTGCACAGGTGTGTTCTTGAAACGGTTTTTGTAAAGGGCTGAAATATCTCATCATAGTCACCAACATAATTGTTGTATTGTCTTCCAGTGTGGCGTGGTGGTGTGCCACAGCTGGCAAGAGCTGTGAGTGGTGCTGTTGTGGTGGCTGCACGAAACAAGAGTGCCACTGCCAGTCCTGCTCCTGTCAAGTACAAGCCTTATTCACCCTTCCAGAACACATCCAATGCTGCTGAGTATGCAGTTGCCAGACTTGATGATTTACTCAATTGGGGCAGAAAGGTACTGGGTTTGAATACCTATGTATGTTTAATGGAAGTTCAGATAACAGCATCCTGAGGTAGAGAGTCAGACACTACATATATACATACAAGCTATTTTGAAAATATGAGATCACTTCTGTATTTAGAATATGTGTGCCTTCACACATTTCCAAGATGAAGCAGTGATACCAAATGTTTCTTATACACATATCATTGCAGTATTATTGTACTATTGACTTGAATTTATAGAAATTTGATCAAGTTTTAATGCACTGAAGAAAACATTTTGCAGATTTTTCCTACTTATGCACTAAGGTATTTTCCTTCTGCAGTTATTTCTTTGTGTATGTATATAACACATTTATTGCTTTGCCAGGGTTCACTGTGGCCCTTGTCCTTTGGGCTGGCTTGCTGTGCTGTGGAGATGATGCAGTGTGCTGCATCTCGATATGATGTGGATCGCTTTGGTATTGTGTTCCGTGCTTCTCCCCGCCAGGCCGATGTTATCATTGTTGCAGGAACACTGACCAATAAGATGGCACCAGCACTCAGGAAAGTTTATGATCAGGTATGCTTATTGAACTATAATCAAGTTCCATTGCACACACACACACATTGTATGTATGTAACTGTGAACATTTCCTTGTTATATGGATGGTCATCTAAAGCAAGTGACAAATATTGATTGATTGCATTGTATTACATCCATACCACAACAATAGAAGCTGCAAAATTGAACTGAACTACAGATTTTCTTTTGGTTACAGATGCCAGAGCCCAGATGGGTGATATCAATGGGATCTTGTGCTAATGGTGGAGGATATTATCACTATTCTTACTCTGTTGTGCGAGGCTGTGATCGCATCCTTCCTGTTGACCTGTATGTGCCAGGCTGCCCACCCACAGCTGAGGCTCTGCTGTACTCCCTCCTGCAGCTTCAGCGCAAAGTAAAGAACATGAAGACCTTGCAGATGTGGTACAGGAAGTAGCAGAATAGAATATTGATTTGTTACTCTTACTTATTGTACATAGTTTCAGTATCATGGAAGGTATGAGATGTTCAGTGAAATTATTTTCAGGCTAGGTATATCCATGAGTAATATTATATTATTTATAAAGTGACATATAATGCAGATTTTGATTATGGTTAAAATACATGAACTTGTAATTTAGTATGTTCATCTCATTATCCTTGAAAGTTGTTCCTTTGATGTTTGGCATAACATGGAGAGGTGAGTGTTGACCAGAAAGCAGACCAAAGTAATCACATAATTCACATGTTCAACACATGATAGGGAGCAATAAAAGTAACAGAGAGGTGCCTTCATGGTGTTGAAGGCAGAACTGGCAGCGAAATATTGGAGGAAAAGATAAAGCTTTGCTGTGATGGCCAGGGATAAATTAATAGTGTACAGAATTAGGTGGGAAAGTGTCATGCATTATGTGTGCCTGTGCTGCTTATGTTGTTCATAAGCCATGTTAAGTTTCATGTCGGGTAAACATGCCATAATCAGTGTTAACAACCTTTGCCTTTTGCTTCAAATCACCCTATATCTGCCCTTCAGTCATGGGTACATCAGTAGGTGAGGTCATATTGATAATATTACATTTAACCTTATTTTCTAATATGGATCCCGTTTTTTTTCTTATCTATGAATAATTCTTTATCAGTTGACAAGGAAGAAATAGAAAAATATTCAATAGTACAATAGATATGTAGCTTTCACTGAGTATCTTACATACACCCTGATACTTGGATTGTTAAGTGCCTCCTCAAACTCACCTAAATGTGTATCTGTAACTACTAGATAAATAAATTCCATATAATGTTAACTTGTGCAAGTTTATAGATCTAATGGAATCTCGGTTAACAACACACACACACACACACACACACACACACACACACACACACACACACACATATATATATATATATATATATATAGTATATATATTCACATATATATATATATATATATATATATCTATATATATATATATCTATCTATCTCTCTCTCTCTCTCTCTCTCTCTCTCTCTCTCTCTCTCTCTCTCTCTCTCTCTCTCTCTCTCTTCTGAGTTGGCACTTTCTCTTTCGTTACGTGATGAGGTAGCACGTGCAATCTCCCACACCATGAAGCGTCTTCCGCATGGTAGACACCTTTTCAATATCGATCACGGTGAATGGAGGCAAGAATGCCATGACCTCCATGACGTACTACATTGGTGCAGCAGCTGTGCATGTGGAGAAGAGAAAAGCAAAATTGCGAATATAAAACCACGAACTGTAACTTATATATATATATATATATATATATATATATATATATATATATATATATATATATATATATATATATATATATATATATATATATATATATATATATATATATATACGTAATGTGCTACGTTTACTGAAGACTGAAAAGGAAGGTAAGAAAGCGTGCAGCCTGCGCTGTATAGGCGTGAAGGAAGCTAATGATGTAACAACAGAGAAAGGAGATGAGTCAGTGGAGATGAATATGGGGAAAGGAGTGGAGATGACCAGGAAAGCTTTTAGGGAGATATGGAGGTGTCTGGAATTAAATAATTGGAATGTGAGTGCATTTATCGGAGAAAGTATCAGGTTGAGTATGAAGAGCCCCATGCATGCAAAATAGGCCTGAGAGTAGTCACACTGACAGCCATCGGAGTGTCATGTGCCCCACACTATTCAGTCAGTGTGAAGGCAGCGCCCAGTTCTAGAGACACACCGTGGAAGGATGATGATCCATCTCCCCCATGGCCAAGGATGACTTTCACCTACTTAAGACACCAGCTACTACAGTTATTAAAAGACCAAGCATGGGAGCAAGAGGAAAGTGTGGACCAAGGGTCGATCGTGGCTGCTAAAAAGGGATGGAGTGTTACACATGTATTTACTGGAGATGAGACAACAGCCAGAAGATTAGTTCAACTATCTCAGGATGGAAAAACACACCTATTTGACACTGCTGTCTTTTGTAAGTCCTTTCATCAAGAAAAGCAAAAGACACATGTTCAAGGCCATACCTATCACCTCATGACAGGCTGACTGCTTTTAATTTTTGCTGCAAGTCTGTCATATGATGTTTATTTATTTATTCATTAATCTATTTTTTTAACTTTAATCTGATTATTCTTTTGCTTTGAATCTTCAGAGACGTGGATTCTTCATGTAAATGTTTATTTATACATTCCGTCCGAGAGCGCCATTCTTCTTCCGTGAAGCAGAGGGTGCACGGTGCGGCAGACTCGTTAATTCTTAATACGTTGCTTCAAGGCCGCCTAAACTGTCTATACAAGTTCAGTTCTGCCTGAATCGGACACCGACCGGATGGGGTCAACCTATTAGCTAGAGGTGTCGTCAGAAGGCCTACAGTCGGCCAGAACAGGGTGACTGAAATGTCCACACACGCTCAGTTTTGCCTGAGCGTGTGTGGAGCCCTTAATTAACGGATGATATACGACAGTGGTGGAGCTGTTGGCCTGCATTTTAGTACACACATATAGTACAGTACAAGCAAAAGCAAAATTATAAAATTTGGTGCCCCATGGCCATGCTATCCTCATGGCGAATGGTGATGGCGCCCTGGGTTACTATCCATGTCACCCATAACAAAACCTGTCCATAATGATGGAAATTATATATGGAGTGGACCAATGAAAGTAAAGGTTAACAACAGCAAAGGATAGAAAATACTATATAGAGAAATACAGAAATGAGGAACGGATTGTAAATAAAATTCTTGCCGTCTTCGATACAGTGCCTGGACGAGATAAAGTGTCACTGTCAGCACTCACAGTACCACCAACTCTGATGCTAACATCGTTCGTCTCTGTATGTCCCGGAAATGTGGAATCTCCGTGATATTGCACTGCTGGGAGGGACTTGCACAAGCTGAGTGAGTCATCCTGTGCACTCTCGCTCGCTTGGTCACAAACACCCACCAATGGAGACAAAATAGTTGGCTTGTAACAAAACAATTATAACAAATTGTAACAATTGTAACAAAACTCGTGTGCTAATGTGTTGTGAACGTAGCTTAGTTGTAAGTAACATCTGTGAGTATTTCTCAGTAATGATGATGATGATGATGGTGATGATGATGATGATGATGATGATGATGATGGTGATGATGATGATGATGATGATGATGATGGTGATGATGATGATGGTGATGATGATGATGATGATGATGGTGATGATGATGATGATGATGATAAGGGAAACAAACTCCCCAACCAACTAACCAACATTAACAACAACACCACCAATGACAATACCAACAAAAACAACTTACAATAACAATCACACCATTTATTTTGAGACATTCTATTGCTTCTACATCTTTTTTTTACATACATTCATACATACAAACACACATACATTCATACATACATACGCACATACATTCATAGATACATGCACACATACATAGCTACAAACATGCATACACATATGTAGATGCATACACATTGACATTTTTACATCGTTCTTTTAATAGCACGCAGAGTAAAAGACATAACAATGACTCATTAAAATTATATAAATCTGGTAAAATCTTAATTAACAAATATTGAGAGAGAGAGAGAGAGAGAGAGAGAGAGAGAGAGAGAGAGAGAGAGAGAGTTGTAAAATACGAGCAAATAAGGGGAAAAAATGAAAACAAATGGGAAATGAAGAGGACATAGAGTATTAGCACTGATATGAAAAACAACATGAAAAAAAACAATGAGATGAGTTGAAAAAAAAGACAAAAAAAAAAAAAAAAAAAAAAAAAAAAAAAAAAAAAAAAGAAGCAACTAGGGAGAGAAGGAAGAAGAAAATAGGTAAGATCAGGAAAAAAGATAAAAAAACCGATGAGGAGAATGAAGATTAAGATGGATAGAAGAGAAATGAGGAACAAGATCAGGAAGCAGAGGCAGACAAAGATGATATATAATCCTTGGTTTTATCCTTAATGAACTGCACATCTTCCTCACTAAGTCCTTCGTATCCTGCAGGTTCAAGGCCATCATGAACGTGGTCCCTGGGGTTACTGACATCCTTCACGGGGACCTGATACCTGTAGATGGAGTTAGGGAAAGGATAGGTGTGGAAGATGGAATTATGATTGTCATGGTGAGGAGGAGGAGGATGAGGAGGATGTGACTCGTCCTCGTATGAATGAAGGGAGGACATTTCATGGTGATGGTGGTGAATAGGAGGATCTGAGTGGTGATGAGGTGGAGACTGGTGGTGATGTTCCTGGTGGTGATGTTCCTGGTGGTGCGAGTCAGGGTGATGAAGGTCAAGGTGGTGGGGTCCTTCAAAATGCTCAATATGCTCCTCCTCTGGCCGCGGGAAGCTGAAGAAATCATGAGAGTGGAAGTCCAAACTATGCTCGGGTGAATCGTGGTAGTTGTCATGGAGGTGGTTGACTGGCGGCCTCGGCGGGGCAGGCTTGGGCGGGCGGCGTGGAGGTGGAGGTCGTGGAGGCTCTGGAGGTCCTACTGGGGGAAAGGGACGGGGGAAAGGCGGGAAGAATCCAAACAGAAACCCAAGTCGATGGATGTCTGTTCTCTCCGGCCACAATTCCTCGTCAGCGAAGTCACCCGCGATGGATCTTTGCTCTCCGTTGCCTCCGGGATTGAAAGTCGGGTTGGGTGAGGGCGATGGGGTGGGAAGGCTCTGACCAGAAGGCATCAACACCCCCAGTATCGTCACGCACGTCTGAAGGAGAGATAAACGAGTTACAAAAATGCTATTATCTTCCCCTCCGCTGATGTTGCTCACTCGTTGATGTTTGAACAATCTCCATTTGATCTAAACGTTTCTTGAAATTGCTTCATCTACCTCAATTACCTCGAATTCTTATCTGTGTGTGTGTGTGTGTGTGTGTGTGTGTGTGTGTGTGTGTGTGTCATTGATGGATTATTTGTTTGGAAGTATCGTACCTATAAAATCTCTTTTTTGATTGTGGCATATTAAATCAAGTATTTATAATATCCTTGTATTAAATGGACCTTTTTTTCCCAGTTTTTATACACCTAGTTAGCCGAGAGAGAGAGAGAGAGAGAGAGAGAGAGAGAGAGAGAGAGAGAGAGAGAGAGAGAGAGAGATTGGTTGTCTCACCTACGCAAACAATAAGTGAAGTATGAGTGTAGTTTTAACCATCCCCCCTCTCTCTCTCTCTCTCTCTCATCACCACCACCACTACCACCACTACTGATATTACTGACTCCATCATCACTGCCAGGTTACTACTACTACTTGTACTGCTGCTGCTGCTGCAGCTGGGGCTGCTGCTGCTGCTGCTGGTGCTGCTACTACTACTACTACTACTACTACTACTACTACTACTACTACTACTACTACTACTATGTACTTCAGCGACCACTGTCATAAATGCTAGTACTACACGAACATAGCAAAAGGGAGGAGAAGAAGGAGAAGAAAGAAAACAACAATAAAACAAGGAAAAAACGAAAGCAAAAAAGGCAGAAGGGCACAAAGGAAGACAAACAGTAATACAGTAGACACAATAACACCATGACACAAGAGAACTGCAAAATAACCTGCTATACGCGAACAACTTGGCAGGAATTTCTGACCGAGTCTCTGCTGCCTCGCCAGGACAGACCGCAGTGTCCTGTATTAAAAAAAACGCTTTCCCCTCTCATCATGACGGTCTTCCTAAGTCACGGAAGTGATTATCCGAGTTTTCAAGTGTTTATCTTGTCAGTAATGTAGAATTCTTGTTGATTTTTACTAGAATCATATAAACGCACTTAAGACTGGGGTAACCTCAACTAGATCCTGTGGAAGATAGTGGTGGGTGAGGGCACATGTGTTTCAGACGATGCTCCAAATCAAGGAATCGGTAAATTCATCACTGTGAATGTCACTGTGCTCTCTGACCTATAGGGAACGGTAGTAACTCCCACCCACATCACGACACACCACCTTTCAACAGGTATTCATCTAGAATCGATCATTTCTCCATACACAACATAAACAACATACAGATTAAAAACATTGTGTGGTAATAGCTGTATCTGCCACTTCACACACAGTGCAGCGTCTTTCTTCAGCCATATTATGCAAAAATTTATCATTTCTCCACACGCACGCAGAGTTCTTGCAAATCAACACACAAATAAGAATATTACATAAGAAAAGTTTATTTTCGTTTATAATCAACCACATAGTATAAAAAATCAGTCACAAAAACCGCAGTTATTATGGCTATTACTGTTATCGCACCCACTGTTAGATAATATCCTGTTGTTACATGGTACCACATTACACGATCACCATCACCACCATAACCATTACTGAAGGGTTGCTTTTACTGCATGTGTTGTTATTGTTACAAGTGATACACCCAAACATCAACACACGCAGCACATAAGACATTAAAAACTTGACCTTAACTAAACATTTACCTGTATCACTAAGAGTCGACGGACCATCGTTCAAATTACTATCTTCCGCTTTGCTTTCCCTCCACGCGATATTGCCGCGAGAGTCACACCCACACGCCCACGCCACCAGCCAGACACTGAGGCTGAACACTTCTCCAGGTGAGAGTGAGACAAGGAAAGAGGGAGGAAAGGTGTCTCTGTTTTTCTCTCAATTCTACCTGGCAAACATTGCTTATGACTTGATACTTTTATGGATGGCTTATTGACCCCCCCCC
>CM035189.1:4025044-4037458 GCA_020233015.1 Callinectes sapidus | reverse complement strand
GAGAGAGAGAGAGAGAGAGAGAGAGAGAGAGAGAGAGAGAGAGAGGTAATAGGCAGGTGTATGAAAAATGTAGAAACAAGAAGGGAGTGGGGAGGAGGAGGTGGACATGAAGCGGAGGTGTGACTTATTATAAGTCACTGTGAGCAGAGAAGCAAAAACATTAATAAACTGAACTAACAATGTAGTTATTGTAGTACATACGCTCAACATCACGAAATACAAGTAACACTGAAAGATATTACAATACGTTCTGACAGTCATACTACATATGTCGAAAATTATTACCCCAAAGATTAAAAAATCATCCATAACAAAGACGCGACAAAATAAATAACGACCTTAATAACTACAAAAAGTTTCGTACGTTAGTTATTCTTTTCATCTTTCTTTTGTATAATAGTGTAGTAACCTTCGATCTTCTTTTACTATGTTAGAATCGTCAACCGCAATGGACGTTACGAGAGAATACTGGATGAGGGTGACCGTGACGGCGGCGGTGCTGGTGGCAGTGGGTGCAGAGGCCCCGGGTATTCTACACATCAGCCTGCACATCAACCAGACACGTGTGACGGACGCATACACCGTGGTAGAGGAAAATGTCAAGGGTATAAACATGTCAGAAGAGGAAGCCATCAATCTGTACGTCAATCACACGGAAGTGACGGACATTAGCATATCTGAAGGAAAATCTGTCTCCATTACTTTCATCGCTGATCCTCCGCCTCCTCGCACAAATACATATTTTCTCATAGAGGTAAGTGGAATAATATTCAATTTCATTACAACAAAATAATAATATATAAATCTAACTAACTGAAATTTGATCTCCTTCAAAAGTAAACTAGGCCAGTAGTAAAAAGAAAAAAAGAAAATATTGTAATAACGATTTTTGGTATAAATATAGCATTTGCAGCTGTGATAACGTTTTATTACTAGTATTTCCACCATCTCATCTGCTGAAGTTCGTCAACACTTGTGGCTGCTGTAAATAACAGTAATGTTACACTTAACGAGGCTCTGTGTTGAGTTGGCCATATTCTAATAGATTCCACAAGTCGTAAGAGTTTCTATAAGCGCTTCTCATTATTATAGCCATATTGTAAAAATTCTGCGTTCGCAACACTCCATACATGAACTATCAAAATTCCAGACACCTTCACTAACTCCTGATATAATATTGGAAAACATGTAAATTGATAATAATGATAATAATAATACTAATAATACTAATACTTATAATAATAATAATAATAATAATAATAATAATAATAATAATAATAATAATAATAATAATAATAACGTCTTATTTACCTTTGGTGCATTAACAAGGTTACAAGGGCACAATCAAATAAATAATAATCCCAACTGATTCCTATCAACGCTGGTTTTAATTTAAAACCAGCGTTGATAGGAATCAGTTGGGATTATTATTCTTCACTCTTTAAAACTTAAAGAGTGAAGACTGGCGCGCTAAGTGAGGCGACACAGGGAAGGCTGGGAGCATTGGCCATCGACTCCATTCCTATCTCATGGGACCTACACCCCCTAGTGTTGACGGAAATCAGACTATTATGTAGAGCAGCGGCCACCCAGTGTACTACCCCTGCCTTTCCTTTCCTCGTATTATTTCAAATCACAGAAATATGATAACTGTGTCTGCCCTTTTTTCTGTACTTATTGATGGAATCCAAAAATCTGGGCATCTCAGGGACTTTCATAAATCCCACGGGACACAGATTTCCACACTAGAATGCACGATGTGTCCGGGAAAATCCAGACGTATGGCAGCCCTATGCTACCATTACTATATTATGATTTTCACTATTATTATGATATATGATGATGATGATGATGATGAAGATGATAGTAATAATAATAACAGCAATAATAATGATAATGATAATAATAATAATAATAATAATAATAATAATAATAATAATAATAATAATAATAGTAATAATAATAATAATAATAATAATAATAATAATAATGATAATATTAACAATGAAAATAATGATGATAATGAAACCACAACTGCAGGAGCAGCAGCAGCAATGACAAGTATAATAATAACAATACTAATAATAATAATAATAATAATAGTAGTAATAATAATAATAATAATAATAATATAATAATAATAATAATAGTAATAGTAGTAGTAATAATAATAATAATAATAATAATAATGATAATAATGATGCTAATAATAAGAATGATAATAATAATAATAATAATAATAATAAGGTAACCTAACCTTATTGTTTAGTTTTTAACTATAATTTTTTGTGTTGTACGGCCAGTCACAGAGCACAGCACATCCTGTTTTAATACTTCCCGCCAGTTAAGCACTCATGCAATTAAAACAAAAACAAGGAAATGATGATACTATTAATATTTCAGTCCATGCAGAAGTTACAGCTTCATATCATAAATCAAAATAATTTTTGGTTTGGATTATATGTGAATGATAGATGACTACAATATACAAGTATTTACATGTAAAAAATAAATATGTAAATAAAAAAAATAAATAAAAATGTTGCCTTTCTCTTTTCTCAACACAAGAGTGAACTAAGTGGGGCACTTTCCTGGGAGCCATTTAATTAGGTTCATTGTAAAGGTGATGATGACAGTGATAGTAGACATGGTTACTCTGTGTACCATATTGAATGTGCCAGTCCAACACTTCCACACACACAGCCAGAGGTGTATCATAAAAGTGAATTGTCAAATGCATGAATATGATGTGGGAGAGGGCACACTTGTTGAGTCCATTGGCATATGAATCCAGTTAGAGAAATGGTGATAGTATCTTCATCAATGACCCTTAACAGGAGCACAGCTCAGATGGAATAAGACACGTGATGGTGGTGCCTGCAGTGGTCATAGCAAAGGCCACCATGAACTTCACTAAAGGACATAAAGTAATTGGCAAGTTCAACCTCATTGGAACCCTGCTGGGCTACACCAATATCACCATCAGCCTGCTATCAAGCAAGGGAGGAACTTTACTTACCAGCAGGCCTTACACCATCAAAGTAATGTGGATACACTCAAGGAAACATGTATAATGTGCTGCTATTGATTTTGTATCAATATAAATCTTAAATTACAATTACTATTGCTGCTGCTTTCCATCTACAGCCGCAGTGGCAATAATAGCAACTTGAATTGATATTTCACTTTTTAATTCATATTCATCAAACTTTCTTCAGTTTTTATCAATAGCCTCAGAACGTCTACACACACTTTATGTAAGCTAAACATCTGTAAAAGATAAATATAAAATAAAAAAGGCTGCAATCAGTCACTGCATACACTGCTGCTGCTAAATGAAGGTCCTCTTTCTCATACCGGTCTCCTTACCTCAGGTACAACGGATCCACAGCTTCATGGAGAAAATCTTCTCTCGGTGCCTGCTGGCCATCATCATTGTTGTCTATGTGAACATGGGCTGCACACTTGACACTGATGGTGTTATTGATACCCTGAGGAGACCCTTTGCACCTGCAATTGGTTTATTCTTGCAGCACTTGCTCATGCCAATGGTCAGTTATTCTTAACTAAGTATGTATGGCAATGGATAATGTAAGCTGTGTGATGTAATTCCATATTGGCATATTTTCATGTTGATATAAAACAAATTCAGCAAATATGTATTTACCCTTAATGAAGATGATGGCAATGACTCCTTATTCATTGTTGTGGTTGTTCAATAGGTATCGTACGGGATTGGCTATGTTTTATTCCGAGAACAACCAGCACTGTGGTTTGGAATGTTGATTGTGGGAAGTTGTCCAGGTGGTGGTGGCTCCAATACCTGGACACACCTGCTGAATGGTGCTCTGCATCTCTCAGTCACCATGACATTCATCTCAATGGTGTTTGCCTTTATTGCTCTGCCACTTTGGTTTTACTTGCTGGGTGACACCATCTTTCAATGTAAGTGGTAGGCAGTCAAAATTAATTTCCTTTATCCTAAATCAAATAACACATAATGATGACAAATAAAAACTGAAAGCACTGGAACTAGTATACATAGCACTTGCATTTGTTACACTGTATTTTAAAGGACCATTGGAGAGACTGACACAAGATATTCACCATAATTATGCAGATGGCATTAAACTTTTGCCCTATGGAGAGATGGCTGGTCTGATGTTTGGGATTGTCCTGCCCTGTGCTGTGGGCATCTCCATCAGTCATCTTCTGCCTCGAGTTGCCAATGTTCTCAGGTCCCTCCTCACCCCGGCTGTGGTCTTCTTTGTACTATTCGCAACAACACTTAGTGTGGTCACTAACCTTTACATATTTAAATTTTTTACATGGAGGGTAATGTTTTCTTTACTAGAATGTTATACTGTATTTAAAAAAAAATCTTGTAAATCACAGCATTTTCATTCACATATTCAATGATTATAATTTATTTTAACATAATTCTATACATTAAAGTTCCTAACACAGGACACATCTCCCAGGTGGTAGTGGCAGGAATGGCATTGCCCTGGGCTGGTTTTGGGTTTGGTGTGGCAGCAGGTCTGGTGTGCAGGCGGCCGTGGCAAGAAGTGATGACCATTGCTATAGAAAGTGGCATTCAGAATACTGGTCTCGCCATATCAATAATCAAGGTGACTACAAACACCCTCTTCACCCCTATCACTCATACCACTGCTTCTTCTCTGTCTGTGTAGTGCATAGTGTGTTAAATATCACAAAGTACATGGACAGCTGTTATTAGTTACCATCCAGTACAGTTTGATAATACTACTATTTACACATTTTTGCACAAGGTTCCTTTCTCTTAATTTTCCATTCATAGAGTATTTACATTCTGGGAACTTGATTTTTATTGACATGAATAATTGTTCTACTTCCATAGACTATGCTCACTCTAAAATTTTTTGATCTGTAGGTAGTATTGGAGGGCTGGTCACCACTGGGAGAGCTGATAGTGGTGATAGCCGTGGCTGTCTCAATCTTAACACTGCCTCCTCTCCTTGTGGCCTTGGTAACTAAAATATCCCTTCCATACTGCACCACTACTCAGCCACATGAAGACTCAGATGTTATCAGTCTTCCAGAGAAGCCAGCTACTATGAAGACACCATTATGCCCAACCAAGAACCGTCCTACTTTATGACTGTCACTTGGCAAACTTTTCTTGATCTCCTAAGTAAAATTCATGTTTTGTTTTTAGCAAGTTTTATGTCAAAAGTATTTTGTCAATATTGAAGCAAGTCAACTGCTTTTCAATCATTCCCCTGTTTTATTTATTTATTTTTTTGTACAGTATGTAATTAAATGCTTAATAAAGTTTTGAAATAATTTCATAAAAATGTTTAAAAACAGAATAAAAGATATTACTAAACCAATGGCAAGAATTGACTTTCAGAAGGGACATGACAATACTGAAGAAGCAGACATCCCAAGCAGTTGCTGGAAATGACTGAAAGCTTTCAGGCCAATAAGACTGTATAGAGAGCAGGTAGAAAAGGGATAAGTATCTTAAATAAAACTGATTTCCATCAAGGCAGTGAGGAATCTTATTTGAAGGAATCTTTCAATAAGCACATTCTTACGGAGTATAAATTTGCTGGTTTCAAAATGCATAATAATAAATTTAAAAAGAGCAAAACATGATATAGATCTATATTTGAATGGATCAAGGAATTTCAATCCTATATGACAAAAGTTCTCTTTATGACACCGTATTTTCATCTTAAGCCAGGCTGTCTAGATGTACAATCAATTATTGATGCATGAAAGAAGCTGGCCCACCTACACAAAAAGACACTTAAGAAAGTAGGATAGATTTATCTGAATGTAAATCTAGATTATTAGAATGCAAGTTGCAGTTAAATGAACTTTATAAAACCTTAAAACTTATAGACCCTGACATGCTCCAGAATACTGTACAATTTATGTGTTCATCTAGCCAGTGGCAATCAACAGTAGCTCACGTATTTTCTATACTACTATATTACTTTTCCCTTACCTTAGATAAATGCAAGTCTAGAAAATCTTGAATAAAGCTTCGTAATACAACCTGAGGACCAAGTACCTTTTTTTTAGGATAACTTCCTTGGCAAACTCAAGCACATTGATGAAGGAACTGAATTTTCTGTATTACATTAACAAACTGCTGAAAAAAGGTAGATTAGTAAACAGAAAGAGAAGTTTGGAAACTAAAATACTTAAAGAATGGAATGATATGTGAGTAGTAGGTAGTATTGAATTTATGGTTTAATCTGAAATTTTATTTACATATTCAATCAGTGATAAAAATATGCACTTATTGATTGCATTGGCAACAAAATCTTGGTAATAATATATAATTCTAGTTTCATTCAATCAGTGACAATTTGAAGTACGAAATATGTGCACAAATTTCAATAATTAGTAACAAAAACATTGATGCAAATTTAAAATAATGCCATAGATAAGCTAAATGGATTTACAGAATCCCATTCCATGATAATTCATGAAACTCTATTCATATGTACAATTTAAATATTCACACTAGGATATTCCTGATCATTAATGGAGAAATATGCACAAACAAATATTGCATGAACAGATATATCTCCCATCACCTAAGCCACAGATGATCTGCTAAAAATCATCATGCAGAACTGCCTCTCTCACTGACAAGTGTAGCACCACCATGCTGTTTTACAACTTCTGTCATGTTTTCAAACCATTGTGATATCTTTGTATTTTTCTTAACATCCTGAAATGCATCACAGCCCTCCACAGCTGTCAAAACACCATAAACACTGATATCTGATAAGTTTGGAGTATCACCTCCCATAAACTTTGTACCTTTCTTCTTGAGAGCCTTCAGCCAGACATTGACCTCCTCGTAAAATGACTCTCGTACATCATCATGCAGTTGATGTCTGGAAAACAAATAAAGTATCTAACAGTTTATATTTTAGTACCAAAAACCTCATTAATCATACACCTCTGAGCTTTTCTACACCTCTGAATAGCTGTGTGTCACTGTTCATGCAAAAACTCTTAAATATGAGATGCTTAGAAAAGCAACAATTGACAAAATATATGTCCAGCGTTTTTCTATCATCAATACCCCTCTTATACATACTTCATAAAAAGGTTGCAATGAAATCAGTATGAAGCAATTACCATAATAATAAAGCAAGAGTGAACAAGTCCAACTAATGATTTTAGATGGAGAAAAGAATTTCATTACTATGCTTAAACTAATAAGAAATGTTTGAAGATGTGGACAGAGGATCTCTAGATAAGAGATGATGGAGGAATATATTAGAGTAAAAAATACCTTCTACTGGTTAAATCATTATGGGCAGACATTATAAAATTGTGGGATTGAAAAATTTGTGAGCTGTAAGAGTTATTGATACAGTTTTGATATGGAGCAAATGTCTGAGTAGAGCAAACTTACCTTCTCTTTAAGTTCTTGCCAATGAGATACATGGCAGCTGCTCCAACATAAACAACCAACAGTCTTTCCCAAGTAGCAAAAAGCTCTTCCCAGTTGCCAACCTGTGCATAGAAGTAACATTAAAGCCTTATTCCTTGCACACACACACACACACACACACACACACACACACACACACACACACACAAACACACACACACACACACACAAACACACATAAATTCATGGTCAAATGTCAGTCTTTAGCACCATGCCTTCTAAGATCTTGAGACAATAGTAATCATATAAATTATTTTACATTAGAGAATGCATGTGCAAGATTTAACTTGCTGTAACTAACCATTCATAACAAATTGAAACTTATAAATTTACTTAATGAAGTTATTTCACAAGGGATAAATAAAGACATATTTTACCTTTCTTATATGAATAGTAACAGCGAAAAAAATTATGGTTATCATCATATGTTGATTCAGGGAAGCCTTCAAGAATCCACACCTTGTTTCAATATAATTTTTAAGCATGAAAGTATAGTAACTGGTTGCTCTTAAAATTTGTAACATTTTACAAAACTCATACTAACAGCCCTGCACCAATCATACCACTGATCATCTATTAGACATAAAAAGTTTCAAACTCTCCATGTCTTCATGACAGTAAGTATAGCCAGTCTTATCATATCTCATCATGTATGGCATTAGGCTGAGTAACAAATTAACATTGTGATCTATAAAGGATGTTACTTCTAAAAATATTGCTGACCTTGGAAAACCACTGGAATGCTTGAAAGGCCTCAGCTGGAGTTCGATAAACATTTGGTGACAGTACATGGACTAGGACATCATCAACCCACTTCCTCCATTTGCGTTCCTCGCTGCAAGAGAGAAAGGAATGTAAGAGTTTTAAAAAAAGACTTGACATCTTGCAATATCTACTTAATAATACATATTTTTGTGTTTGAGCTGGAAGCTGAAAATTAATGCCAACTAAAGTAATGAAAAACTACTGGTAATCAAGTGTATTTACTAAAAACTACAGGAAAATATATACTCAGGACTGGTGGAGGACATGTAGCTGCTGGTGGCTTCAATAATATTAATTTTGTACTGTTTAATAATTAAAATAGAATGAGTTACTTTATCATCATGCATTTCCCTGCCACCTCTAGCCACTAATGAATTACTAGTGCAGAATGAAGTAATTGTGGAATGGAAATGGAAATTATAACCATCTATTTGTTTGGGCTGCCATGATACAGTTGAACCATGAATGCTTTGGGGGTAGAGGGGTCTTATACAGTTCTAGTGTAGAAAGGGCATCCACTCAGATTAATGGTTCCCAAATGGGTGGCCTTTAAGATAGGAGGAAAAAAACCTTCTACAATGTATCACGCAATATTAACAACTGACACAACTTACACAATATCTTCCTTTGTGCGTCCTGGTGGATGCTGTCCATACATGAGGAAGTACTTGTTCATTATCTCAACACGCTTTTCTCCTTCTTCATCTGTATAGTTGATGGTGGGATAACACTTGACTAACTTCTGTATATTCTCACTCTTGTTGTGGAGGTAAGACTGTAGCACAGATATTATCATGGTGCTGTCCTTCAATTGCTGGGGGAGAAGACAAATTATATGTACATACATTACACATTTGTACCTTTGCCAAAAGTAATAGATTCTTTTAGCTGTCTGTCCTAGCCTTTAATCCCAAAATTTACACATCACATTGCACATGAACTTGGCCAATACTCAACAGTAAATAAAGCATTGTTCCCAACGGGTTGCTAGTAACTATTTGACCCTGAGAAAATAAATTTGCCTATGTGTGGAAATAGTCTCTGTAGAATGTATGATGGCTTGCGTGTTGCAACTTATTATACTTTTTGGTATGGGATGTAAGAAAGAAAAGAAAAAGATATGGAAATCATGTCAGCCATACATATAAGATATTAATCTGAAACAGAAAACATTATTTAGAGTGATAAATAGAAAAAGAAAAATGCAAAAATATATAAAGGAAAGTACAATTTTTTTCTTAACATGGGAAGAATGAAAAACAATATTAAATTGAAAGTGATAGAAATCATGCATTGGTTATGTGTTGCAAAGGTAATATCCTTAAGACCTGTAAAAGAGATGTGTTTTTCAGAAATGTTCTTACATACAAAGAGAACAATTTGATGCCAGTGGTTGTGTGAATACTTAAGAGATGTGTATTACCATGTTAGTGGTAGGAGGTAGAGATGTCTATGAACCATATATACTGTAAAAAATAATTTGTTCTTGGATATATAAATTGTAACCACTATACTACATTTTACACAATACAGACACATGGATAAATGAATGATACTACACAATTATTAAGTTTTTAACTTACCAGAATGGTTTCAGAATCTGGAAGCCTTAAAACAAGAAATGGAACTTTTCGATAGTCTGTCCACTTAGTCTGAGAGCGAGTTACAGAATTGACCTCAATGACATCATAGTTGAAGCCGTAAAAGTCTAGAAATGCTCTGACTTTGCAGCAGAATGGGCATGTTTGGTACTGAAACAGTGTGATCTTCAGACCAGTTGTGTCTGTTGGCACGTGAATCTGAAAGCAGGACAGCTGTGTTAAAACTTGTCTAATCAACTCTGCATATATATATATATATATATATATATATATATATATATATATATATATATATATATACTGTATAAATACTCCCAAATACTGGTGCCTTATCTTAGATAGTTCAAGTGTTATGCATCTTAATTAAAAAAAAAACAGTTTAATAAAGATTGTCTCATAAAATCAATGTGAGAGAGAGAGAGAGAGAGAGAGAGAGAGAGAGAGAGAGAGAGAGAGAGAGAGAGAGAGAGAGAGAGAGAGCCAATAATTAATCTCTGTAGCTGCTAAAGACATGTCTTTTGAGAGTTCAAAACATTTAAAGATTGATTTTCAAAATAACAAACACATTTACAACTTAACACTTCCATCCTGTTACGTAAAGACTTGGTAGCGAGCCGGGTTCCTGCCTCGGCTCTCACTTACTGATCTTGCAGGGGTGTACTCTGGAGGCGAATCTTTGAGGACATACTCTCCGCCCTCCGAAGGGTTGGACACTGGAGTGGTGATCTTTTTATAAAACTCGTAGGCGTAGTAAACCCCTGCAAAGGCACCCACACCGAAACCCACACTGAGCAGCTTTCCATATCTCTTCAACGTCTTACTCGAGGCACTCTTGCTGGTAGCGAAGGGCCGCTGCAGCAACTGATTCCGAAAGCAATGGTTTCCGTGAGTTCCAACGGTATTCCTCAGCACAAACACGTTTTGAGTGAGACATGAGAGTGGCCTCCTTGCGTAAGACAACATTGTTATGACCGCAGACGATGCCTTGCCCTGTGGCGGCCAACAAAATTTCGCCTTTGTAACGAGACTCCCTCACTTCTCACTTGCTGTTTATTAACTTCTTGAGATATCTTTTCTTTCTTTTCTCTTGTGTTGGAATTTGTGGTTTTTAAAGTCACAGTAAATTTTGAGCTTTGTTTTTCTTTTTACATCTACTCATGTCTCCTCACCTTCCTGCAAACAAATTTTCCTGTTATCTTGGTATAATTTACGTCTAAAGTATGTTTTTTTTCTTACCATATATTCTATATTTTTTCCACCATTTTAAAACAAGTAGGTAGGTAATAAACTGTGGTATAATGCCCAGATTATGTGAAATAGCATTAATTCATATATTTTGTACTATGTTAGTTTACTTTATCTCATATTTATAGTATGCATTAGGGATAGGGGTACTTCTATTGTCTACTACTATAACCATTCACATTCAGTGTCCCTGCAACGTTAAAAAGTGAAGAACGATAGTGTTTGTGGTGCCGTTGCTACAATATACAGACGGTTCGTTCACCCTCGCTTTGTAAACACTGGACTTGGTTGTTAGATTGTTGTTTTTGCGTCTGAAAGTGGAGTGTATTCCAATCTGTAATTCTTCTTCCTTTTCGTGACCTTTAAAGTGAATTGCTTACGTAGATAATGGAGACACAGAGGCACATCACCGGTGCTATTCTCCCAGGTCAGTACACCAATGTTTACCTTCACTCCCCTGTGTTCCCAGACCCAGAAAGTTAAGCAAGACCAGAATTAACCACCGAAATAGATAGATAACCTCCAAATGGTTATATCCTCATTCATACAACCCACCATAACAATAGCGGACCCCAGACCATCACCAAAGAAAGTGTGGCTTGGTATATGTTACGAGTTCTGACCAATGATATTTACCTTTTAAAACCCCTTGAGTTAACATATCACTGTTGGTAAAAGTAAGGGTAGGAAGGCTGCTTCATCAAGGAGAACCGTCTGTACATAACATAAACATTTCTTTCACACCCTCCCCCTCGCCACCATGTGCTATCTCCAAACAATGCTTACCTTAATACCATTCTCACCTTTCTAACTTCATCATCGCGGGCTTTCGTCATCCTTCCTCGCAGCGCAGCTCACGCCCGTCAGCAGGCCAGCCAGGCATCCCACACTCACACCAAGGCACCAGAACATATCTATCTCACACTGTTTTCGCGATAAAGCACACAATATAAACACTTCAGCCGCAGGAGAGAGAGGAGGGCATGTCACGTGACCACCGCCAATCAGTGTCCGCGCAGATGTTGCGTCACGATAGTTAGGACGCTGATTGGCTGGTGATGACGCTATGCTAAAGGGGCGCTGTTTGGATTTGAAAAGTGTATCTGTGCTATTTGTTGACATAGTTTTCGTGTATCTGTGCTATTTGTTTATATCATGTTCGTTTTCTTTACCTTTATCTCTTTTTCTTATCAACGTTTCTTATTTCTATCAATTGTGTTATTTAGGAATATCGGCGTTACTAGACAATCTACACACACACACACACACACACACACACACACACACGACCGCCTCCTCCCCCCCGTCTCTCTCTCTCTCTCTCTCTCTCTCTCT
>CM035189.1:3998363-4011370 GCA_020233015.1 Callinectes sapidus | reverse complement strand
ATATATTATCTATATATATATATATATATATATATATATATATATATATATATATATATATATATATATATATATATATATATATATATATATATATATAACATCCAGTAATACCCATTCATAATAAAATAAATGCGAATGTCACTCTTCATTCTTCAGGAAACAGCCAAACGAACATTCCCCACACGTAGCAAGAGAAAAAGGAGGACGCGCGTGGAAGTGTACAAGGGAACGCTTAGTCAGTAGTAGGGAAGGTGCTCCTGTGTGAGACTTGCAGCAGAATAAAGCCGGTGGATGCTGGGAGTGGGTGGGTGACTCGCAGAAGAGGTGCTGTTATTAACTTTGGTAACCTAGCTTTATGACGTCGAGTGCTCTCATACAGCTAGATAACCAAAGAAAAAATCAGCGCCAGCGGTGGTCTTGGTGAGGTCTTGAATGGTCTTGAGCGAGGAGAGGTAGCGTGGATTGACGTGGCCTTCTTGTTCATCTGTTTCTCTTTGCAGCGCGTGACTTCATTGTTGTGTTAATCTTTTCCAGTGGTGTTCATATGACAGTGGGTAATGTGGCGGTGAGGTGGTGACTGATTACTGAAGGAGAAGTATTTATTGGATGATGTTTCAGGCCGTGGTGATGACTGGACGCTACAGGGAGAAGTTGTTTTCATGACTAGGTTTGGGTGAATGGTGGTGATGATTGGGGGTGGCTGGAAAACTGAAGAAGACCTGTGACTATAGCTTTTGACTGTGGTGATGATGGTGACGAGTGAACACAACGGAAAACAATGATTACTCTGACTATTGGTGGTGACTGAAGGAAATGGGGAAACTATCTACTAAAACTATCCACCGATGATGATGACTGAAGACTAAATAAAAAAAGGCAATTTTGTAATCACCTCCACTGTTGGTGATGACTAACGGTTGAGGAAGACAAATTACTGATGATTCTAACTGAGAGGTGACTGAAGACCTATACCAACTCGTAACTCTTTCACCGCGATACGAGACAAGTAACAGCATCAATACCAATGCATGAGATCTTTATTACCATCTACGAGAAAGAAAGGCATGAAAACGAATATATTTGACAATTTACACCCAGTTTAAGGATTTTAGGTAACTATGGAACAAGTAAAGACGTCGTAGAGTGATCGGTTATTAAGGCGAAATGGAACAAATGGAAGTGAAAGGGTTAATTAATGGAGATAAATGTACCGACGAATCTTTCACCGCGTTAACTGAGGACTTGTGAATGCCGGGGGGGAGTGGGGGGAGGGGGGGGGAGAGACAATGCACTGTTAGTTTACCTGCGGTCATCACAGTAAGACCTCGATCACGTATCACGCCATGCAGGTTGAGTGTGCAAATGTCGTTAATGTCGTTGTTCCTGCGACCTACATACTAACATCATACTTTTCTTTTTTTTTTTTTTTTCTTCTTTTTAGACTCTTGCACGTCACTCGCATTTTCTTACTTACGTATCACTCACTTCTTTTAAGTCTTACGTATATACTTCATTTTTTTTTCTTGTTTCTATTTTCTTTTCACTAACGCGATGTGAAATAGCGTAACGTGTGCAGACTCATTTGATGTACATTGTGTGATCACGCGGCGTTCAACTGTTGACTAAATGTGACGCAACTTTCATTTTTTTTTCTCTTTTTTTGTCGCTTAACATGTAAAAGTAATGTAACTTTAATGCATTTCTAAAGGGTTGGTTGCTTCAGATTTTGAGTGTAAGCGCTGATGAATAGACAAGTTGATTTTGAACGAGAGAGAGAGAGAGAGAGAGAGAGAGAGAGAGAGAGAGAGAGAGAGAGAGAGAGAGAGAGAGAGAGAGAGAGAGAGTGGCTGGAGTAGATGGCGACACAGCTCCTAGATAAAGAAAAGATCAATGTCACACACACACACACACACACACACACACACACACACACACACACACACACACACACACACACACACATACACACACACGCAGAATTACTAAACACAAGCACAAACCGGAGAATCAACAGTCATCCCTCGATAGAATTCAAAGCAAGAATGAGTAAAGCGTTGACAGACTGGGGCGCCGCCATGTCCCTTCTAATGAGTCCGGCAACCTTCTGTTCTTACTCCTGCCCCTCCCTAGTCGCCAAGCCCTGCAGATCACACGTGCATGCTCCATCCACCACCCTTGCAGCTGATGGTGGAGGGGGGAAGGAAGAGGTGGTGGTGGTAGTATTCTTAGCGTAGTTAGTCGAGGATGGTAAGTTAATTGAAGCTGGTGTGTGGAAGATTGAGGAAGAATCATGACCTCGGAAGATTACGAAAGGCCAGGACCTGATAGGGTAGATGAGACTAATAGAGAAGTAAGTGGACAGATGAGTAGATAGACAGTTAGAGGGATGGACCCAAATTTGCTTCGTCGAAAATGAAGAAATTTAGGACACCGGTAAAATAAAGAAGATGCCACCACCACCACCACCACCACCAACTACAATAGCAATAATGATAATAACAAATAAATGTATAAAAAAGTAAAAAATGGTATCTGCCACAACACGGATTATTGAACCAGAATACAACTTTCTATCTTCCTTCACTACTGGAGGGACTGTGGCGAGGCGTGTCCTTAAACCCTTCAGTATTGGGACGCATTTTCAAATCTATTCTTATTAGACGATTTTATAGAATTTCAAAAACTTATGTGGGAATTAGAATAGTTAAGAATTTGGCCATCAATCTTTCAAACCTCCATAGAGCTTTCCTAATGTCAATAAAATCATCTAATCGTACCCAAGCCAGAAGGTAAAAATACGTGCCAGTACTGAAGGGGTTAAACATCCCAACCCTGAGATACTTTTAACGCTCTCTCTCTGCCTCTCCCACGCTCCCTGATGTACAGTAGGCAGCTTTTGTCACCGCAGGAGGGTGCCACTCACCTGGTTAGCATGCGTGTGCGTGCGTGCGTGCATGTGTGTGTGTGTGTGTGTGTGTGTGTGTGTGTGTGTGTGTGTGTGTGTGTGTGTGTGTGTGTGTGAGTGTGTGTGGGTGGGTATGTATGTATGTAGTGTGTTGTAGTTAATATGCATTGCTAAATGTTCCAATACGTGTTTTTTATGAGTGTATGTATAGCTTATTAATCTGCACATCAGACATATCATACGTAGGCTGTTCACGCATGTTATGGCAGCATCTACAAAACCTAAATGAGCGACGTACAACACCACAAAACTACAGACAGGGCAGCTGCGGTGATGGCGGCGGCGGTGGTGGTGGTGGCGGTGGCGGGGGGAGCTACACACGTCTCATGATAATGTTTACACGCAGGAGCCGGGGCGGAGCATGGATAAAGTGCCAAATATACAATAATTTATGTACACTTTTACATCTTAGTGTCTAAAGGGCAGGGTGTTTAGGTGTGGCAGTGGCGGGGAAGAGACAGCCAGGCGGGCGTCAATAATTAAGCTGTGGTAAGGGCAGCAATACGTCAGGAGATCGGCGGGGGGTTAGGCCGGCAATTGTCCTCCATCTCAGTGGGGAGTTATTTACCGGGGCAGGACGTGAGCGGTAGGAATGCGCTACACAATATGCTAATCAAGGGGACGTGTTCTATTTCTTCTCCCCCCCCCCCACACTCTCTCTTTCTCTGTCTGATGGCCTGTTGTTGACGGTCTGAGGCAACCCTGAGTGCTATTGATGTGACCAAACTTACTAACTAACCCACCGCGATAAAGAAACCTTGGTATTATTTTCTCCTTTTTTCCCCCTCCTCCTCCATCGCTGTGGTATCGTAAAGTTAGTGACGGCGCAGTAAAAGTAGCGTCAAGGCAGCATCATTAGGGCCAAATCACTGCTTAAGTTCGTATAAGGCCATGAATAAAAAACATATAAAGAAATAACTGGATAGCAAAAAAGAGTTCCAATTGGATTATACATTGAGTCATCTTTGTCATCTTCTTGAGCGCACTTGTAATAAAGACAGGTATGGGAGTTTTTACTATTTCGCTTGTTATTTTTTTCAAGAATCTTTACCATACGCGTTGTCCAGAATAATGTGTGGTGGTGGTGGTGGTGGTGGTGGTGGTGGTGAATAGATAGAGACAGTTCGTAGGTCTTCATAACGAGTGGTTTAACGTTCCGCCTTTTATCTTTTCCCGAGTATCAAGGATCTCCATCACAAACATTGTCAAAAAATAATCTGTGTGTGGTGGTGGTTGTGGTAGTGGTGGTGGTGGTGAGGAGATACTGGTGACGACAGTTTATATCTCACTTTTTTTTTTTCCATGTGAACAGTCTAGCGCCATACACGAGTCCTTGCCGGTTACTCACAGCCACTACATCACCCGCTACTTGCACTCCACCTTCCTGATTCTTCCATAGACTCCCCACACTAGCAAACGCTGCATTGGAGATAACAAGGACGGAGTAGATAACTGACAGCGTGTTCCTGATTGCGGATGACGTATAAGTAAAACAACCTCCTCAGTTTTAAAATTAATACGAAGAAAAGAAATTTAGAAGGATTTTGATTATTGAAGCGGCCGGGAAACAGATGATGTATGTGTGGAAAATAACCTTATCAGTTTTTAAGATTTATATAGAGAGAAAAAAAATTAAAAGATCTAGAATACAGAAGCGTCTGGGAAACAGTGATTGAAGAAAATAACCTTGTGAATGTTAAAAGAGAGAGAGAGAGAGAGAGAGAGAGAGAGAGAGAGAGAGAGAGAGAGAGAGAGAGAGAGAGAGAGAGAGAGAGAGAGAGAGACGTGTGTGCATTATAACCAATACTTGTTCCTGTATGTACATATTTTCAAAGTTTATACATTTGATTTATTTGACGGAATACGTTTTTTAGTTACATTTTAGAATGATTTTAGAATGATCTTGATTAAATAGACGTAAAGAAGCTACACATTATATTGAGAGCGGAGCAGCGTGGAAGTAGGCAAGACACACGTACAACAATTCCTTTGTGCTATAGGAAATGTCTACGCGAAGAGGAATTTTGATTACATAAAGACGCCACAGTGTTACAGGGCGGAAGAGCGTGGCGGAGCGTGGCGGAGCGGAGGGCAGGAGGGCGTGGGAAAACTATCCGGGAGGAGTGAACGCTGACAAAGGACAAGGACCACAAGGACAAGGACAAAAAGTTTACGGCCAAATTTTCTGTGACTCTGAAAATGGACGAATTAAAGAAAAAAAATAAAATGCACACAAACCCAACAATTTATGCATAGAAGACTGGAATATTCGGTGTTCATTGAAAATTATTAACCCCTTCAGTACTGGTACACATTGGTGTGATTAGACCATTTTATGGATATGAGGAAGGGTCTATTGAGGTCAGAAGATTAATGGACAGAGTCTGTACTATTTTAATCGACAAATAAAAAAAAGCAGAATAAATATAAAAACGCATCCCAGTATTGAGAAATATCAAGAAGCTGAATTTTACAGTGCAGTTCTAGAGGCAGATTGACAAGATTTCTGCATTACTTATTGGAGAAGCACTTTTGGATATCCCGCTAATCATCGTTGAGGCCTTGGAAATTAGTGGTGGTGAGAGAACAAACCATTTCTGAATACGGATCTATATTAATACCGACTTCTCATTTTCTGTATTTACATTTGCTTACTTGAACGCAAAGACAGCCAGCTGACCTCATTGGGGAGAAGCACGGTTATAATAGATAAAAATTAGAAGTTAACAAGAGCGGGAGAGTGCAACAGTAATTATGAAACTATCTAACAAGGAGGAAAAGCACTCGTGTGTATGATAGGGAGAAACTATATATACTAAACGCCTTCTTAGTGATCAGTCGGCCACGCTTGGTCACGCTTACGGATAAATCAACGTACAGTCTGTCCTTTCTGTATCACAAGTTTATGGATTTTGGTTACTTATTTATTTTTACGTTTGTATGTTAAGACGTCTAGGTCACTGGCTAGAAATTTAAAGGGGAAAGGAGAGAAATGATTAGATTGGGGGAAAACGAGAGAAGAAAAGATAAGATTGAAGAATAGAATGGGAGAAAAAGGTGAAACTGAGAAAAAAAAGAATGATTTAAAGAGAACGAGAAAGAAAAATACAAAACTGAGGAAATAGAAGTGATTGGATATAAGAAATGTATATGAGTGAAAAGGAAAGAGATAAAAAATGAGAAAAGCAACAAAGAAAGTAGGTTTAGAAATAAGGATACAGAAAATAAGAAAATATAAGGGAAACAGGAAGGAAACATAAGGAACGAAAAAGATTAGAAAAAAAAAAAAAAAAAAAAATGAAGTCAATATGCAAAGGAATATCGAACTCTACTTAAGATAATGATAATACATTGTAAAGAAATAAACACATAGTACTTTTGTCTAAACCCGAGTTTCCCGCCAAGCTTCCCCACACTGCAGCGAACAACGATACGAGCTGTAATCTTTCGCAAAAACGAAACAAAACACTTTGTCATAATTTCAGATATTCTTAATCATTTGGTAATTGAATCTTCAGCAAGCCCACGTTTTATTACCGCCTTCTTTGTTGCCCTTGTCTAGAATCCGTCTTTCACAGAAACAAAGAGACAGAAGAAAGAAAAAAGACAAGTACCAACATACTAAAGGGAAGAGTAATACGAAGAGGGAAGCTTGGCCGACAAAAAGGCGCGTAATGAGAGAAGGAGGGGAGGGGAAGTGCGTATCTTTGTAATTATTTCCTTCTGGCGAGGAAATTACCGCACTCCATGTATAGGATAAATGCTCACCGCTTAATGTGTTAACTAATTAAGAGTGTTCACTGGGTGTATATACTGTACCGTGCTATTACCTGCGTCCTCAAGTGTGTGTGTGTGTGTGTGTGTGTGTGTGTGTGTGTGTGTGTGTGTGTGTGTGTGTGTGTGTGTGTGAATGATACAAAGACGGTTCTTATTGATGTCTGGGAATATTGATATTTTCGTGGGAGCAAGTCGTGGGGTGTGGGAAGAAAGTGGTGATCGTGGGAGAGTTGCTAGCGGCGGTGCGGTTATAAAGAAAATGGCTCGCAAATATTGTCGGTAATAAAAATAATGGAAATGAACAGAATATATTATACAATGACAGAATACAGACAATAAGTGCGATGTATATGCACAGGTGAAGTACGTTGTTATATATTGTTACATTGCCAAATATTTAAGAATAACGATAGGTAACGATATTGAGTTGGACGCTATGCAACTTTTTAAACTGAATGTTACTAATAATTTCTACACGGTTTAAACAAAGATTACCAAAGATCCTGCTGGGAGACTTTGAACATTGATGAAGTTCGTGTTGTTTTACGATAAGCGCCGTGAAAAGTTCAGGTTTGTTTAACTGACACTGGAGAAGAATGGAATGCAATCAACACTTCCTATCTGCCTCCTCTCGGCTACTTCTGGACAATGTTGGTAGCGCCTTCTTTCACTGCCTCCCAAATGTACGCACGGTGATAGTTAATGGATATACTGAGTGGATTGAGTGGGTGAGGGAATGCTACACACACATCGAGGCCTTTCACTACACCCTACAGCTATAGACATCGTTCACCTGCTTCGCTGTACACATATGTATAAGCAGATGCATACGTACGCGTGAGTGTTGGAGCAATTTGTTGAGATGTAAGTGCGTGCAAGCATTGTCTTTTCAGTCTAAGATAGAAGGAACCATTAATATCAAACCAGCCTCTATTTTGTAGGCAACAACCACGAAATTTGGGAGAACCAGAGGACAAGAATGTCACGCAACATGAAACGTGTGGCGGCTCCAGCCAGAAGTGACCCAAAGAGAAAGGAACGCGAGGAAATATCAAAACCAAGGGAGTAAGATGTTACGGAGCGTGAAACAGTCAACACGAGGGAAAAAGATTACTCAAGAAAATATAAGAGTCTTAAAATGAAAACACGAGACGTTCAAATGAAGAGAAACAAGGAAGTTTTAAAGTGTTTGTGGGAGGAAGCGTGACGGGGCGAGAAAACTGAGGGGCGGAGGAGGGAGGAGCTTCTGGCCTTGTGAGTGGCCGGGACGTGAGCCGCCGCGGGACCTGTGCTGGAGGCGGCACACAGCAAACCACGGCGCTACTGGGGCGCATCCGGCTGAAGGTTTCCCTGCACTATTAAGTCCTGTTAATGAATAATGTAGATCTGTCTTATCCTTCAACAAGTCCTTCTTTTATGGAGTTCACGGAGCGGCGAGCAACATGAATGTGACAGAGGGAGGCACGGCCGCGTGTCACTATTGCAACACGAGCTCATATAAGAATCTAATCGAATCGGAGTCTTCTTGGATTCTAATGTTTTGCAGACGTCGATAACACGTCAGTAGCTACGATTCTGAAACCAGCACCACTGCAAGAAGGCACGTCACCACTCACCATTGTGACGTTTTTACTTCAGCGCGGCCAATCCAGCGGTACAATTATGGACTTATCCTAGACTTTGTAAATATACAAGGGGAAAACCAGCGGCTTTAGTGGTGATTGAAGTAATTATGATATAAGTAGAAATGTTATAGTACAGAAAAACTTTTTAATTTGAGTGATCAGAATGATGTGGAATGCAGCGAATGAATGTTGACAATGATGAAGAGTGCGCGCACTTTGGCCTATAAGACAATCGCCATTATGTTACGGTGCGGTAAGAGCACATTGTTATCGCCACCAGAAGAAGTGGGTTTATCTCGCTCCAATGAAAAGTAAATGGAAACCAGTGGCGGGAGAAAGCGGGTCGCAGCGGAGTCAGACGCCGCACCTGCACCAACACACGGGGAAAGCTCGCCTTTCTTCTCTTGTGGGCCACACACCAGAACATGAGAGAAAAAATTGATGAACTTTACAGACAGTCGCCAGTGTTGCAGGTGATGTGGGTGGTGGGGCGGCGGGGGTCGCATGTTCCCACGCGGGCCGCGACCTCAAAGGCCGCACTGCTTCCTCTCTTTGCGGCGTTGAAATCACCAGGTCCCTCACCCTCATCCTCGTCCTGCACGCTGCACCAGTCCTGCACTCTTGGCCGGTGTGGTTTTGATTCCTTTTTGTCCTTGTGGAGATCCTTTGTGCAGGATTCATAGGGAATGGTCGCGATCCATGAGGTGTCTCTATAGTTACAGTAATGTAAAATGTAATATACTTACGAAGTTGGTCTAGAGTTAAGGTGAGGGGAGTTAATTTAAACGGAGTGCTGAGGGCAGCGGGCAGCGGGCAGTGGTTTGTGCAGTGATGGTAGATAATCCCCGACGGTGAAGTATGCACGCCACACAGCACCACTGAGCGCACCCACACTCACGCTCACCAGGTGTCTGTAACGCCCCACACTCCCCACCGCAGCTCGGAGCTCGACCGGCCACTTGTTCGACACTGTCGAATGCCACGTCGGGAGAAGCCCCTGCGGCTCCTCCTCCGCGAGGGACCATCACTACATGATTAAGAGGGACCCGGGGCAGGGAGACCACCGCCGTGCAGGGAGACGAACTGTACAATTTGTCGGAGTTAATGACGAGCCGCGTCTTATCAGACACCACAAAGACAAGGAGTCTTAAAGTGCCGAGAACCATTCAGTGGGCGAGGGTGGGCGCGTCCTGACGCGGGAGCAGATCCCAACGACTTGGTGTCTCGGGCACGACTGAAGCGGGAGGCGGAGCTGCGGGCCTCAGCCGTCCCACCACACCACCGCCATCTGCCCGCTGACCCCGCACTTAACCGTTACCCGCCAGACCCGGCCCGCTGCCCCTCCCGCCTCCTGGCCAGGCTGCCTCTGTCCGTCACCATCGCCCCTGCCTTCACTTCTGCTCGCTTTCAAAGCATCTCACTTATTTCCTCCTGGATCCTCTGTTGTTAACTTTTGTAATCAAAGGCATCCGTCATCACTCATTTCCTACCGCCAGGCGCCGCCCCCGCCACCCGCGCCTCGCCTCACCACGGCCGCCTCTCATTAATCACCGCTGTGCTACCACTCTGCGCCGCTGGAATACCAATCGTAATTAGTGCTCCAAGTAGTCAGCTGCCCAAGGTGGAGGGAAGTACCTGAAACATTAGGCACTCCTTTCCCGGTCATGTTCCTCCCCCACACAAAGTAATGAACATTGAGGCAGCACAGACACGATCCAAGGTGGCATTTAGTCAGGCCAGATTAATGCTCACTCCTTGGCGACATTGTACTCTCAGTAGGGGGAATCTAAATACAAATCTATGAATTGCACAATTAAATTCAAAGTGATGTATTTTGCTTCTTATTTTCCTTCTTCCACGATAAAGTCATCATGTTACATTTTCATTGTTTATGAAGTGTGTGTGTGTGTGTGTGTGTGTGTGTGTGTGTGTGTGTGTCCTTCCTTTACACCTTGACACGCTCACACACTCCTTCCCTCTGCGCTCCCTCGGCATTTATCCTCCCCATTATACAGTAGTGTGTTGACCTCGGTAATTCGCTTCTCTAGTAACGCCTCTAGTGTCGGCTTGTGACTGGTGCCTCTGGTGGTATCTGGTGGTGTTTAATTTTATCCTTTATGAGTTTCGCGTGTATATCAATACAGACAACGGCTATACTTAATGGCGGCCCCGAGGGTGGCTGTTGCCTCGTGTGGTGCTAGCTTCGGTAATGGCCATTTGTGATTAATTGATGATCCCCGAATGGCATCTTTTGTTGTACTAGCACGTAACACTTTTGTGTCTCGTAGCATCATAGTAACACTGAAATCTATTCCTATTCCTTTCGAGAGTTCCTGAGAACCTGATGGAAGCTAGATATCCCTGAGGCCTTCCACCAGCACCCATCGGAGCTAGGGGTGCCGTGACTCACTAGAGGCGGCTCACTCAGTGCCACACTCATTCCTGTCAGGCTCTCCCCTCCCATCACTCCATCCATCGCCCACCCATCACACCTCGTCCCCGCTGTGACATGACACTTCATCCCGCTTACTACATCACCACATTCACAACAAATTGGCCACACACACACACACACACACACACACACACACACACACACACACACACACCAGTGACTTGCACCGCGGGCGCCCTGCGGGGCCGTAGCCGCTACAGTTACACTCACTGATAATAACACACAAAATTATTTATTGTAATGGGAACTCTGTTTTTGTACCGCCTGCAGCTGTTACCGGACTCCTCTTGGCAACGATGACGTATATTCCATCTCTTTCTTTAGGTAATGATGGCTGTGGTCCTGCAACACTCAACCTGATCTATTCCATTAATGGTCTGAGAAAACCTTCAATTGTATCATTTAATGTTTATTGGTGTTACCGTGTGTGTGGTTATACTCCTAACGTATGCACGTTGCCTAGCCACCTGTCGCTTCCGTGCAGCTACAGGTGTAAGAGAACGCTGGCGCGGGGAGAGTACAAAGAGAACATTGTGTTGGACCTGACGTGGCGTGGCTGCGCTTACAACACTATTATCCGGTATGTTCGTACTGCCGGCGATGCTTGACGGAATACTCTCCTTGCCAGAAACTCGTAGGAGGCAGCGGCCACTTCTGGGGCTAGCTAGGGAAACTTGAAACCCACAGGGGTGAGGTGCCGTGCGTAGCTTTCCTCAAACGTTTCACCCTCTTATCTCGACAATATTTTTTAACAGGCTCGTGTGGAAGTTATTATGGGTTTTGATGGTGTTTTCACGATAGCTTAATAAGGAGTCTGCATCATCACTGTGAGAAAAAACAAAAAAACACCCACGAGAACGCTGCTAATCACCCCTGTGGCCCTTCAAAATGCTCCTTATGAGATACCAAAGCGCTTCTAAGTACGACCTTTAGATTCAGCTTTGACCAGCGAGGACTGCTTGTGTGCTTTTTGATACCGAAGGTTTGTGATGCTGTGTGATGAAGCTTAGGGGAGGAGACGGAACGTGGTGGTGGTGGTGGTGGTGGTGGTGATGGTAGTGGTGAGTGCTGTCATCGAACACCCCAACACCTGAGTTCTCGTTTGATTACACCCAATGCCCATTCTCCGGCCGACCATAAGTGACCCAAGCATTTTAAGGTGGCCACAATACAGACCGTTGGCCGCGGCTCCCCTCAAACCCTGCTAGTTTTTTTTTTATTCCTTATCCCTCATGCCCCTCCCCCTCCCCCCCCGTCCCCTCCTTCCTCCCCTCCCCACTGTCCCTCCTCCCCTCCCCTCCCAGGCGGCGTAAACAAGCGCTGGGAGGAAATCCATCACCCAAACTTTTCCCACACTCCCCTCCTCCCCCACTCTCCCACACTCCCCTCCTCCCCCACTCTCTCTCATCTCTCTCTCTCTCGCTCTCTCTCTCTCTCTCTCTCTCTCTCTCTCTCTCTCGTCTTGCCACCGTCTCTCTAAAAACTTTTTTTCCTCGTTTTTTTCCTTTCTTCGTCTTCTATTTTCTTACTTCCTAAATTCTTCTCGTCTTTCTATTTTGCCTTCTCTTTCCTCTAATCTCTTTTTTCTTTCTCTACATCTTTCCTCCTTCTTCTTCTATTTTTCTTCTTGTTTTTCATTTTCTTCACCTTTCTTACATTTTTCTTCTTCGTCTCTATCCCCTCTTCCTTCTCTTCACTTTCAAATCTTTCATTTTCACCGCTTTTCTGTACAGAAATCACTTGCCATCTTGTTTTTCTTGTTTTCCATCACGCAATTTCTTCTTCTTCTTCTTCTTCTTCTTCTTCTTCTTCTTCTTCTTCTTCTTCTTCTTCTTCTTCTTCTTCTCCAGTTCTTACTTTTATTCTTGTTCTTGTTCATCTTCTCAACCGATGAACCTCTTGTCTTTTTTTTCTCTTCAATAAATTCGTGGCTAATTTTCCCCTTTATATTTTTAGCCTCTTTTTTTCCATTATCCTTTTTTTCATTATTACTCGGGTGAGGTAATAACTTTGATCATGTGGCTCGGTGTGGCGGTTATGTAGTGTCGGGGGAGGGAGGGACGGGGGGAGGAGAGCGAGGAGACGGGAGGGGAAGAGAGAGGGGAGAGGGGAAGAAGCTGAGGTGGAGAGGAGAGAGAGAGAGAGGAGTTGTGGGAGAGAGAGAGAGAGAGAGAGAGGGAGA
>CM035189.1:3993294-3997549 GCA_020233015.1 Callinectes sapidus | reverse complement strand
GGGGCAAAGAAGGAAGGAAAGTGGTATATTGAGACGTGAGGTGTGTGTGTGTTTTGCAGTTAACTTGACCAACAGTCCCTTCCCCTGTTCCTCATGCTTCCCTTCTAGCATAACCTAACCTAAACTAACTTAACCTAACCTAACCTAATCTTACTTAATTTACATAATCTCATCTCATCTTACCTAACTTTATCCATTCTCACCTCACCTTACCTTCTAACCTTACTTAATTTTACTTAATCTTATCTTAATTTACCTAACCTAATCTTATCTTATCGCCACCTCACTTTAAGTACTTATCCTCACCTCACTTTACCGTACCTAACCTCACGTCACCTAACCTTATCTAATTTTACTTCACTTTATGTAACTTTACCTAACCTTGTCTTATCTTACCTTACCTAACTTTCCGTACATATCCTCCTCTCCCTTTACCTCACCTCACCTCACCTCACCTCACCTCACCTCACCTCACTTCACCTTACCTAATATCACCTATCCATGAAAAGCCCGGGGAGTGATGAGTAATGATCAACCCTCAGTGAACACCAACAAGAGGGATACGGAGGGTGCCCTAAGGTCCTTTTGTCCCTGTGAGCCTTCCCTTCTTCCTTTCTCACCCTCTTCTTCCCTCATTGTTGGCCGCAGTCCTTTATATTACTTTATCCCTTCACTTCTTTATGTCATTCCTTCCCATTTCTTTCCATTGGCATTCTCCCTCGTGGCCTTAGTGGTGCGCTTATTAGTGAAGGTTTGTCTCTGTCTTGTGTGTGTCAGGTATTGTTTTGGTTTTTCACTGTATTTTTTTTTTATGTAAGAGGGGGAAGTTGGCCAAGAGGAAAAAAAAAAGAAATAAAGAGCCAACTAATTTGCCAGTTCCCTTAAAGGTCCAAAAGAATTAACCTAAAGTCAGGGACAAGTGTTTTGAAACGTCCCTCTTAAGTAAAGTTAAGTCGTAGGAAAGATAAACAAATGACTGTCTCGTATGATGTTGTTAGTGTCTTTTTTTTTTTTTTTAACTTGAGAATGTAATAGTAAGTTTCGTTTCAATGATATGTGTGTTAGGTGTGGTTTTGGTTTTCCACTGTATGATGGCAAATATATATATATATATATACAAGTGACTGACTGAATGAGTAGGTAAATAGATTGGTAAAGATGAAAGGTTTGTAGTGTGAAATGTTCATTCCCGAAAAAAAAGGAGTAAGAAAACTGAAAAAAAAAAAAAAAAACAAGCAGAAATATTGTCTTTGTTGTCTTGATGCTCTTTTTAAACAGTTCAGCTAGCAACTCTACACGAAAAAAGAAAAAAACCCTCACTGAAATCCAGTTAAAAAAAGGTTAAACTGAAAATCAAGCCAATACATTCCCAGTGGTGTCTTGACAACTAACTCTTCTGAAGCAGTCCAGTTTACAACGATTCTACCAAAGAAAAGTAGTGTATATAGCCACTGAAAGATATGAACTACACGGTTATTCCATTTCACTGGCATATGTGGAAGCTACACCAGCTACCAGCACCACCAGGCTCAGGGGGAAGCCATAGCAGTCGCCAGATGAAGGTCAGTGGGCAGGGAAGGGCGGGCGGCGAGGCTTGCATGGCGGCGGGGAGTCCAAGGCGTAGTGAGGAATCAGAACAGGAAATGCCAGTCCTTTTTTGTCAGTTTGATGTCTCGCAGTGGATTCACAGGTTGTTTCATATGTTTGTTAGGTTGACATTGCGGGAAGAAGTAGACTGGGTAGTTCAGAGTGGCAGGAATGAAATGGACAGGCTGGTGTGAAGGGTAGGCGTGTGGCAGTGAGCAGTCTTGGTGTGGCGGGGCGGGAGGCGCAGGGCGGGGCACCACTGTACACCGTGCTGGAAGGTGGCGGGCGGGTTCACGCTTGTGCGACAATCTGCTGCATCTGTTTAGAGCTGCGGCTGAGAAAGCTTCAGGATAGCAGGGCGATGGGAAGAGACTGGATGGAACACAGGGTCTGTAAAGGAACCAGATCGAGCCTTCTACGAGTACGATGGTCCTGTCGGATGGTAGACAACGCGACCTCATGCTTCTTTAATGTATTACGAGGCTCATTTGCTATACTTACCTATTTACGTGGAAGGCTGGAGGGAAATAAAGAAGAAGACTAGATTACAAACGTCAGTCAGGTTTCTGTAGCTGTGACATATATTGGTATCAGAATGATTGTGGTCAAATGCTAAAACATAATACGTGAGTTTCATTGCGGCCTCCGCGCGTTGCTCGCCGTGAGTGACTTTGGTTGTTGCGGTTAGAAATGTCTTTTTTTTTTTTTTTATATCTGAGGGAAGTCGTAAATGACACCTTGATGTCCCTGTCGAGGAAAGGAACAAGTACAAGTACAAATCTGCTGGTGTTTCCGTTTTGCTTGTTGGTGTGTAGATTTCTTTTGGTGGAAAGGGGCGGCAGCAGGTGGCGGGCCGCGGGGTAGACTGCACAGGCCTGGGAAGCAGTGATAAATGACTCTTGTATGGAGATGCGCGTTGTCTGCATAAGGGTTTGGGCTGCCTGCAGGTGATGGGCGCAGATCACTGCGGGAAGGGGAAGAAGGGGAAGGAGGGGGTGGAGGAGGAGCTGGGCGGGAAGGCGGCGCGCTGGAGCTGAGGAACTGCCGCCCCTGACTAAGGAAATAGCTGGAATGTGATCACTCGCCGCCGCGGGAAGGGAGGGATGGCTCGCCGCGGCTCGTGTGCTGGGTTGAGTTTATATTTTGCGACTCTTCAAGACCGAATATATATTCGTATATATATATATATATATATATATATATATATATATATATATATATATATATATATATATATATATATATATATATCACTACTGATAAGAACAACGCTAAAGTGGGCTGGGTGGAAGTAGAGGAGTAGAGATGGGAGGGAGAACTCCACCCAAGAGAGAGATGGCCGAGGTATGCAGCGCCGCGCCATAGTTGCGGTCTATGGCAGATAAATGGACGGGAATGATCACCTCGGAGAAGACACGGCAAAAAAAAGTAACTTTCATCGAAAATTAAACTCTTGGGTATCCCGGCGGCGGTGTCTCTGCGACAGTGGTCAGTCAATAAGTGCTTTACTGCGGAGGAAGACTGACATTCCCTACATAACGTTTACCTTGACTTTCAAATCTTTTCTTACTTTGACAGTTACTTTGAGAAATGAACGAACTGCTCTCATGCAAGATGATGATTTATGAAAATTGACAAAACGGAGATGAAACTTTAGCGTGAGCCCCATCCCCTGCAGCCTGTACAATATAACCGGCTCCCTGGCGATCTGGTCACCTCTCAAACTGTCGGCCCGTTCTTTAACCTGGAACACTCACATCTCCTAATGGTTCGTTCTGGGCAGGGGTGCCAGACGCCGCCCAGACCCAGCACGAGAGTAATGGAAGCGGGCGAAGGCGGGTGGGAGGCGTGAGAGATGGTATCAGCGGAGGGTCGCGGCGAGTGGGCTTGAGGGATGATGGACCAACTAACAAATGTTGTACCGGTCCTCAAGTTCCACCAATCAAAGCGATACGTAATGAGCTTACATCATGAGAAACTATAAGAGAAAATATGAATGGTTTATTCTTGACTAGACTCCACAGCATAAAGTTTAGCAGCGGCTCGCCAATCCGTGAGCGTGGCGGCGGCGGCTGAGTCGTGCGTCTGGAAGGCTGCGTGGGCTTTACGCTGCCCGGGGCGTCATCTCGGGAAAACATGGCGGCCAGGCCGTCGGCTCCAGCCTCGGTATGTCAGACAGATTCTAGCGATAAATAGTTTCCAGTCATTAATTTATCTCTAGGATGTCTGAGTTTCTGTCAGGACAAAGTGACCAGAAATCTCGTCACGCGCAGGAGCGTCGATCATAAATTGCGTTCTTGATCCAATAATGAAATTAACACATATTGAGGCTACACGAAGAATGTGGATTATGAATGGTGGCGGTGGTCATTACCATGCAAACCTCGTCCTCAGCAACACTGACGCGGCTCCATATGGCTGACCACGTAAGCCTCTACACCTCACGCTGCTGCCTGGGATGGACCGGCCGCCACCAGCCTCGGGACTATAGGCAGGGTGGCTGGGCGGTGGGGCGAGAGGGGGAGGGGAGAAGCATGCATACAACCTTCAAACACCCATCTTTTCGTCTGTCTGGATAATTGGCGCAAATGATTCCAGGAGACAACACCTTAATGACACAAGTGGCCTTGCTCAAGTTACCAAACAAGCCAGCGGTCAGTGCGCGGCT
>CM035189.1:3980794-3988294 GCA_020233015.1 Callinectes sapidus | reverse complement strand
CCCGGGACAGTAAGTTTGGGGCGGCAGTGAGGCGAGGTGTGGCTGTGGTGGTGGTGAGGACAAGGAGGGACGGGACGGCGTGGTTTAGCTGGTGTTGGGCAGGTCTGGTGAGGCCGGCTGGTGCAGGGTTGTATTGAGGGATGTTTTGGTTATAAGGAGGAGGGATTAACTGACTTCTTGCCCGCACCGTCCCTCACTAACAAGAAAAGAGTACCATGGGAGCATAAGAAAGCCATCCGTAACGCTGTAATCTGTCACTGGTACCGGCCATACTCGGTAGTTTTTCCATAATTAAAGAGAATGTAACGAAGAAAATGTAAGATCTAAGGGCACACACTACAACGGCACCTGTATGAAGCACATCTTACTCTTTCCACGTGCCATTCTTGTCCAATCTTCTTTTATAAAGTTCCCTAATGACTTAACACTAACACTCTGATCCTTACCGAGTCAGTTCCATTCATCTACCATTCCACTATCCAGTTAACAATCAATTCCTTCCTGTCTTTTTTAATCTGTACTTTTCAAGGTTGAACCCATTATTTCTTATTACATTCTGATTACTGATTCCCATATTAATTCTTGTTATATCCCACATATTATTTGAAAATTTCCATTAGTTCCTATCTTAACCAACGCCCCTCTGACAGTGGTATACTTAAACTTTGCTTCTTAGTGATGCATTTAAAGTACTGAGCTTTACTATCTCCGGGTTCGAATCCTTGCTAAACCTAGTTGCCCGGTGGGAGTTGTAGCATTTTCCCGTTAACCCTTAGCGGTGCCATATGAACTAAATTGTTACGACGCCTGGTGAATTAATTTCCATTTTTTTACCATCTGGCTTTGACTACAGTAACTCTCAAAGCAGATTAAGCTAAATTCAATAGTATCTACTCTAAGATAAAAAAAATAAAAATCTTGTGCATGTTGGTCTTTGATGTCGCACTAAATTTTGTACTCCGTGTAGTGGAGGCTCATTGCAAGTTACAGGTTCACACGCCTATTTAGGGAAGTGAGTCACCGATTCAGCCAGATGTGTGAAAATCGTAGTGAGAATAGGTATGGAAAATTACTTACTGACTTATTCGTGAATCATTTTGACAGCATGGAAAGGTATGAGTCATCAGGTACTCGTAAAAAATGAAAATAACGCTCTAAAGTGAATTTCTAGCTAAATCCTGTTATTTGTTCGTATGGGCGAGACTTCCATTAACAGAAAGCTTTGAGAAGTTCTATAGATCATAATTCCTCGCATATCACTGTGACTTAACATCCGCATCAACGTGAAATCCCTTCTTTCTTACTCTATAATTGGCATTCAAAATAATTCCATGTAAAAATACTGGTTGCTCTTCACTTTTCCAATCTTAAAAATCCACGAGGCAAGAACAACTTTCAACTGCAGACACATTTTTTTTCTTTTTGCCATCACTCTCTGGTACTAAATATGAATTCTGGGAAATAATAATGCAGTGGGCGGTGAGCGGCGGGGGGGTGAAGGTGCTTGGGTTATCTGGGAAAGGGGAGGGCGGCAGACACTACTCAGGTGAACACCCTCTTCCCTTCACCATCAGACAACGACACACACTAGGCACAGATCCCTAAAGTGTTCAGCAGAGCACCACCTACCTCCTGCACTCTATATGCTGGCTACGAGGCTTACCTAACCTAATCTAACCTAACCTAACCTAACCTTTCCTTTTAATTTTGTATATTTTTCTTTTTCTAGTCTTCGGTGTGAGCTTTTTATGACTTTTTGGTTGTATCTGTCCAGAGTCTAATATGAAAATGAATAGATAACATCACGTCCATTTAATTAATCTTTGCAATGCTGTGCTGTGTGTGTTATATATTCACCAGACTAAAGGATTACAATCGAGTCGAGATGTGCCGCTTTGATATGGACACATGCCAAACACTAACGAGAATGAAATTTACTTACCAGAGGAAGATAAAGAAAAAATAGGCAAAAAATTCCAGAATCCACCATAACATTACAACGAAAAAAAAAAGAAAGAAATGATTACAACAAACGTATTACAATGAAAATATATACCGGAACAAAAGTACTCCAATGAAAGTGTTTTAATTGAAATTCTAGTGGGGAAGATGAAATAAATGATGAATCTGAGTTGAGAGAGAGAGAGAGAGAGAGAGAGAGAGAGAGAGAGAGAGAGAGAGAGAGAGAGAGAGAGAGAGAGAGAGAGGATGAGGTCACGGTTGTAGGGCAAGAGGCTGGGAGGAAGCGAGGGAGCAGGAAGGCCGGAGATACCTGTGGAGTGAGTACTGGGGTGGGTAATTGGTGGCGGGAAAACCAGGAGCCCGGGTGTTGCCGAATAACGGATGTCCGGGGGTGGAGAGAGAGAGAGAGAGAGAGAGAGAGAGAGAGAGAGAGAGAGAGAGAGAGAGAGAGAGAGAGAGAGAGAGAGAGAGGGGGGGGGGATATGAAGAGGGTGAAGGAAAGGACACACACACACACACACACACACACACACACACACACACACACACACACACACACACACACACCCTCCCTCATACATGCATACAAACCTAGACACATACACACAGACCCTACCCATCTCTCTATCTGACTTCCATCTCTCCTGCCTTCCCGCCTGAGCCTCGCCTCCGCGCCGCTCCTCACATTCACACTCCACACTCCACGCTCCACACTCCCTTGCTCCTCCAGCCCCGCCATGACGGTAATGGAATATCATCTTCATTCCTGCAGGTTTTGTCGATAATTATGATTACCGATTTTATGGGTGAGTAGAGGTCGTGTGTGGAAAAGAAAATGGGAGACTCACACAACAACAGATGACGCCTTCGCCAAAACAAGAGAGCGTCGTGTCGCGGGGTCGAGCGCAATGAGCTGTTCGAACTATTTTACTGCCTCGAGACGCTGAATTTCGTCCCTCTTAGCGGCAGAAAGAGCAGGATCAAACGAGAACAATAAATGTGTTTTTCCTCGTTTTTCCTTGTAAACAGCCAATGCCAATGTGCTTGTTATGGGGTGGGAAAATATAGTCGAGGTGCGGGGTGGTGTGGGGTGGGGCGGGGCTGGGCTGGACGGGGAGGGGCGGGGCGGAGAGGGGTAGGGGGGAGTAAGGTGTAGGGAAGGGTGAAGGAGATAGGGAGGAAAAAGGATAGCGGGGGGACGAGACACATGAGGAAAAGCAACAGGTTACATCACGCCTTCTCCTCCTCCTTCCTTCTCATGACCACGCCTGTTTGTGTGTGTGTATGTCTGTGTGTCTGTCTGTCTCTGTCTCTTTGTCTGTGTGTCTGTCTGTGTGTTTGTTTGTGTTGTGTCTGTCTCTTTGCCTGTATGTCTGAGTGTTAGTTGGCTTTTCATGGTTTTTTCTTTTTTTTCTTTTTTCTTTATTTATCTCTCTATCTGTTTGTCTGTCTCAACCCAAACGTAATCTAAACCTTACCTGATAATGGTGGTGGTGGTGGTGGTGGTGGTGGTGGTAATAGTAGTAATGGTGGAGAGCTGATGGTGATGATGGTGGTGGTGGTGGTGAGTCTTGGTGAGAAGTCGTCCTGTCCGCGTCGCCATTCACTGCCTGTATAAATATTGTTGGGTTTTATTTTATTCTTAGTTGTCCTTTACCTCTTTTATGTTGATAGTTTTCCTACTGCCTGAATGATTTATTGAAGGCCGAGAGAGAGAGAGAGAGAGAGAGAGAGAGAGAGAGAGAGAGAGAGAGAGAGAGAGAGAGAGAGAGAGAGAGAGAGAGAGAGTAAGTTCAAGAAAACATCCCAGTCCATTTCCGACTACTGACTTCATTAATGCAAATTTTACTGCAAATACTTGGTTTTCTCTGCTCTCAGTTCTTGGTTCTTTTTCTTCTTTTTTTTTTCCTGCTGGTCTTCGGTCTTTTCTATTCTTTACTTTTTCCCTTGGTATATCATTATCTAATATCTTCTGTTTTCTTCCTTCGTTCCTTGTTCCACATCTGGTTCTCTGTTCTCCTTCATAACTTCTTTTCTTTTCAGTTTTTTTTACCCTTTTTTCTTTGGTATATCATTATCTAATATCTTCTGTTTTCTTCCTACGTTCCTTGTTCCACTTCTGGTTCTCTGTTCTCCTTCATAGCTTTTTTCTTTTCTTTTTTTCTCTTCTTTGGTATATCATTATCTAATATCTTCTGTTTTCTTCCTACGTTCCTTGTTCCACTTCTGGTCCTTCATAGCTTCTTTTCTCTTCTATTTTTTTCTTTGGTATATCATTATCTAATATCTTCTCTTTTCTTCCTACGTTCCTTGATTCACTTCTCGTCCTCTGTTCTCCTTCATAGCTTCTTTTCTATTCTATTCTTGATTTTTTCCTTTCATATATCATATTATCTTCTGTCTTCTTTCTACGTTCCGTACCTTCTGTCCTCTGTTCTCCTTCATAGCTTCTCTTTGCAAAACGTCCCATTCCACATCCAAATACTGACTCCATTTGTTTAATGTACCCTAATGATCCTGCAAATATATGCATCATTAATGTTTTTTCCCCTTTTTTTCTCTATTCTAATCTTAACATCGTCAGCAAACAGGTTTACCTAACTACTCTGACCATCTTACTTATCATTTATGTAAATCAAGAACGTAAGTGGCTCCACCGCCGACCCCAGGGGCACGCCACATGACATTCTCTAACCCAAGGAAACTCCATCTTCCGTAACTGTTCTCTTGTGTTGTCCCTCCAGATCATTTTCCACTCTACCTGATAATCGTACTCACTCCCTTACACAGAGAGAGAGAGAGAGAGAGAGAGAGAGAGAGAGAGAGAGAGAGAGAGAGAGAGAGAGAGAGAGAGAGAGACTTCCCCCATCTTTTCAATTTCCATAATGGGTTTTTTGAATGACGCTTATGATATTCCTTGTGAGGTGAAATTGTTGCCACTGAATAACACCCACATTCCCTCAACAACATCCACAATGGCCTTGAGTAAAAACTGACCTGCTGGGGAACGCATGACTGTCTTTTTCTGAATTCAAATGATGTCGCTGCGCCAAACCGCCCGCCTCTCTTCCTGGAAAATTAATCTGTGTTGTTATGATATTTTCCACATGATTTATTGACTGTATTGGGTAAAGGCGATGATTCCCAATTTTATGGGTAACTTTTTCAATCCCCACCATAGTGATGAAATAGCATAGAAATTTGCTACGTTCAGGATAGGATATTTGGGATTATATTGCAACATTGGTTTTCAAATAGGGTAGTTGATGAGTGGAACGGACTCAGTCATCATATTGTTAGTGCTGAGACAATGGGGAATTTTTAAAAGAAGATTAGACAAGTTTATGGATGAGGATGATAGGTGGAATTAGGCAGAGGTGTTCACATAGGGACTGCCACGAATAAGTCTAACGGCCTCGTGTAGCTTCCCTTATGTTCTTATGTTCTTACGTTCTTATATTGGACACTTTCCTGATTTAGTTGATATATTTTTTCCATCCTAAGTATGGTGGCAATATACTAGGTGTACCGCGTCACGTGTCGATCTGTTACTGCTCCCTCCTGAAGTGTATTAATAGGTGATGATGAGAGCCATGGAGTCGCCTGCTGTACCTTCGTCTATCATATGTTGAGAATATAATGAACCTACGCTCGCTTACAAGTCTAGCACTATTCAGCTATCTTCTTCCTCCTCCTTCTCTCCATCCTATCTTTTATTTCCCATCTCCCCCTCTTCGTCATGTCTATCTCCTAGCTATTTCACTCCTCCTCCTCCTCCTCCTCCTCCTCCTCCTCCCTTTCCTCCTCCTCCTCTAGGACTTCATTTATCTAGCAAGGCCATGAGAGGTCCTCCAGTCATCTACAGTCCGTGTGTCACCTGTCGTCTGAAAAAAGGTGTGGTGTTTCCCCGGGCCGCCGACTCACCTTAGGAAGTCTGGTGAGGTGCGGATGAGCGGGGGTCGCATCCTGCACGTGGCCATGTGCGCCTACGTGGTTTGCAAGTATATACATATATAAATAAACAATATGCGGTACAACAGGTAGATAGCATATTTTTTTTTTTCTTCTTGGGTCTGCACCGTCAACTTATTCTTTTCGAAGATTCAAGTTAAGTTGTCACGGTTGTTTTCTCCATTAATCCTTTCAGTAGTGGGACGCATTTTGGCCAGAATCTTCACTATTCTAATCTCTAAACGATTTTCTGAAGCTGTATAGAATCATCAAATACTAAGCAGAATTAATTTGGAAACGTGTCCCAATACTGAAGGGGTTAATGATGCAGAATCCACGTCAAACTATCACTGGATTCAGGAAACTCCCTCAAAACACGATGATTTCTATTAAACCTTGAGATACCTTAACAGTTACCTCATGGCACTTCGCTACTGTGTATTGTAAAGCTTCCCACCACACTTCCTTACCTTGAGCCAACTCTAACACCTCATTTTGTTTGTTGCAGGTGAGTCTCCCCAGCACCTGTACTGCATCACTCATCAGCTGCTCCTAATGCTGCCACATCAACCACACGCCACTGGAAGGTATTGCATATATACATCATCTTGACAACACCTACTTTTCTATCAGTTTCCTCCGAACAGTTCCTGCTCCTCTTCTTCTTATATTATGTGCTGCGCTCCTGTGTGCGAATCTTTCATTGTCATTTCCCGTGTTATCTTATTTGGTCAGCACCTACGTATCTTTCCTTTTTTATCTCTTTAGTACCGGGACACATTTTTACCATGAGTGTTGTATATAATCAGACGATTTCATTGACATTAGGAAGGGTCTCAGGAGATCAGGACTCGTATTGATAAAGATACTCAAATAAGTAACTTTTTCTAAGACAAATTTCTAGTCCTAAAATCAACCTTAACATCCTGAATTTGGATCTGCACTTTAGCCATTATATATCTCATCAGCAGCCTCAAATTTACCGCTAATGAGATAATGGCAAAAGTACAAGATCAATTTTAGAAGGTTAAGATGAATTTTAAGACTAGAAAATCGTCTAAGAAAAAGCTACATACTTAAGAATCCTTTTTAATACTGGCCAAAAAGATTAATAGCAAAAGTTCGTACTATTTTCATCCCCTCATAAATTTCTGAATCTGTGTGAAATCGACGCTTCAACATTTTTAAAGAGCAAGAGTTTTATCATCCCTGGTCAGTTTGTGGGTGCAGAGATACAATGTCAAAACGGGCTAATTTCCTTTTAAGAAGTTAGTGTTCTTGTACTTCAGTGTTCTAATCATAATATGTGACGGACAAATCCATTTCCATCTCCATTTGTATGTAGCTACGATCAGCAAGTGGACTTTCTTACCCTTCCTTTGTATTGCACGCACGTCCTCGCTCATCCCTTCTGCCTTTCATGCTTCCTGCTCCTCTGCCCCTGCCCTGCCGCGGTGGTGCCAAGATCTATCTCTTTTTAAACACGACACAATCATCATCTATTGGAGTGTTGATTTCTAAACGCGGCAGAATCATCATCATCCATTAGAGTGTACATTGGAGAAGTACGTGCTTTTTTTTTTTTTT
>CM035189.1:3885952-3896385 GCA_020233015.1 Callinectes sapidus | reverse complement strand
GGGTGTGTGTGTGTGTGTGTGTGTGTGTGTGGTTAGGGGAGGCAGGGAGAGGAGAGAGGAGTGGTGTCCCGCGGCGAGCAGTGTGGTGGTGTCCCGAGTCACCGCTGTTCCCATCACGCTGGACATGACGGCGCCTCAGATCACATCGTCACTTTACTACGCCATCACACTTTTTATGCGTATGTGTGTTGGTCACCACTTCCCCGCCCGCTACACCACCACCTCCTCTTCTTCCTTAAGCTCCTTCTCCTCCTCAGCTCTTCTCGTCTCTCCTTGCCTCCTAATCCTCTCTTCCCTCCTCTCCTCTTCTCGTCTCCATATCATCCTTCTCTGCAGTTCTTGTTTCTTCTCATTTCTTCCTCCGTCTCTTAGTCTTTCTCCTCCTCCTTCCCTACTTCTTCTTTTTTCTCTTCCTCTTCTTCCTCCTCCTCCTCTACTTCTTCTTTTTCCTCTTCCTGTTCTTCCTCCTCCTCCTTCTTCTTTCTTCTCCAGCGTCTCTGTTCTCGTCTCTTCTTGCTTCCACCTCCTCCTCATTTCATGTGGTCTCCCTCCACCACCACCACAACCTCCTTTTCCTCCCCTTCCTACTCCTCCTCCTCCTCTAATTTCCTTGCTTTTCACTACAAGTTCCTCCTTTTGAAGTTAGATTCTCTGAGATATATGAAAGACATGATTTATGCCTTATAGAATCTTCGGGAAGTTTTTTTTTTTAATTATCACAATTATCAGATAAGGAAAACTGGAACTATTTATTCATACTTTTCATTACTTTTTACTACTTTTCCTCTTAACATTTGATTCTCTGAGGTGTACCTGCCGTGTTAGCATAGTCATACATACAGACACCCTTGTTTGGCTCACTCAGGCTGTTTCTGTCGGTTCTTGCCTTTGTATTCCTCTCCTCTTCCTCCTCCTCCTCCTCCTGCCCCTCCTGCTGCTGCTGCTGCTGCTGATGACTCGCTTGCCATGATTTCTGTCTCGTTCCTGAGTAATTTTCCGAGTCAGTCATGTCCTAGGGAGAGGAATTTCAGCTGGTGTGTGTGTGTGTGTGTGTGAGAGAGAGAGAGAGAGAGAGAGAGAGAGAGAGAGAGAGAGAGAGAGAGAGAGAGAGAGAGAGAGAGAGAGAGAGAGAGAGATACCAACCTCCCCTAGGCAAGCCGGATACCCTGGTGGTGGTGGTGGTTGAGCCCATCTATAAAGGATCAATAACCCTCGACCCTCCGCCGCAGCAAAACACTAAACTCATCCCCCGCTTGACTCACTTATATAAATGGACTGCACTGAGAAAACCCTAACTCCGCCACCCCTCACTGTACCTCCTCTCCCTTATCCCCTCCCCTCCCACCCGCTCTCCCTCTCCCGTCAGTCTCCCTCTCTCTCTCTGTCTCTCATTCCTCCCTCCCTGCAGTTCTAGCCCCCCAGCCAAGACCTGTTTGGGGCCTCACGATGCCTCCAGGATCTGTGTTGGCTTGGCAATGGGTTCCCTCTGCCTTGGGTGGGTGTGCGTTCTCAGCCTTTGGTTCCCTCTCCTCCTCACTTGTTCCCCGCCCGCCCGTCCGCTCTACCCCCCCCCCCCCCGCCCGTCAGTCCATAGATGATTGTGTTAGAAAATGTATTTAATATGTAACTGCTTAACTTGGGTTGATTTTGATTTTATATATCTATTTTTTCAATTTTTTTTCTATTATTTGTTTATTCATTTGTTTATTTATCTGTTTATTTATTTATTGATTTTTGTGTGTGTGTTATGAAGTGTATCTGAGTTTTTAATGGTTTGTTTCTCTTTTGACAGTCTCTGGTGAAGGTTGAAGTAGTTTCTGAGGCGTTTGCTTATTTATTTATTTATTTATTTATTTATTTATTCATTTATTCATTTATTCATTAATTTTTGCTTCTGGTACTAGTAGTAATTTAACTCAGATACTGCACCTGAATGTTAGAGTCTGTATTTAACATTTCAGCTTCTCATTCCTACTTTTAACATATTCTGATAGAAGTTATATTATATTTTCCTTATGTTTCTAATAGTAGTTCAGCTAAGATTCGTCAGTACAAATTAAAGAAACAAATGTGAACTGTACTAATGTGTCTGTGGCCTTTGAGAAATAGTCGTTGTGAGAGGCGAAGTGTCTGACATACTTGGCCTTGCTCTCTCCGCTGTGTGTTGCTGCTGCTGCATTCTGACGTGCCGAGACTTTCTTCCTTACTATCGTTCACACATTCCTCTCTTCCTCTTCTCGTATGTACACCTCCGTTTCTTCTTCTTCTTCTTACTTTTCTTTTTCTTTTCTTTTTCTTCTTTTTTTTTTTTCTTCTTCTTCTTCTTCTTTTTCTTTCTTTCTTTCTTTCTTTCTTCTTCTTCATCTTCTTCTTCTTCTTCTTCTTCTTCTTCTTCTTCTTCTTCTTCTTCTTCTTCTTCTTCTTCTTCTTCTTCTTCTTTTTTTTCTTCTTCTTCTTCATAGATTTTCTTGTTTATTTCCTTCTTCTATTTTGATGCTGTTCAGTTTTTTTCCTCCTCTTTGTCTAATGAACGTGCTTTCTATTCCTCCTCTTCTTGTTTGTCTGTCTGTCTGTCAGTCTGTCTGTTTGTCTGTCTGTGTTTGTGTCTGTCTGGTTGCCTGTCTGTCTGTCATTTTGGCTTTGTCTGGTTTTCTGACTTCCTGACTCTCTCTCTCTCTCTCTCTCTCTCTCTCTCTCTCTCTCCTCTCTCTTCTCCTCTCCCTCTCTCCCTCTGTGTCTCTGTGTCTGCCTTCTCTCTCTCTCTCTCTCTCTCTCTCTCTCTCTCTCTCTCTCTCTCTCTCTCTCTCTCTCTCTCTCTCTCTCTCTCTCTCTCTCTCTCTCACCCACACAAATATCTTCCTCTTTCCTGATTACATTCTGTCCAAAACGTTTCCTGTTCCTCCCCGAAGCAGCCTTGATACTGAGGCGTCCAGGCAAAGTGTCCCTCCCTCCCGCAGTCCAGTGGTCCCTTCAGGTCTGCTTCCCACGCGGCACAAAGACGCCCCTTGTTCTTCCAAGTCGAGGAACACGTGGTAAAGTTTGCCAGCCACTTGTACATACCCCATCACTCGGGAAGCAGGGAATGGTATCAACTTCTTTTTTGTTATCAGAACCTTTACCTTCTTTCTCTCTTATTTACGCATTGCTGATTTGATTCTGTCACTTTTTTGTGTGTGCCCTTCTCTGCCTGAGTAAGTCATGCGTCCAACTCTATTCACGTCCTCCCGGGGTTTTTGTGATGCGCCGCGACCCGAGAAGAGTTCCACCAAAGGGACTGAAGGAACCTATGCGAGGAAGGGTTAGCGTGTCGGAAAACGAGGGTTGTTGGTTTTAGGAAGAAAGAAAGAGTCCATCAAGAAACATTTTTCCGAAACTTCTTCCCACATCCCATTTTTCTTCTTCCCTTCACACTTGTTGCTTGAGCGGCGAACTCCGGCCCTTACTCGCCCCTGTGCCTCTCCCCTGTGCCTCTCCCGCCTCTCCTGCCGTCACTTCTTGTGTATCCCGACTCCGTGACACGTGAAGTTAGCATCATTGTTTTGCAAATCTTGGTTCTTTCATCAAGACTTTTTCCGAAGACTGCAGAAATTAAAAGTTGTTTTCTCAATGTATTTTTTTTATGAGTAGTAGTGCAGTGTCGTTGTTATCAATACTGGGACATTTTTACTATGAATTTGGGTGCGATTAGACGATTTTATTTACATTAGCAAAGGTCTATAGAGGTCAGAAGATTAATGGTCCGAGTCTTCACTATCTCAATCCCTACACAATTTTCTAAAGCTGTATAAAATTACCAACTCGTAAGCAAAATAAATATGAAAATACATCATGGTACTGAAGGGGTTAAGCTACCACTTGAAACTCTTAAAAAAAACATTTTCTTCTTTCATTAGGACTGTTTCCAAGAATCACATAGATGTTTAGTCATGTTTCTATGAGTGTTTTTGTCATAAATGATGCAGAGTCATCGTTAAATTATCAAAAGAATAGTAAAAACATTTCATAAAAACAAGAATAATTTAATCCCACTACACTGTGTTGAAAGTAGTCGACACCAGCCACCGGAAGCGTATCAGAACACGCTCTAAATGTTTCGTATCATAAGTGGTGCGGAAAATCTTAAGCTATCACCAAGATCATGAAAAAAAAGACAATATACCCTAAAGAAAGAGCAACACCCACTCCTACAGTTTGCTGAAAGTGGTCCACACGGCGCCAGAACGTTTAGGATATGCTCTACTTAACCTTTCAACTGCCATGCCTTTACTTCATCTTGGTATTATAGTCTAGTGTGTACAACTTTAGTTAACGAATGATGATAGTGACAATAAAAAGCATCAGTGATTATTTAGAAGTTTTGGGTACTTACAGCTTATTTTTTATTAGTAAGATTGCATTTGGTTTGACTGCCATTTCTTTAACTTCATCTTGTTATCATAATCTAGTATGAACAACTTTAGATAACTTCAGATAACAATTGCAATGTAAGGTATCAAAGAAAATTCAGGAGGCTTTATTACTTATAGCTTAGTTTTGCATTACTAAGGTTGCATAGGGTTACTGACGGTGAAATTACTTGTACCTAACCTACCTTACCCCACCATGCATTAGGAAGAGAAGAAGGTGAATTTGGAAGAATTAGGAGAGGAAGGAGGAATACAAAGGAAAGAGCAGACACCAGTAACCTTACTGAGCTCAGTTTATCTTACCACACACTGACCTGACCTATCTTAACCTAAATTGTGTCAGTAACATTTGGAGGGCGAGGAAGCAGATGCATTAGAAAGGAAAAAGACTGATTGGGTACAAGACCGACGGTACAGTAGAGAAGTTGTCAATAAACATTTTTCTCTTAGCCATTACGAAAAAAAAATGATAATAAAAAAAGAATGAACACATGCTTCTTAAGTTTATCGGTAAGGACCTGAATCAAATGATCCTGTTACGGACCAGAAAATGTTCTTTTTTGTATTCTTTTGCTGACCTCTTTTCAGTATTGGGACACATTTCTACCACGAGTTTTGGGAATGATTAGACGATTTTATTTTAGAATTAGGGAGGGTCTGTGGAGGTCAGAAGATTAATGGCCAGAGTCTGTATTGTTTTGAATCCCCACATGAGTTTCTGTATTAAATTACCTATTAATAAGCAGAATTAATATAAAAAACAAATCGCAGTTCTGAAGAAGTTAAGTTTGTGGGAGTAATTGTATGTATTGTACGTTTCACCCAACCGTTCGCCCTCTCACTTCCCATTATTTTCTTCTCTTTACCCCCCCTCTTCTTCTCTCTTCTCTTTTCTCCTCTATTCTCTCCTCCCATGACTTTCTCTCTAATGATTGCAAAAGTCACACAATCACTCTTTATCCTTTAACTTCACATTATTTTCGTCTCCTAAATTTCTCCCCCCAAAACTTTTTTCTCCTTTTTTTCTTCTCTTTCCTCCTCTATTCTCTCCTCCCACGACTTCCTCTCTAATGTTTACAAAAGTGATAGAATATGATAACACTACTTTCTTACTTTTTTCCTTTCAGTTTTTCTTATTCTTATACTTGTTCTTCATGTTGATATTCCTGTTCTTCTATTCTTTTTTTCCCCTCTCTTTTCCTTCTTTGCTTTCATTGTTCTTATAAACGTGTATTGGAAACCTTGTATTTCCTCCCCCCCCCCTTTCTTTTTGTGGCTTGTGAAAATGTCTGTAACTGCTTTGTTCTCTGTTCCTCTGTTCTGTCGATCTTCTTAAGGTTACACTTTTGTTCTGCTTCTTCTTTTTTTTTATATATATAAGAGGCTCAATGGTATAGGACACAGAAAGAAGAGAAGAAAAGGAGCTAAAAAACCAACAATAAAAAAAGGTTTATCGAGATGCCGGTTAGTCCTCAAATTAGCCAAATAAATAATAAAAGAAAGAAATTTGTGAGCAAGTACTTTAGTTCTGCTGTGTCTCTGTGAATCTAAGTTATGCTGCACTTTTGCCTTGGTTCTGCTGTGGTTCTGGTATCAGTGGCTAGAGGGAAGGGTGGACGTGAAGTCTCCTCCTCCTCCTCCTCCTCCTCCTCCTCCTCCTCCTCCTCCTCCTATTACAGTATTATTAGCAGGACCAGTAGGTTTATTGCTGTTTGTGTAACCTTTGTAATCACCCCCTCCTCCTCCTCCTCCTCCTCCTCCTCCTCCTCCTCCTCCTCCTCCTCCTCCTCCTCCTCCTCCTCCTCCTCCTCCTCCTCAACCCATCTCAGGAGAATCTGTACCGAAGACTGGCAGTGCGAGAGAGAGAGAGAGAGAGAGAGAGAGAGAGAGAGAGAGAGAGAGAGAGAGAGAGAGAGAGAGAGAGAGAGAGAGAGAGAGAGTAACAGAAAATTATAACGCCAGGAAGGAAAGTATGCGCTGGAGAGAATTGAGACGCCGTGATGAGGGGATTGGGTGACAGTGATGAGGGGAAGAGGAGAGGGAGGGAGGGAGGGAGGGGATTGATAGAAATGCATGCACGGGGGGGAAAAAGGGGAAATGATCAAATTAGGTGTTGTTGTTGTTGTTGTTGTTGTTGTTGTTTGGGAGTTATGCATGAATGATTAGGTTGTGTGTGGTCTTTATTTACTTTTTATATATATATTTTTTAACTGATTCTTATTTGTTTATTTATTTATTTATTATTTTTTTTTAAGTTTGTTATTGTCATCTTTATTGTTACCATCGTTCGTCATCATCAACATAAAACTCTGTGAATCTGGTCTCCCCCCCCCCCCTCTCTCTCTCTCTCTCTGTGTGTGTGTGCGTGTGTGTGTGTGTTGGTTCCGCAGTGACGCTAACCACCACCACTACATCGCTCGTCTAGAAAACGGGAGGCGTTATTTTAAGGGAGACTTTATGATTGTAATTTTTGAGATAACGTTTATGAACTTGTCAGAGAGAGAGCGAGAGAGAGCGAGAGAGAGAGAGAGAGAGAGAGAGAGAGAGAGAGAGAGAGAGAGAGAGAGAGAGTCTGGGGGTAGGTTGGGGGAGAATGTTCACCTCGCTTTATTGCAAGAAGAAAGCTTAACAGAACTTGTGCTATTTATAAACCAACACAGAACTGATTCAAGTCCTTACAAGTTTTTCCTGCACTGATCGCTAATCTTGAGTTTACGTTCAGAAGAAAAAAAAAATTACACGAAGAGAGTTATTTTACAATGAATAGAAATGAACGAATGCATTAACGAAATACCGAATGCAGTACACGTTGTAACGATATAGGATAGTGAACATAAACAAGAATAAGAATAAAAAAAAAAAATGAAATAACTCGTTTTCTTGAGGTAGTTGGGAGACAAGGGAGAGGAGAAGGTAAAGATGGTATCAGGCAAAATAATTGACACACCTGTTTAATCAAGAGCCTTACCTAACAGGAAACCAGCTGAGGGAGACGAGATGGCTCAGTGCACGACGCCTACTTACTTCACGACCTTTCACTACACCACCTTCTTTAGTACACGTCCTTCCCTTCTTTCTATAGTGTATTACCCTCCCTTATTAATTAGTGCAACACCCTTCCTGAGTGCACAACCCTTCACGACACCACCTTCTCTAGTACACGACCCTCCCTCAATTCCACAATGCAAAACCCTTCCTCCCTTAATTAATGCATCACTCTTTTTAAGTGCACATCTCTTCATTGCACAGCCTACCTTAATGCACGATCTTTTCTTGAGTAAAACCACCTTAATTATTGCTCGAGTCATTATAAGTACACTCCGCTTCTTTTAATTTTACTCTTCCTCCTCATCCTCCTCTTCCCTTTCTACCACCTCCTCCTCCTCCTCTTCCTCACTTTCATTACCTCTCACGTACAAGGCAGAGAAATGCATACCTGGCGTTTACCTGCAAGAGAGCCAATCAGTCTTCGCTCAACAGGTTATTTGATAGATAAGCAAGGAGTCTGTGGGAGCAGTGACACCTTTGACTGGGAGGAGGTTGGGGGAGGGAAGATTAGCAGGCAGGTAGACAAGCAGGCAGTCAGGCAGGTCGTGTCTTCTCGTTCCATAGGACAGCAGGTCATACGAAAGCAGGCCGCGGGTCTTGGGGTTGCGGCTTTGCAGGTCAGAGAGTTGGTACAGAGTGAGGGAAGAGTGAGTGTGGCGGTGTTCAGGTATTGTGTGGTGTAGAGTTGGTAGAAGTGGCAGTGTTGGTGTTAATAGTAGGTAGGGAGAAGGGAAGGAGGAGAAGCAGGAGGAGGAGGAAGGGAAGTAGTAGTAGTAGTAGTTGTGGTAGTAGTAGTAGTAGTAGTAGTAGTTGTAGTGGTAGTAGTGGTAGTAGTAGTAGTAGAAGTAGTAGTAGTAGTGGTGGTGGTAGTTGTTTTCGTTGTTATTTTAATAGAAGTAGTAGTAGTAGTAGTAGTAGTAGTAGTAGTAGTAGTAGTAGTAGTAGTAGTAGTAGTAGTAGTTATTGTAGCAGTAGCAGCAGCAGCAGCAGCAATAATAGTAGCAGTAGAGGCAGCAGGCGCATTAATGGCACAAACAGCTGTAATAGTGGAAGTAGCGATACTTGTAGCTTCCTATATTTTTCCTGGCCACTTTTTAGGCAGGTGTGTTCTTTATGACGAATCCTTGCCTTGGTGGTGCTGTTATAGTCAATATTGTCGCAGCCTTTCTTCAGGTGTGGTGTGTGCGGCTGTGTTTGCTCAAGATGGTGGTGGTTACATTATTTGTGGAGGTGGTGTGGCTGTGGTAGCGGTGGTTGTAGCGGTGTTTGTGGTGGTGGCCGGGATGGGGCCGGCAGGACAGGTCTTAAGAATGGCGCCCTCGGGGAGCTTCGCCAGATTCCTGCCGCCCCGCCCCCGTCTAGCACCCCCGCCCCACGCAGCCCCGTGCCTTTCTGTCAGCTGTTTTCGATGGCAGGGGACAGTTTACCGTGCTTGGTTTACTGTGCCGAGACCTGCCGCGCCCCTGCCTCTCCCTGGCGCGGAGGGAGAGGGAAGACACTGTATCCGTCGTGGCATCAGGCAAACCTGTCTAGAAGGGATGCTGCCACCCCCTCAAGGGCCTAACCCGCACAAGCACGACATTAGTGTTCAACCTTCCCGCCGCCGAGGGTACGGGCGGCAGGCGGAGCAGCAGAACGAGGCGGGAGGGCGTGCGTGGCGGCGGGCCGGCAGGGGTGCTGTGCGGGTTCAATGGTCGGACGCCCAGGTAGAGAACACGCCGCCACCGCCTCTCCCCCCGCCCCCCAGACCCCAGCCTCCCTCTGCACTCTCCTCTCACTCCCTCCGTCGCCCAGGCTGTGCCCTTTGAGTGCAGGAAGCTGTGCAGCTCCCTCATCCATTGCTGTGTACGGCGGAGTGACGGCCAGGGCCAGGTAGAGGATGGCACTGCCACGCCAGGCAGAGCGATGGCAGCGGCTGGTGAGCGATCATCATCTGAATCTGTGGAGCGAGCCGTGTCTTGGCGACTCTGGCATCCGCGTCATTAGTATGCCTCGTAAAGCGTGGGCAACCGGCGAATGCTATGGCTGGTACAGTCCCGCCTATGCACGGCGACCCTGAGGCGCTTTCCTGACTTGTAATCTCGCGTAATCTTGTGTAATTACGCATTTCCATTCGGTCAACAAGTGTATTAACCAAATGTTCCTTTCCAGAGTCTTCCAGGAGACACTCTGATCAGCGGCGGTGGAGTATATACCTGGCGGGAGGAGGAGGAGGAGGAGGAGGAGGAGGAGGAGGAAGTCCTGCGTCAGTTGCAACGTGAGGTGATTAATGTCGCGGTGATGTAGGCCCACCAAGGATACCGCAGCTCATAGTCCTTGGGTACAAATTTCCTTGAGAGACGAGGGCTTGTCATGCTGCCGGGTGGGGAACGCGGTGGGCCGAGGTGTGTCATGGCGCCCGGTCTGACATGACAGGAGTGAAGCAGTGCACTAGAAAAAGTAATGCCCTGGTCCATCATATGAGGCCTTCACGCACGCACACACACACACACACACACACACACACACACACACACACACACACACACACACACACACACACACACACACACACACACACACCCGCACACACACACACACACACACACACACACACACACACACACACACACACACACACACACACACACACACACACACATCTACAGTTTATTCACACCTTTCTCAGACACGACTACAGCTTTACGATGTCCTTTGGAGAGAGAGAGAGAGAGAGAGAGAGAGAGAGAGAGAGAGAGAGAGAGAGAAATGGAAATGATTCTATTAGGTGCCGCTACAGCTTAGGTCATATGGCACCACTAGGGTTAACGGGAGAGTGCTGCATCTCCCACTGGGCAACTAGGTTTGGCAAGGATTCGAACCCAGGCCGCCAGCACCGGAGGCCCAAGACGAGCTGCTTTAACGAACTATGCCACCCAGCCCCCGAGAGAGAGAGAGAGAGAGAGAGAGAGAGAGAGAGAGAGAGAGAGAGGAGAGTGG
>CM035189.1:3868454-3885296 GCA_020233015.1 Callinectes sapidus | reverse complement strand
TGTGTGTGTGTGTGTGTGTGTGTGTGTGCGTGTGCGTGTGTGTGTGTGTGTGTGTGTAAGAACTCTGAATTTCATACATATTAAATAGCCAATGCCTTTCTCTCTATCTCTCAATGTTGTGCACTACTTAATTATGCAGCACATGTTTTTCTTCTTCCTTTTTTAATGTTCTTTATTGGACTTGATTTTCTTTTATTTTCATTTCTAAGCAGATTGGAATTCGAGATCGTAGATATCATGTTAAAGAAAATATTCCTTCCACCTTGTTTTATTATTTCTATTATTTTTTTTTTCTCTCTAGATAGTTATGTATCATTTCCTTTTTTTTTTTTTTTTTTTTAGTGTGCTAGTGGAATTTGATTTTTAACACAGAAACTCAAAATCCCAAAAGGTTACTCGCTAAAAAAGTGACACCTTCAATCCTGTGTTTTTAATGGCGTCCACTCGTTAACTCTGCAACATTTCTGGTCCTTTGGGGGGTTCCTGTCTCCGGCGCAAATAGGAACGTACCTCGATCGTCCTCTCTGTCCCCAAGGCGAGGACACCATTCACCTCCTCCTCCTCCTCCTCCCCCACACACAATCCAGCCCGGTAAAAACTGGAGTCGAAAGATATCCGTCACAGACATTGCTTATACAAATAGCACGTCATTCGAACCGTGAAGGAAGCCTGGGCGCTGGGTGAGGCTGTGGTGGCACGTTAGAGGGCGGCTGATAAGGGGAAAGAATAGATAGATAAACAGACGATAGGGGGAGGCGCAGTGGTACAGTGGACCAACGTGTTAGGGGCCGAGGGATCCCGAAGCAAATGGGTTGGAATCTTAGCCACGGTCTGAAGGGAGACTCGGCATCCACTCGGGGTAACGGTTACAAAATGACTGGGCTTTCAGCTAAGAGATCTCCATTAGGTGGTCTCTTTTTGCCCATAAATCCCACAAAAAGTCCACATTGTATGAATGAAAATAGATAAATAGACAGATAGATAGATAGAAACATAGATAGACAAATAGATGAATAGACAAGTAGATAGATAGACAGACAAATAAATAGATAAACAGATATAATTAAACGGAATAGAATGGAATTAAAATTCTAGGAAAATGGTAACAGAATGAATGAGTTACTTAGTCTCAAACAGATAATATCCAGATAGACATAAGATGAACTCAAAAGAAGGATGTTAGGTTAAATTAGGTTAGGGATAAGTTAGAAGCAACTCTGAAACAAAATACTTTTTTTCTGAGACTGTTGAATTGAAAGAAAAGATGAATTGTGTAAGTCTCAAATAGAGAAAATCACAGTAAACATAAGATGAACCAAATAACTGAAAAAGAACACAGGTTAGGTTAAGTTAGGTTAGGTTAATGTTAAGTTAGAAGCCACTCAGAAACAAAAGTTATTTATAGAGACACTGTTGAACTGAAAAAAAAAAGATGAATTGTGTAAGTAATGTTGGTTGCAATGTATTATATGTGCAGCACTAGGGATGGAGAGCCCCGCCAGTATGAGCCTTGATGAGCCTCGTGTCCGTTGACGTAGTAAAGGTAATGTGGTGATTGTAACTTGACATTCCAGCGGTGTTTGCCTCTGCTGCCACATTAGCGTCCGCGTGTTTGGGTTTAGTGTTATTGCTGACGCTCGTAAAACCTTCTTCAGGCAGTGCGTGGGAATACTATAGTGTCCAGCACCTGTCGATTGAGAGAGAGAGAGAGAGAGAGAGAGAGAGAGAGAGAGAGAGAGAGAGAGAGAGAGAGAGAGAGAGAGAGAGAGAGAGAGAGAGAGAGAGAGAATTCCTACTAAAAAGATATAAAACTAGCCTTTTATTAGCAGTTCTAGTCAGTAATCATGGTACGGAAAAAAATAATGGGTTCAAGCTTGATATCTTTCCATTTAACAACAATAGTGATAGAAAAGAGGTAGTAATTGTTTCTGAAATAGCGTAGTAGATTAATGGAATAGATACAATAATCAGGTTAATGGAGCGTAACTCATTAGAATCTTTTAACCCCTTCAATACTAGGACACATTTTTACCATGAGTTTGGGGTGTGATTAGACGATTTTATTGACATTAGCAAGGGTCCGTGAAGGTCAAAAGATTAATGGTCAGAGACTTTATTGTTTTAACGCCCACATTAGTTTCTGAATCTGTATAAAATCGACATATAATAAGCAGAATATATATATATATATATATATATATATATATATATATATATATATATATATATATATATATATATATATATATATATATATATATAAGCTCGCCATGGTACTAAAGGGGTTAAAAGACCAGACAAACTAAGATACGTAGAAATAGATGTGATTCTTACAAGACCTGCCACGTGTATGCCTGGCCACTTCGGAGAGTTAAACCCTTTCAGTACTGGGACACGTTTTTATATCCATTCTGCTTATTAATGAACGGTTTTTTTATATATAGCTTAAGAAACTCAATGTGGGGATGAAAATAGTACAGACTGGCCATTCATCTTCTCACCTCCATGGACCCTTTCCAGTGTCAATAAAATCTTCTAATAATTCTCAAAAACTCGCGGTAAAAATGTGTTCCAGTACTGAAGGGGGTGAGAGTGGAAGTGGAGGGAGTCAAGGGCGCCGCGTCAGGGAGCAGCAGGGTGGGTGGGCGTGCAGGCAACAACGGACGCATGGCGGTTGACGGTGGACGGTTCGGCAGCGTGTGAGTGAAGCAAGACAAAAGTGACCTACAACCGGGTGCTTCATTTGTTTGAACTGTTTATTCTGTGAGGGGGGCGGGCGTTATTTTGTTTTATTCATTTATTTGTTATTGAGTGTGCTGAAAGAGAATGTTTTTTTTTCTTTTAGGGGGGATGGGTCACTTTCATCATTGTAGAGCTGTGAATTCTCTCTCTCTCTCTCTCTCTCTCTCTCTCTCTCTCTCTCTCTCTCTCTCTCTCTCTCTCTCTCTCTCTCTCTCCTATCTACGAGTATCTATCTTTTTTATCTATCTAGCTATTTATCTACCCATCTATTTATCAATCTACCTACCTAAGCTAAACTACCTACCTACCTACCTATCTATCTATCTATCTATCTATCTATCTATCTATCTATCTATCTATCTATCTATCTGTCAATCAATCAATCAATCAATATATCTATCTATCTATCTATCTATCTATCTATCTATCAATCTATCTATCTATCTATGTATTCGTCTGTCAGTCTGTCTGCTGTAGGAATATTACTAGTCAAACACAACAACAACAAAAAAAAGGCGAGAGAAAGACCCGATTGAGAATACCAATCCCAAAAAGGAAAATCAAAAGACTTAATTAACCAACCCGAAGAATAATTGACTTGAAGCTTCCCTCTTGGTAGTACTGTCCCAAACCATCCCGTGTTAGTTAGTAGCGGACCCGAGTCACGTGTGCTCACCTATACACGCTGCATGGTCTCCTCTTCACAACTGAGCTCCGTGGTGAGTGTAGCGTGGCCGTAGGAAGGAATCGTGTCTGGCATGTTTGGCGTGTCTGGCATTTAGATCACAGAGGGTATGGTGGTGTAGTGGTGGCCGAGGACGATACCCACGTGTCATACCGCGCCCTAGATTCATTCATTAGTCGATTCGCGTGTAGGAATCACTGGAAGGAACAGCGGAACGTCTCAGTGGTTCATGATCTGAGCTACGTGTAATTGTTTGTTTATTTATCTATTTTATTTAGACAATGGGGTTTTTACGGGAATTCATGAGATAAAGAAGACCGCCTAATTGAGACCTCCTATCTGAAAGACCAGTCATTTTGGGAACCGTTACCCCGAGTGGATGCCCAGTCTCCCCTTGAACCGTGGCCAGGATTCGAACCCGTGCGCTTGGGGATCTCAAGGAGCGTATGTGGTTCTACTGTATCACCAGGCTGGTAACCCCTTCAGTACTAGGTCACATTTTTTTTGGATGTGACTAGACGATTTTATTAACGTTAGGAGGGGTCCATGGAGGTCAGAAGATTAATGACCAGAATCTGTACTATTTTAATCCTCACATGAATTTCTGAAGCTGTAAAAAAATCGACAAATAATAAGCAGAATAAACATGAAAATGCGTCTCAATAATGAAGGAGTTAAGGTGATCTGAATTGTTTAGGTAAGGATTCAAGCATCGTAAACCTTGAATTGTTCTATTGATTCACGGGTTCTAGGTTGTGTTATTTAAAGATCTCTTTGTTGCAGGGTCCTTAAAGATTGAAAGATTGAAAGGTTAGAGCGAGCGTTTCTATCTGCGTATATTCAAGGATTCAAACATGACAAGTTGTGTTGCCTAAGAGTCTAATTGTTCTAAGCTTTGTTTATTTAATGATTGAGTTGTTCTAAGCTGTGTTGTTTTAAGGTTTATACCATTGTTCTACGCAGGGTTTATCTACGAGTTAAAACGATCGGAGTTGTATCTGTTGGAGGATATAAAGTGGTTTTCTTTTGCATTTTTATTTATATCTGTACGAGTATTCTGTGTAAGGGTGAAAGTATTCTAAAAGAGAAACGTTTATTTAAGTGTTAAGACGCTCCAAGACTATCTGTTGGTGGATTCAAGTGGTTTTCTTTAGCTGTACAAATATTTTATCTAAAAGGTGAAGGTTTCCTAAAAGGGAAGTGTTTATTCAAAACCTTAAGTGTCTATTCAAATGCTCAAGGTTTTAGTAATCCACGACCACTACCACCAGATGGCTCTTAACGGTCATGGGATCACGCTGAGATTCACTTTGACGTGCCGCCCTTACCGGGAAGTCTCTCTGCTTGAAAGTCTCTAGTGATATTCGCATTGATATTGACTTTTGGTGATCCTCAGAGGCGTCAGTGTCTAAGCAAGCCATGGAATTTACCGACATTCTGCTGGAAAGTTTGGCATGTGATCCTCTGTGTTGAAGCCTCGCGCTGAGCTGTATATTAATTCTCAGTGACAGGAACCGGTTGCCAGCGTAATCATGAGAGAGAGAGAGAGAGAGAGAGAGAGAGAGAGAGAGAGAGAGAGAGAGAGAGAGAGAGAGAGAGAGAGAGAGAGAGAGAGAGAGAGAGAGTGTGTGTGTGTGTGTGTGTGTGTCCCCCTCATTTCCAAGACGCCATCCTCAGCTGCAGTTCCTCCAAAAGTTATCATTGAGGACTGTAGTGTACTTATCAGACAATCCTTAGTTGTGTCACGTGAAATGAAATGTACTAGTTAGAAATGTGGTTGAGGTTTGACATGCAGGAGTGTCTAGTTATTGGGGACACCTTTCACTGAGTGTTTGAACCTGTTAATGTTGATGGAGATAAGGACCTCTCTTTTTTTTTTTCATTCACGATAACTGGTGAATGAGAAACGTCAAGAGTGGAACAATAATTTCTTGGCACTCCATGTTTCTGTTGGTCGAGACGTGAGGTTAGTCGTGAGTGTGATGGTGTGGAGGCTCTGAGCGGCGGCAGAGTGTAGCGTGTTGTAAATCTTGAAGGAAGAGACTCAGCTGCCCTCACGTGACCTGACCACCTGGGGCTTGACACACTCCTTGCCGCATGATCCTCCTGTTAGATGAGAGCTGGTTTTTTTCCTGGGCCTTGATCAACACTCCTCCTAAGCTCTCCCTGTGTGAAAGGCGATGGAACCAATAGGAACTAAACAGCATTTCTTCTAAATATTTATAAGAAAGCTTTCAGCGGCAGATGTTCAGCTGCATGTGGTCTCGGCAACGGAGCCACACACACAGGCAAATTATTTCTACTCACTAAAAATCTTTTCTGAGAGAGCATCAGCCCAAGGCGTGTCTTGCAGCAGCAGCGGCGGCGGCGGCGGCGGCGGCAGTGGCAGGGCAGCTCCATGTGTATGTCCGTCACACCCTCTCTAACTGGGTGAGGCAGGGAATAATCTCACCGTCAGCACTGTCCGCCCCGCCGGGATGACGCGGGGTGGCGCCTTGCAGAGATTACTTATACATGCAACATTAAATCAGTTTTCTTATTCTCCTCTGCAGCTGTTTAAATTCATTTCCGTGACAGTTATGGCTGATTACTCAACATCTCCACAAAACTGACAAGAAGCTTTAGAAATTTGTGCAAATTTTGCAACGTGTCGTCCACTACCAACCCGCTGCCACCTGCAGGCCTCGTGCCGGGTGCTGCTGGTAGTGCTGTTGCTGCTGCTGTTGTGTTGTTGTTGTTGTTGCTGCTGCAGCAACAACAATCCAGATTTTCCTGATTTTTTCAACATTGCATGCACGGACAAAGCCAAGAGACCAACTCGAACTAAAAAAAAAAAAAAAAAAGAGAGAAAGAAAAAAAGGGAACAAAGTGACAGGTCTCGCCGCGGGCCTTCCACCACGCTGTTTAGGTGACGTGAGTTCCTTTTTCTATAATTTTGTTTCTTACCAGTTTTTTTTTGGTTTATTTGCAGTTTGTCTCTGTGCACGTGCAGCTCATTGCCGTGCACTGTTAAGACCGAGTTATCTTTTACTTTTATCACTGTTGTGCATGCCATTCATTCTGCAGTCTGTGTTCTCCTCCTCCTCCTCCCATCCTTCCTGCCTCGCCCCTCACCCTCACCGACGTCGCACACCCTAGACACACCACACACCAATTCCTCTAAGCTGCGCTCAGAGTGTGTCTCCGTGCCATGAGGATTAGTGGCTGTCACTCGGGCGAGGACGACACAATACCCAAGGATGTGCCACCTCACGCTCTCCCCTTGTTTATCCCTAACCTACCGAGCTACACGTCACTGCTAGCCTCTACCCGGGGCATCGCTAGGACGCCGCCTCGCCGGCAGGAGGGTCAGGAGTATACAGGATGGAAGAGGAGGTGGCAAGGAAGGTGTATTCTGCACTGGAATTATCATAAACAAGGAGTGATGCAGCGGTGAGTCTGATCACATTCCTCGCCTCCGTTCTCAGACATACGCAGGCTGAGTTCCAAGAAGTTACCGAGGATGACTGAGCACAGGTGATGTCAGGTACGGCATGTGTGTGTTCTTTCCCGGTGGAGACACCATGTGCACCATATCTGCCTGCTGGAACCACCCTGCATGGCTCGCGGTGCAGTGAGTCCCTGGACTGATGCTGTGAGTGGTATGGCGCGGGGAACTGCCTTCACCGGGGCTGCAGGAGGATTTACTTGTGTCGTAGAAGAAAAAATGTTAGTCAAACACACACAAGCACACACACACACACACACACACACACACACACACACACACACACACACACACACACACACACACATTATGGTGGTAAATCAATCTAGAAAATAGAAACTTTCATTGTTGCTATTGTTGTTGTTGATGGTGGTGGTGTGGGGTGGAAGCGGTTATTGCAGTGGAGGCATGGACCGTGGGGCCTGTGTGTGGTTGATGATGGCGCAGGGTGGGCGGCGACAGGTGTGCGTGTGGTAGCGATGACACTCGTCTTGACCGCGGCATTTTCTTTCGAGAGAAGAGGGAGTGTGTAGAGAGCGTAGCTGTGGAAGATGGTGATTAGGGCGACTGTCTCTGGCCTTAGGCGAAGCAGGAGGAGCCATCTGATGAAAACTGGCGGTGATATAACAAAGACTGAGAGCAGACTGCCTCGGAGCCAAACACTCCATGCACCACCACCACCTCACTCCTGCCGTCTGGCCAGTGTCACCGTTTTCTTCAGTTCATGTTAAATCTTTAAGATCCGCAATTCGTTGATCGGTCAATATGCAAACGAACGTACCGGTCTTGATTAACATGTGAGGGAACGTCCCGGGCACCTTTACGTAACACCTGAGGGGGTGAAGTGTGTCCCGCGGCGAGGGGTGACGGCAGGGAAGGCCGCCCTAAAAAGACGGCGCCCGCCCCATTCACAAAGGGGGAAAAAAGGTGTATGAGCCTCGAAGAGCGACTATAACGACGCTCCAAGGGACGGAGGTGCGTCGGTTCCTGTGATACCTTCGCGCCAAATTCACAAAAGGAGGGATACGTTGCCTCGACCTCCCCGCCGGGCCGCTCTGTCCACACCATAATAAGAGGCCAAACTGGAGCGTGTGCAGCGGCGTCCCTCGCGTCTGCCCCTCCTCCCCCGGGCGCCCAGACACCGGGGAAGGAAGGCCGCCGCCGCTTACCTCCCCAACAACCCACCCCGACTCGGGTTTGTGCGGGAACAGCGGGGACGGAATCTGCATGAGCCTTCAGATAAAGACTCGAAATTTATGTCCCAGCAGCAGTCCTTGTCTTTATCCCCATTAGAGCGGGTTGTTGTGAAGGAGAGAGAGAGAGAGAGAGAGAGAGAGAGAGAGAGAGAGAGAGAGAGAGAGAGAGAGAGAGAGAGAGAGAGAGAGAGAGAGATTACATTGCGACGCTGAGGAGCAAACGATCTGGCCATGTGAAGTTTATGCCACACGTCACGCATTAAAGCGAGTTATAAGCGAAGCGAAACACTGGACTCGCCATTAGTAAGGAACCACCGTGGGAGAAAGGGACAGAGGAAAGAGTAAGAGAAGAACAAGAGGAATACAGGAAAGAAAAAGAAGACTAAAGGAGGAAGAGTGGTGAGAAACGGGTGAACAGGAAAGGAAAGGAGGAGTAGAAGAGAACGAAGGAAGGAATTGCAGTAAAGCAAAGGAAAAGAAGAGGAAGAGGAACCAGGAGAAAGAAAAAAAGAAGGAATTTCATGAGGGAAAATTAAATAGGATGCAAAAGAAGGAACATGAGGAATAGGAAAACAATCAGAAAAGAGGGAGAAGAGGACAGAGAAAAGGGGAAAGGAAAGAACGAGTAAAGAAAAGAAGAAATGAGATTGTAGGCAGAAGGAAAAAGAAAGAAATGAGAGAGAAGGAGGAAATCAGGCATTGTAGGAGGAAAGGTGAGACAGTGAAGGAGGAAAAAATATCAAAGGCTTAAAACGAAAGAGGAGGAAGATGTGAAGGAGGAAAATTGAGAAGTAGAGGAGAAGGAGGAGGAAGAAGACGAGGAGGAGAAGGAAAAAACAAACAGAAAATCAGAAGAAAGAGAAGATAAAGACAAGAATTAGAAGAAGTGACAAAAAAAGGAGTTGGTGGATGGACAGAAAAGAAGATACGATTCAAGGAAGACCAGAAAGATAAAGAGAAAGAACAGAAAACAAAAGTAAACAGAGAGAGAGAGAGAGAGAGAGAGAGAGAGAGAGAGAGAGAGAGAGAGAGAGAGAGAGAGAGTATAGGAAAAACGATTATGAAAAATACAGAAGACATGCAAAGTTAAAGAAAAAAAATAGAAGAGGGAAAGAGGAACCGTAGAAGAAGGAAGAACAGAAAGAAAAAAAGGAATGGGAGAAGAAGAAGAAAAAGAAGAAGAAGAAGAAGAAGAAGAAGAAGAAGAAGAAGAAAGAAGAAGAAGAAGAAAAAGAAAAAGAAAAAGAAGAAGAAGAAGAAGAAGAAGAAGAAAGAAAGAAAGAAAAGAAGAAAAGGAGATGAAGATAATGATTAAGTGCAAAAGAAAAAAAAAGTTAAGTATAACAGATGATTAAAAAAACAGAAAAGAAGAAAATCATGAAAGAAAGGAAAGAAAAAAAGTGACAGAGAACGAGAAGAATATATATAGAAACAGAGAAACAGAAAGTAGAGTAAAGAAAGAAAGAAAAAAAAGAAAACGGAGACGGAGGTGGAAAAAGATGAGACGAAGTGGGAAGATGAAAAAGCATAAAGAGAAAGAATTGGAAAAAGAGGAGAAGAAAACTAGAAAAAGATAAGATGATTAGAAAGCGGATGACGCAGACAGGAAAAATAAAAAAAAATAGAACAAAAGAGGAGGAAGAACACTAATAGAAAAGGAGTAGGAGGAGGAGAAAAAAGGAAAAAGAGGTGGGTAGAGAGAGAGAGAGAGAGAGAGAGAGAGAGAGAGAGAGAGAGAGAGAGAGAGAGAGAGAGAGAGAGAGAGAGAGAGAGAGAGAGAGAGAGAGAGAGAGAGAGAGAGAGAGAGAGAGAACAACTGTAGAAAGCCAAAGAAAGATAGAATAATTTTTTAAAAAGTCTGATACACACTGGAGAAAATGGAAAACAGAAAAAAAGGAGGAAGAAGAATATAATAGAAGAAAGAAATAGGAGGAGGAGGAGGAGGAGGAGGAGGAGGAGGAGGAGGAGGGTGGAAGAGGGTGGAGCTGCCTTATCCTTTCTCCTCAAACCATCGCCCTGTTGCTACCTGGCGCGAAGACTCCAGACTTGTTTATAGAGGAGGTGGAGTCAACTAAAGAAATGAGAGAGAGAGAGAGAGAGAGAGAGAGAGAGAGAGAGAGAGAGAGAGAGAGAGAGAGAGAGAGAGAGAAAGAGAATGACAACGAAAAGATGGGAAAAGATTAAAATGATAAAGTAGAGAATAAAAAAAATAAAAGGAAAGAGAGAGAGAGAAAGGTGACAAACATGATGAATAAGGAAGAAGGAAAGAAAGGATAAAGTTAGGAGGCAAGAGAGAAATACGAAGGAGAAAGAAGATAAAGAGGCGAGAGAAAGGAAGCGGAGTAAGAGATGGGAGAATAGGGGGGAGAAGAAGAATGGAAGAGGAGGGGAGAGGGGAGATATATGGAGAAGTAAAGAAGGGAGAGAAATACAGGGAGGAGGGGAGGAGAAACGAAAGGGAAGGCTTAGGGAAGGGTTACGATTCAGAAAGGAAGAGGAGGAGGAGGAGGAAGGAGAGGAAGATAAAAAAGAAAAAAAATCTGGAAGGAAAGGAAAATAGAAATGTTAGGAAAAATCATACGGTTAAAAGTGAAGAGAAGAGAAGGAAGAAGAGAAATAAAGAAAAGGAAGAAGAGAAAATAAGAGATAAAAAGAAGAATGAGAGAAGCGATGAAACAGGAAGGAGAGAGAGAGAGAGAGAGAGAGAGAGAGAGAGAGAGAGAGAGAGAGAGAGAGAGAGAGAGAGAGAGAGAGTAAGAGAGAGAGAGAGAGAGAGAGTAGACGAGAGAGAGAACAAAATGGCTTGATTGTATACTGTTAGCTGCATTTAATTCTTCTTTTACTTTTATTTTCTTTATTTTTTTGTGAAAATATTGAAGCTTATTCATTTATTGTTATTATCTATTATTTTTCTTTATTTTTTACCCTTGTTTCTCCTATTCACCCATTTTTGTTCATTTTTATCTTTATCTTGTTCGTCATGGTGTGTCTTTCATTGTTACTATATTCTGTTGGTTTACTCGTCAACTTTCGTCTTTATTATCGTTCGTTTGTCATATCCATCATCATCATCATCATCATCATCATCATCATCATCATCATCATCATCATCATCATCATCATCATCATTATTTATTCATCTTTGTCAGTTTTCCAGAACCATCGCTTCTTTCTTTCTTCTTTTTTTCACCATCACCATCTTGTGTGCGTGTATTTGTCATTATTCTTTCCCTCTTGTCTATATTTTCACTCGGCATTAATACTGAATCTACATCAAAGTTTTACATTTCAAGATTAACCTTTCATTACTGAGACACATTTTTTACCACGAGTTATGAGTGTGATTAGAAGATATTATTGACATTCATAAGGCTGTATGGAGGTCAGGAGATTAATGGCGGCCGGAGTCTTTAATGTTATAATCCCCCACATGAGTTTTTGAAGCTGTATAAAACCAACAAATAATGGACTGAATAAATATGAAAAAGCGTCGTAATACTGAAGGGGCTTAAATACGGCAACTGTTGAAGGAAGGAAGTTTGCATCAGTTCAGTGTTTGAATTTCATTGTTCATCTTTTTTTTCATTTTGTGGATCACGATTAAAGAAAAGAAAAAAAGGAAGTAAAGGTATCATATTTTGTCCATAAAGACGTTATTATCGTATTGGAATTGGAAGGTTAGGTTGGTTTCTTACTGTTCTCCTTCTTCCTCCTCCATATCGGATTTATGAAAGAAGCAATGCACCACACACACACACACACACACACACACACACACACACACACACACACACACACACACACACACACACACACACACACTTGAAAGGTCTTCTGCTTCACCTTCAGACAGGACTTGCAATATCCAGTATAGTGATCGCAGGAACTCTTACTTTCATCTCTACATAATGTTAGTTATTGTAGATACTCTTCGATATTGTGAAGTTATTGTAATGACTCTCTCTTTCTTCTTCATTGGTGTGGGATATCATTGATTTTTTTAGTCATGATTATAAAGCTTTTTGTGATCACTTAATCGTCTTTGAATGTGCATCTTTCTCAATTGTCGTTAGAGGAGTTTTGACTTATAGTATATTCTTTTCTCGTTTTTCCTCTCTCCTTTGTCGTTATGACTCGTGTTGGCAGCGAGCCACGACTGCTGCACTGCACTGCGTCTTCACCGTCTCCTGCAGCGTGTACTCAAACCGCCCTCGCTGTTGTCTCCTTTCTCTCGTTAGTAGGCCATTACTGTTTGCTTATCTTCAGTGTCTGTGGTGGCGATGTCTTCTTCGTCCCTTCACTGCTCGTGTGTGTCTCGCAGCACCGGGCGAGATGAAGGCGAGGAATGTCACTGTGTATCCGCGTTCCCGCCTCCCCGACGCCCACTCGCCTCCCCGCAGCACTGGACCTGGAGGCGCAACAAATATGTCTGTGGGAGCAACCAGCAGGCAACGGTTAGCCCCGTTCCTTAGCGGCCGCCTACCTACCCTTCCCGGACGTAAATATTTATGACCATCGCAAAAAAGGGTCTCGAGCACAGCGCAGAAGAGAGGAAAAAATGTTTCAATGGTCGATTATTACACGAACATAGAGTGGACTGGCCCGGCGCCCCGCGAGCCGCGACGCTGCTTGTGTGGGAGCCAGGTGGGGCGACGGGGCAGAGTGTGGCCTCATTTCTCCCTTGTGTCAGCCGAGAAGACCTCTAATCAGCGCCACAGGGAGGGTCCTCGCCAGGGAGAGTGGGAGAAGGGAGGCACGACAGTGGTGCTAGTTTTTGTAACGGTCATGTCTGGGCGACGCTAAGCCCCGGGGTGACGGATCGGCCGCACTTGCTGGTCGACCCTGGGCTGCTTCGTGCCGGCCAGGGGGAGGAAAGGCCGCCCTGCCAAGCCTTTAAGGTTACTTGTCTCCCTCGGTGCGGCGGATGATGCGGGCAGGCTCCCTCCCTTCCACCCGTCACCACCACCACCACCACCACCACCACCACCACCACCACCACCACCACCACCACCTCCACCACCACCACCACCCTGAACAGTACTACAAAATGAGTTTCTGAGACAGCCGAGGAGCCACAAGTGTACCACAGAGGCTGGGCGTTCATTACTCGGCGTGGCTCGAATCTTGACAAGTGGATCGAGGGTCTTCAAACAATTTCTACACAAAAACTGGATCGCCTCATGTCACCCCGAACGACCTGCCCGCACCACCGCCCCATGCCACCACCACCACCACCACCACCACCACCACCACCACCACCACCACCACCACTCCCCACTGTACCCACAACACCAATGATAAAACACACACCACACAACACCCTTTAGAAACTCATGCCTTTAAAATTGAGCAACATCAAGTATAACTCATCCACTAAGCCACGACAATAATAGAAGACCCCACTATAAACTTAGGAACTTTTAAAATAAACTCAATTCAAGACGCCTCTCTACCAAGTATAAACCCATCAAGTAAGCTTCTCAGGGCAATAAAATAACACTGGTTCATATAGCCTTTTCTTCGCCCAAGCAGTCATGGATCCCCCACCCTAACCCACCACACCTCTTCCCCTCTTCCTCTTATCTTCCTCATCGTTGAGTGTACGTCCAGCGAGGCAAGTGACCTTACTAAAGAGGCGCACACTGGATCACTGACACTGCATGGCTACCTTCCCCCTCCCTCCTGACACGCTGGATAGATTGTCACGAGGGCAGAATGTAAAGTGGCGTGTTTCAATGGAACTGGTGGTGGTGGTGGTGGTGAAGAAGAAGGAGAAAAAGAACAGAAAATGAGAAGAAGAAGAGAACAGTAGAAAAATGGACAGAAAGAAAGGGATTTAGTGTTGGCGATAGGGAATAATAATAATGATAATAATAATGAAGAAAAAAAGTAATGGTGATGATGATGATGAGGAGAAGAAGAAAGGAAAGTATGTCAATAGAAATGACAAAGGATAAATGGTAGAGGATGAAGAGGATAAGAATAATGATAAGAAACAATGTAAATGGGAAAGGATGAGGAAGATAAAAAAAAAACGCAGAAAGGAAGGAAGAGTAGGACAAATAAAGAAAACAAAAACTAAGAGGCAAGTAAAGAGAAGAGGAAGAAGAAAAAATGGAGAATGAGAGAGCGAGGAAGAGAACGACAACCATTACAAAAACGAAAAGGAAAAAAAAGAAAGAAAAGGAAGAGAGAGAAGAGGAAAACAAATAAAGAAAGAAGATGTAGATAAAGAAAGGAAAAAAAGAAGAAGAAAGAGAGGGAGAGAACAACTATAACTACGAAAAAAAGGAAGAATAGAGAGAGAACAAAAAAAAAAAAAAAAAACGAGAAGGAACATAATAGCAGAGAGAGAGGGAGGGGAGGGGGGTGAGGAAAGGTAACTCGGAGAAACAATTTGGTGTAGGGTATAGGGAGAAGGTTGGGGTGGGTGGGGGGGGGTGGCAAGGTCCAGCAGGAGGAGGAGGAGGAGGCGGGAGGAGTGAACGCTTGTGTTGTGTTGTCATCACTCACCTCGCGACGCGCTCTGCCATTATACGGGGAGACGGAGATGCGGGAAATTGCACCTTGGCGTAATGAGACCGTAAAATAACTGCGGGAGAGAGAGAGAGAGAGAGAGAGAGAGAGAGAGAGAGAGAGAGAGAGAGAGAGAGAGAGAGAGAGAGCTTGGTCCTATCTTTCACTTTTATCTATTTGCTTACTTATTAAATTACTATCTTATATATCTTACCTTTCCTATTTCATTTTCTTAAAAAGAAAAAAAGAAATATCCTTAAATAGCTGCTAATTAGTAAGAATAAACTTTTGAGATGATATTTTTTCAATGTAAGATGTGGGGAAGCTGGTTAAGGGCAACACAAGATAATGAAAAAGACCACTAATTTGCCAGTTCCCTTGTAGGATGTGTTGTATGCTGTTAGTTTAATTAGTAGTTTCGCAGCTGAGTGTTTCATCTTCCCTTTAATGAACGAAGAGTAAGTAATTATTCCCAGTAATAGGTGCGATCTGGTTCCTGATTGGTTGATCATTTCACTATAGCCACGTGGAGGGAAGTGTGCTCCGGTGTTGGGTCATGTCAATACTCATGTCATTAGGGTCGTATGCAGTTTTTAATATTCCTTCTTTATTCCTCTATTTTATTGAGAAGTTTTGTTTGATTCATCCACTAGACAATCGCAAAGATTATCTACACTTCCTTAGGTCTTATAATTTGGTGGAAAAGAACGAAATGGAAGGAATGAAGGTTTTACTTTCTGTGTGACTATGTATCTCTCCCCCCTTTCCCTCTCTCTCTCTCTCTCTCTCTCTCTCTCTCTCTCTCTCTCTCTCTCTCTCTCTCTCGGTAAATTCGTTGTATACCACAGTGCAAGGATTAACAGTGTCATTATAACTCCCCTTGTCAATCCTCCTCCTCCTCCTCCTCCTCTTCTTAGCCAGTCCCCACGCTGTGCCCCAGTGACCCAGCACTGATAGAGTCACATGCGAGATTTTTGCCGTGGGAGTGGAGGAAACTGTGCAAGTGATGATTAAGTCTTGATAAATCTGATTAGCGAAAGTTAGGCTGGGATGGTTAGGTTAAGGTCATGGTGTTAAGTGTTTCTCTTTTAGTTTAACGAGCAAAAAACGGGCCGCTGTAAAATTTGGGATGAAGAGCAGGGAAGTGAACGAGCCACTTCACTGACGAGATCATTTTGGAAAATATATCCCATTACACATACTATATAGCCTCACATACTCAAAAAAATCATTTATGTGCACATTTTTGTGGTATAGTTTCTTATGAGCTGATAAATTTTGCCAGACATCAAATTTCAAGATTCTTAAAAGGAACAGCTGCCGGGGTGGGTGGAGGGACACCATTAGTCGAGTCTGGCAGAGGCCGCATCGACTATAATGCCGAGGGATTTGCCTCTATGTTGCGTGTCATGGCCGGAGGATACATGACAGGTGTATGGCAGGAGGGGAGGAGGAGGAGAAGGAAGCGGGGAAGAGAGTGAGGAACAGAGGGAGGAGTGAAAGAAGGAAAGGAGCAGAAGGGCTGGTGGTAAGGAGGGACGGGGGTGAGGGGGGGCAAGTTGCAGGGTAGGCCAGTATTGGTTAAAACACAACGATGCTTTCACACGGAATATTTCACAATCATTTCGTAGGTACAGCTGTTAGTTCACTTGGGTCGCCGGTATTTAATCTTTTACGAAATGTGACCAGCTGTACCCGTGTACTTTCCTTGAATTATGTAAAGCAGAAACCACGAAGAAGTTAAAGGAGTTGAACCTCCGTCAGGTGAACACAGCTCGTAAAGCTTGGTTGGTGTCCACGCTGCTCTCGTAAACATCTGTCAAGCGGACCACGTTAGTGTCCTACGCTTCAATCCTACACAGACCGCGAGACGCTGAATTCCTGGGCGTGGGTCAGCAGGGGACGCCCTTCACAAAAGGCTGAGCGTCTGCCTGGGAGTGGCTCGGGGTGGCGCTGCAAGCATTATTGACATGATAACACCGCGCCACTCTGCCTTACACTGAGATTATGGTTTTTGATTGGCTGTTATGATGGAGCGGTTCTTCTTGAGCTCGCACCGGGTGTTTGGTGTAGGTGGTAGTGCGGCAACCCTGCGGCGCGACCAGCCAGCCTCACGTGTGCCGCCGGGTGTGGAGTCCTCCATACAGGATTGCGGCTGATATGTCTTGGCGGCTGGCGGTTTTTTGTCTCTTCCGATACTCTCTAATAGTGGTTTC
>CM035189.1:3853454-3865954 GCA_020233015.1 Callinectes sapidus | reverse complement strand
CAAGAGCCGCCAGCTTGTATATACAACTTTTTGTGAGCGTGTGTGTATACGTACGATAGAGTGGTCGCGTAGTATGATTTACTATAATGGATTAGAGCGCTCAGAGTACACGCCGCTGTGCGAGCACCTTAAGTGGAGCGGTCGCCAAGTCTCTAGTTGGGTTTAAATTGAACTTCACGATTCTGAATTAGAAGTGAGCCTCCTCGCCACCCTAAGTATTGATCACAAGCTCTGTGTATTTCTTTGACACACAAAATTCCGCCCTTGTCTGAGCCAGTCTTCGGAGGTCGAAGGGGTGGGTTGGGGGCGCGGGAGGAGCAGCGTCCGACACCCTGGCACAGTGGGCACGGCTGCCGATCAGGATTTCAATGTCATGAAGTAGTGATCCATTAGGGCAGAGCTTGACGGGAAGGGAAGGAAGGGGAGTACAACGGGACGGCTAATTGGAAACTTTTTACGAAATTTGCCATTTTCATGTAATTGGAGTAACTCAAGTTATGTATCACATAGCACATAGTTACTGGATAGAATACACATTTGCTGAAATAAATTATACATAAATAATAGCAGTTATAGTTGTATTGAAGCAGGTGTTGTTAGGTGACTGTAGTGGATGGAAGGGCGGAGCTCTGTATTGTCCCAGAACAATAAGGACAGCGGCAGTAACTGTTGCAAGCCTGGCAACACTGATGTCCGTGGTGGCAGTGGTGGTGGCTGGGGATGAGATAGGATAGGGATGACTGTGGTGGTGGTGATGGTGGTACTGGTGGTGATGGTGGTGGTGGTGGTACTGGTGGTGATGGTGGTGATGGTGATGGTGGTGGTGATGATGGTGGTAGTGTTGGTGGTGGTGGTGGTGGTGGTGGTACTTGTGATGATGGTGGTGGTGGTGGTGGTGGTGGTGATGGTGGTAGTGTTGTTGTTGTTGTTGTTGTTGTTGTTGTTGTTGGTGGTGGTGGTGGTGGTGGTGGTAGTGTTGGTGGTGGACATATGACCGTAGTGTTTGTTCGTGGTTGTGGAGATGATGGTGATCCTGATAGTAACGATGTGATGGTGATGCTTCTGTTATGGCCTTATCAGTGGCCATATCTCTAATTGAACACCTTATGATTGTGATTGTTTTGATGTTATCATTACAGTTTTGTCTCGTGACATTCGTTTATCAACCGCCTCAACTACATTCAGTCAGTTATTCTCATGGGCACCATACTTACACGAGAATAAAGTCTGCGGTGCTTCAATGTTAAACTTTCCGTCTCTCCTTGGTGGAGCCTCTGTGAGTCTGTGTCCCAGTGGTGAGTGGCGGAAATAACACCTAATGCAGCGTCATTATGAAGATTTATTATCATAAATCATGCCCACACTCTTCTCGCTCCATCCATCCTCGATCCATTGATGTTTTACGTAAGTCACTCCTTTCGTGAGACACACACTCCCACGTCCCGCCACAGCGGTCTGACAGTAGTGCACAGTGGCCATCGTGCCGCGTGTGTTATAGAGAGTGCTATATTGCAGATACTGATACAATGTCCTTGGAATCATGACCTTGAAACGCTCAGTGTTAGAGTATTCATTACTCACCGAAATGTTGCCTGCTGTCATGCTCACATAGGTCAAGGTGAAATGCAGTAGAAAATTGTACAAAACTCATAGCGAGTGACCACTTCACTTTAACATTGCTTTCAACCTGTTTTGTTTATTCCACTTACCCTATTCAGTTATTCATTTATCATTTTTTCGTCGTTAGTCCATCTTCTTTTTCTTTTCGTCTAGATTTATTTTCTTAAAGATAGCATTCAAGTATAGGCTCAGGCAGGCATTCACGTATCCTGGCACAGCCTCATCCTTTCGTCACTCACAGAAATCGGCCATTGTTGCCTCAGGACCGCATGCGAGCAGGTCAGGCGAGGCCAGGGCGAGGCTCGGGGCAGTGCGTGAAAAGTCAGCGGGCGTCATTCCGGCAGGTTGTTCGTCACGTCAACGAGTCATGTGGCGGCAGCTGACACGCGACTTCTTCATTGTTCAGGACGACCTTTCACGCCTGCGGGAGTGAAGGAGGAGGTCGTACATAGAATCATGATCTGTAACTGGAGTCTTCACATGGTCTTGGAGGTAGGGAGGGTTGAAATGAATGTACAGTAACTTATATCAGTTCAAGATACATTAGCTAAGTGCATTTAAGTATGGACCAGTTACCATATTTGACACCTTATAAAATCACTGGCAGAAAAGAAAAAAAATGCGACAAATACGAATAAAGAGCCTCCATATAGTATATTTAGATTTTAAAAAGATTATAATAGATTGGTGATCAAGTAGTGGTGAAGACACAGTCACCAGGTTGTCAGTGGAGGGCAAACTGAGAGCTTTGAATAAGGCGTAGACAAAGTCATGGGTAGGAATGTTAGATGGACAATGGTGTGTACATTCTTTCGTTGTGGGAGCGTCATGTTTGTATCTATTGGTGTCCTGCTGTCTCTCTTGTGTTCTAAAGTGATCGGCGCGGGAATCCAAGTTTTTTTATATGTACAGTATAAGAGGGGGAAGCTGACCAAGGGTAACAAAATAAAAAAAAGGGTAAAAAGCCCACTAAGCCAGTCCCCTTAAAGAACCTCAAGAAATTTGCCAGTAAATTTAGGAGGTTCCTTTTTTACTACCTTTAGGGACTGGCACTCTCAGTGGGCTTTTCTTTAGAACTTTTCGTTGCCCTTAATCAGTGACTCCCGTACGTAAGATGGCATTAGTAACTGTCATGGTAAGTTAGGGAGAGGAAGTTGCAGAGAAATTAATCTTATATTGTAACAGTTCTCGTAGTGGGAAGTGTTTAACGTATCTCCTGAGTGAGACACAGTGATATGTAACAGTATTGACGTGGAGTATTATATATTTATTTCGTAACAGGAGGGGAGAGGATGATGGGCAGCCAGTATGTCTTAGTGCCTCATCTATTAGGTATCGGCGGACCTGTCTAGATCTACCACTCTGCCTCAACATGTGTATGTGTGGGTGGGAGGGCGAGGAGGGGTGTTACCTGTCAGCTATTCCAGTCTTTCCCTCCTCGAAAACATATCAAACAAGCAGATACTTTGAAATGTGAACTATTGGTCTTGCTAGTAAGAGGTATACTGTGAAACATTCCTGTCGTGTGCCTTTAAGATATCCAAAAGGCTCTGGTTCTCGCTGCACTGGTTTGCAAGGGTGTTTTCACGGTTCTAATAACAGATTCACAAGGAGAAGCACTATTCAAAACTGGCATATCATCTCTGTATCCTTTGAATGGTTGTGGGTGAGAGACCGAAGCGTTTCTGAATGCAGATGTATTTACCATTATACACAAGACAATTAGTATATAAGGTTGATATTTCTATAGGTTGAAACACCATAGTTACAATTTCTATTTTGATTTGTTCCTTTACTTTTTACCTGAACTCTTGGTAACTACAAAAGAATGTAGACCACGAGTAAATCAAGGAGAGACGAGTTGTGATTCTTCGGGACAAAAGTGACTGACAGTGACATCAATCATTGCACGCCACGTTTTTCACCACCTCTGGATAACATCGTGGTGATATTAATACTGGCATGTCACTCACTCACTCCCTCACTCACTCATTCCCTCACTCACTCTCTCACTCTTTCATTCATTCACTTCTCCAGCGTCCAAAGCAGTGAATAAATGATCAAAGTCGTAAGTCATGTAACCTTCTCCACTCGCTTGCCTTCAATGTATCGTGTCCTTCATCAATCTTTAGTTCTCATGCCTGCCCGCACTTTTCTTACAAAACTAGGCAAAAAAAAAAAAAAAAAAAAAAAAAAAGAAGAAGAAAAAAAAAAGCCCTTTAAAGGCAGCGATTCTTGATCTTTCCTGACCTCAGCACCTCTACCAGTGAGGTGGTGCAGTAAGCCATCCAGCTCTCCTGATATGCATCACAGTGGTTAGTGACACTGACTACCTAATAAAGCGTGGAATGGGCTGCCGTAATACTCCAAACTATGTCAATTTTGGGGATATTAATTTCACGGCAAAATAAAAATCTTCCCAATGTTTTCAATGTTCGTACAAATTGAGCGCTTTCCATCACCATGCTAAAAGGTTATTAATAGAGGCGAACTTTATGTCAAATTTTATCTAATGAAAATATGCCTTGTCAAAAAGTATCCATTTATTTACTTGCACGGAGCATTGATACTTCATGGTAATTTGTACAGCCTTTGTCAGCATCTCTAACCTTTATGATTATGAAGCACTGCTCTTAGTGATCAAAGAACTTCAAACGCTAGATACAGTGGAAGGGATCATATGTTAATTAATGTATAACCCCTACTGCACTAATGCCGTAGATACATAACAACGTGCAATAGTAGGGCTGTTATGGGCTTTTATTTGCTCTTCACAACTTATAGTTTCTTGTTATAGTACTGAAGTCACTCATTGGTAAGTTTATGTCGAAAATAATGACATAGTTTAGTTTGTTACTCTTTCCCTGTCGTTTCATCATAGTTTCTGGTCCTTTCTTTTCTTGTCTCCCATTTCCCATCCAGTCTTTGTCTTTAATTCTAAGACAGTTTTCTCTTTTCATAAAACAAGCCTTGCCTACTTCACTGTTTCCGTAGCCACACTCCTACCATCCAAACTGGCCTCACCACATTTCTTTCCCTATGATACGGTATACTCTCTTCAGACAATATACATCAAACTATAAATCCCGAAAGCACTTGCTCCTACACACACTAGTGAATAAGGCATCAGATGAGCCAAGAGGAGACAGTGCGTGGACAAGACACGAGAGCAGGAGTGAATAATGGAGAGCAGCATGGGGTGTCAATCTTACCACCGCCAACACCAGTAATGGAGGGAGAGCGTAAACAGAAGGCAAGCGTGAATGATGAGAAGCGGTGCCTTACCATTGCGTCATATCACGAAGACAGAGGAATGCAGGGAGGGAGGAGGAGGAAGAAAGAAGAAGTGGACAGTGAAAAAAAAGGGAGAAAAAAAAAACCCTCACTTCTACGATACTTTTATAGGGACCGTCACTCCAGTGGGGTTTTTTTTTCCCTTAACATTCTATATTTTTCCCTTGGCAGGTTACCCTTCCTGCATAAAGAAAGGAAAGAATATACGATAAACGATTGGAAAAGAAAAGAATACAGCAAAGAGAAATGGAGACGAATCAAATAATAGATAAGAAACGTGAAAAAAAAACTAGAAATTAAAAGAAAGAAAGGAAGAAATACGAGATGTGTTGAGAAGGATGTGTTGAGAATACAAAAAAAAAAAAAAAAGCAAGTAAAAAAGTAAGGAAGATAATAGAATACTAGAAATACAGGTAAAGAAGAGACAAGGAGAGATTAGGAGTGGTGGTGGGGGGGGGGGCGGGGGAAAGGTGGTGAGAATGGGGAAGTGTGGTGGACTACAAAAGTGGAGGAGGAGAGGGAGGCAGAGGCACTCCGGCACTCAGCGTCATGGGAGGAGCCACCGCGTGCCTGGTAGTGTGTGCCTTGGCGGGGCTGGGGCAGGTGGTGGGGGCTGCATTACTGCCCGCTTCCTTCTCCACTTTGGTAGTGAGTGATAGCGCATGTGTGTGTGTGTGTGTGTTTGAGTGAGTCTTTGTAGAAGTGTGGCTGCGTTGTGTAGTGGCTTGAATATCTTGTGGTTGTCTCGGTAAGTTCAATAAGCTTTGTTTTGTTGTGGTTTGGATTCTGTCTTTGATTACACTTGCAGACACTTTTATTCAAGACCTTTTCTGTTACGCGAGATCATGACAGGTAGTTGCGTGAGTGAGTGGGCGTCTGGACAGGTGAGTGAACGCAGAGCACCTGAAGCAAGTACCGCGTGACGCATACCAGTGTTAACCCCTTCACTGCCATTCGCAACAGTTCACGACACTGTTAAAAGCACCACACGCCAATTTTACAGACAACCACATGAAAAAAACGGCTAGAAGAGATTTTCGAGTATCTAGCTATGGTAGTGTTCAGAGAAGGAAATGCTTGTGATTAAGAAGTATTGTCACGTAGCAGTGAAAGGAGCACCTGAATATTGGTAATGAAGGTCCTGACAATGTAAAGCAGATGCCGATTAGAAAGATTAGTTAAGTCTTCTTGTCTGCCAAGTGTTGCTAAATTAAATAATGTGTGTCTGATATACGACAGACAGTCTTTGCAGTATAAATCAGATGGAAATGAGGAAGGTCAAACCAACCTTTTTGACTGCTAAGAGGTTCCTAATACTCGTACAGGACAGCCTTCGTGGTATAAATCAGATAGAGATGAGAAAGATTGCATGAATCCTTTGTGACTGCCAATAATTTTTAAACCAAATTAAATGTGGAGATGTAAGTTTATCACATGATTATGAAGGACAACGCTGATGTAACAAAGTGGGTTGAAAGCAGTGATAGTAGTAAATACGTAGTGGCTGTGGTTATTGTCTTTGCTCGTTGAATATCGCCACTACTTATTGAAAAAGTATCGCGGAAAAGGTGTGAAGTGGTTTCTGCATGGAGGCGCACCGAACAGACAGACGGAGAGTCACACAGGCGGCAGACAGCGGCACAGAGGAACTACTTGGTGGCGCACTACGTAATTTGTTGCCGTGACAAAGCAACTCCAGCATAATGACCCCTACATGTCTCTGTCAGGTGAGGCAGGGGCGTGCCGCTGCGTGTATAATGGTGGAAATAGGTGTAGTGATTTATACACCACCATAATTCACGCACCTTCCACTCACTAACGTATTCTTCATCGCCGTGCACGGCTTATTAATTGTGCTGTGCTTCGCCGCTTGTCCTTCCTCGCGACTCATCTCGAAGAAAATGATCTGAACTTTTTAATCGTTGAATGGTACAAATATAAATCCGATGTATTCTGCATTGGACTTCCCAACAACTTCCCAATTAATCTCCTCATTTTTTTTCCTTTTTTATATGATGTGGGGGTTTTACGGGAATTTATGGGTTAAAGGAGACTACCTAACGGAGACCTCCTATCTGAAAGCCCACCCATTTGGGAACCGTTAACCCGAGTGGATGCCCAATCTCCTCTCGTACCTGGATTCGAACCCATGTGCTTGGGGATCTCAAGGCCTCCAGAGCGTACGTGTTTTTATTGCATCACGCCTCCCTGTCCCCCCCGAAAAAATCCTCAAAATTTTAACCTTCGAATGACAAAACTCTCTGGTTGTAATTTTGAGTTTGCCATTCTTGGGACGAGGGGATTTTTTCGAGGTTGTCATCCGAATACAGTCCTAGATCACAATATCCGAATTACAACCTCTAAGTTATAACCTCCAAATTACAACCCTTGAAATACGAGTACAATCCCCAAGTCAAAACCCCTCACAACCTTCCTACAACTTCCAACTCACAACCATCTCACAGACCTCACAATATCCATATTACAACCACTAAGTTACAACCTCAAAGTCACAACCCCTTCACAACCTTCCTACAACCTCCAACTCAACCTCATCACAGACATCACAGTCTCCAAATTAGAACGTCCAAGTCACAGCCGTCTCACAATCTTTCTACAACCTTTAAGTTACAACTTCCTCACAGCATTCTACTGACAACCTCCAAACTACAACCAATTAGATACAATCCCCAAGTCACAACTCCCTCACAACCTTCCTACAATAAGTTACAACCTCCTCACAGACATCATAGTCCCCCCATTAGAACGTTCAAGTCACAACCCCCTCACAACCTTCCTACAATAAGTTACAACCTCCTCACAGACATCACAGTCTCCCCATTAGAACGTCCAAGTCACAACTCCCTCACAACCTTCCTACAATAAGTTACAACCTCCTCACAGCCTTTTCCTAACAACCTCCTGATCCCGGTATTCCGACCACTCCCGCGCAGTCCGTCAGTCAGCCGGCGAGGTCAACAAGCACATGAGGGAGATGCGACATTCCCGCCACTTGAGGACTCTTGCACGTAGGGTGGAAGGAATCGTTCTTGGACTATTCAATGCGACCTCTTCACCTCACTTCACCAAGCCTGCCACAACGGCGCCCACACATTTTGCACCCAATTGCTCGAAAGAGAAACTGGCCACTCCCTTTAGAGTAACTGTGGAGAGGTGCTAAATTTTCTCCCAAGTGCTCTGACCGTCTCTTGTTGACACAGGTAGCGTCGCCGCCTCCTTCATGCATCGCGCTGAGATTTCCTGCTGGCCACACATAACACACACACACACACACTCTCTCTCTCTCTCTCTCTCTCTCTCTCTCTCTCTCTCTCTCTCTCTCTCTCTCTCTCTCTCTCTCTCTCTCTCTCTCACTCTCTCTCTCTCTCTCTCTCTCTCTCTCTCTCTCTCTCTCTCTCTCTCTCTCTCTCTCTCTCTCTCTCTCCCGAATATGTAAGAGTGAGGATGGAAGGATGTCATATGTAAGTAATTCTCCGTGGCGAAGATTTACGAATGCCGTGTGGAAGGTGAAGATTTCTTGTTTCCTTATGAGTGAAGGTATTCTAGTTGAAGAATTCGAAAATGTTCATGAGATTAAATCAACGCCGGACGTCACTTCGGACACAAAAATGAAGAACTGAACTCAGGCCACTCCTTAAATATCACATTTCTACCAATAAATATGTACGTACGTAAGGATGGATGTAGAAGAAAATGTATACCAGAAATATATTTCAAACGAGTATCAACAGATATCACTTACGTCGCAGGTTAGAGAGAGGCAAACCAACTCTTTTCCTTAACTCTCATGCACATTATCATTAGTCATTACATGTTGTTTCAGAATCAGACAACAATAAAATATCCCACCAACGCTCTTCAAACGGTTTGCTGGTCACATCTAACGCGTCCGTCTCCCCTAAGACCTATTTTCATAAAAAAGTTTTGCTTTCTCACCACTTGAATTTATTGATAATGTAATCTTGTTATTCTGTCAGTTGAGCCATCAAAATATCCTTGTAAACCTGTGCAATTTCAACTAGAGCATTTTGAGAGTCGTGGGATACGGCGCAGAAGTGTTCCAGATTATTGAAGTAAATAGGGAGACTTGGCCAGATTCTTCTTTTTTTTTTTCACTCCCTCATGCTCCATGACTCCAAGAGATTCCTAAAGTGCCTCGATCTCTGTAAGCTTATGTTATTTATTTGTTTATTTATCTATTTACTTTTTTTTATGAAAGCCGCCATCACTTATCTCTTTCAGTTTCTTACATAGCCAGAATGGAGTTTTCCTTATCATTTCAAGATCGAATGAAATGAGATTATTTTTTATGCTACTTGAGGTGAAGTAAAGTATGCAAAGTTTATAGGACACACGCACGTAATCACACACACCCACACCCACACCCCACACACATACACGGTACAATAACTACAAACGCAAAGCCAACATCTCTCCGCAATGAAAGAAATAAACGCCCCAATGATAACAAACACGAGAAAATTACAGAGCATTGCAAATAAGTGGCAACCAAGCAAACAGAAGATGAAAAAGGAAAGAGAAGGAGAAAGAAAACTCAGCCGAATGTACCAATTTTACTAAGTGCGTGTAAATCGTCCTTTAAAGCAGCAATTCTTCCAGTACAGTTTTACGACAACCAGGACGAGGGAAGGAGGGAAAGGGAGGAGTGCGTGACGAGACGTGACTTATTTAAAGGGCTCTCTCTCTCTCTCTCTCTCTCTCTCTCTCTCTCTCTCTCTCTCTCTCTCTCTCTCTCTCTCTCTCTGTCGGCTTTCATTACTTCGTCGTTTTGTTGTCAAGTAAATTAGCAGTTCTGGCATTTCATGGGAGAGAGAGAGAGAGAGAGAGAGAGAGAGAGAGAGAGAGAGAGAGAGAGAGAGAGAGATACATGAATAGATAGATGGATAGACAGAAACAAACAGATAGACAGACAGAGACAGAGAGACACACTCGAGAAAGCATACAGACAGACAAAGCTAAAGACAAATCGACAAATGAACAACAGCGAACAGAACCAGATAAAAGACACAAAATAATACATGTAGAAGGAAACAGACATACAGACAGACAGAGAACCGAAACAGACAAACAGACAGACAGACAGACAGACAGAGTGACAAGTAGTGAGAAGCGCATGACTGTGGAATGAGTAGCAGTAGAAAAAATAATAATAAAAAAAATAAAAAACAGTGTCTTATGAACCTCTGAGTTTTTTCTTTCTTTTTTTCACAAATGACTGCATAATTGAGCCAATGAAATATTCCAGCTTGAATATTACGTGCGTACTTGCTTGCGTGTGTGTGTGTGTGTGTGTGTGTGTGTGTGTGTGTGTGTGTGTGTGTGTGTGTGTGTGTGTGTGTGTGTGTGTGTATTGGCTCCCAAATGTTAATGAAAAAAAAAAAACCCTGAAATTGGTTATTCTTATCATTCATTCTCTAAGATTTACGTTGAAATGAAAAGATAAATCACTGAAAATGATTGGAGCGAAGAAAGACGAAGACGGACAGAAGGAACATGTGATGGGGGAGTCACTATGTAAGTTAAGAAGGAACAACGGCACAAATAAAAGACGAAACGTATAAACAACAGAGAAAAAATTACCAGAGAGAGAGAGAGAGAGAGAGAGAGAGAGAGAGAGAGAGAGAGAGAGAGAGACGAACAAGGTGGCAGGTAGAATGGAAGACTGACTACCTATTGAATATTTGACGACTCAGACAACGGACAGCAGCGAGGTGTTGTAAGGAGGGCGTTACAAGATATGAGCCACGGAAGGCGTCACGACCATCGAACACAGGGCCTCGTGGAACGCCTGGACACTATTGATGAATGGGCGTCCTATGCAGTGGAAGTTGAGGAAATATTGTGGGGTAGAAATTATATCTTGAACCCGCCAGTATTTGTGCGTGTGATGGAGTGGCGCCGGTCACTTAGTATTGTTGCTGTCGATTGCACAAACGTCCGCACCTGTTAACGTCACTGCTTGCCATGCCGGTCCCTCCATCTCTCCTCACCCCAACCCCAGCCCCGCCCTGCCCCACACCAGCCCCCCCCACCCCCCCCCCGGCCCCTCTACGCCAGCTTGATTCAAGAGCCACATTGCTTTTCCTCTCCCCGTCATCTATTTACTTATCTGTGCCTCGTTTAGTCAGTCTGTCAACCTCTGCTCCCTTGTGTCTCTGTTCCTGAGTCTAATTTTCTGTTTGTCTTTTTTTCTCTGATATTATTATTATTATTATTATTATTATTATTATTATTATTATTATTATTATTATTATTATTATTAGTAGTAGTAGTAGTAGTAGTAGTAGTAGTAGTAGTAGTAGTAGTAGTAGTAGGAGTATTAGTAGTAGTAGTAGTAGTAGTAGTAGTAGTAGCAGTAGTAGTAGTAGCAGCAGTGGTTGATAATTTTGCTGCTGATTCTACAAATAGAAGGATGAAGAGGCCGACGATAAATTGTGTTAGTAATATGAGAGAACATTTCTTTTATCATTTTATTTATTTGCTCATCTATTTTATTCACTTTATTATTTCTTTCACCAACACTTCGTGCACTTATCCATCTTACACTCGTGCCAGGCTGGGCGAGTGGAGAGTCGTATGTCTGAGGTCACTGAAGCTCAGATCCTGCTGACGGAGGTGGTGATTCGGGAGATGAGCGGATGTGCCGTGGTGCTGCTGTATGACACGCCCGACGCCCTCCCTGTCCTCGCCCCGACCCTCCCGCTCATCCCTTACGGCGTCTCCCTCGTGTACCTCGCCTCCCTGGACGCCACCACTGCATTCGCCTTGAAGGTAAGAGACTATTCTGTGTTCGCACCTCCATCCACAGCTCATGACTGGAGCCCGTATTCAGAATCACTTTACCCTCTCACCACGACTATTTCAAAAGGTTACAGAGATGATAAGCTTGATTCTTAAAAGCCTTTCTCCAATTGATAGTGTAAAAATCTTGTTATTTTTCTCTCTCGAATCACAAAAAAAAAACATCTTAACTGTAATATTTTCAAATTATTTATACTCATTAGAAAGCGATCAGCCTGCAGCGTACATTTGCTTCAAAATATGGCCATGGGTGTCCTGTATTCGCGGGGTATATCTTGATACGCCCCGCAGGAACCTCGTGTCACTATGGCCTTCTCATTGCCAGAACCACATGGACATTAGTGACGCAAACGTGTGCCGCGGCGTGGTGGTGGCGGCGCGGGATCGGTCGTGGGGGCGCCTGCTGCAGGAGACCTCACACTTATGGGTGGGCCACACTCTTACCTTCCTGCTGCTGCTGTCTGACGAGGACCTCACCCGTGATGCTCCGTCCCTCCTGCTCCACCCGACCTTCAGGTGAGGAACAGAAAGCACCACCACCCCGCGCTGCTGTCTGTCCGTCTGTCTGTCTATCTGTCTGTCTGTCTGTCTGTCTGTCTGTCTGTCTCGACGTGATGGTTGTTTTTCTCGGTCATGATAAAAAGATACGAAATTGTCTTGTGATAATGAACACTTCCTGCAATGTATCTGTTCTCTCTCTCTCTCTCTCTCTCTCTCTCTCTCTCTCTCTCTCTCTCTCTCTC
>CM035189.1:3840446-3853354 GCA_020233015.1 Callinectes sapidus | reverse complement strand
CTCTCTCTCTCTCTCTCTCTCTCTCTCTCTCTCTCTCTCTCTCTCTCTCTCTCTCTCTCTCTCTCTCTCTCTCTCTCTCTCTCTCTCGTTCACTTTTTTCTCTCCCACCCTTCTCTTTCTATTAACATTTTCAGTCGCCTCTCTCTTTTTCCAATTTTTATATCATCCCTCTTTTTTATTCCTTTCTCATCTAGGTCGCGCCGCTTGCAAGAGAGAGAGAGAGAGAGAGAGAGAGAGAGGATAAAGCAATGCATCACTTTTTAAAGACACCGAAAGCAAATATAGTGAATTTATGTTAGCCTTTCATCTTTTTCATCTCGTGGGTGTTTATCTTTTGTTTACGTTACATTATGAGCCTCTGTGTCTTTGGCTTGCCTTTAGAAACACTTAGGTCTCTCGAGAGATCTATTTTGTGGGACCACAGATATCATTTGTCAGGTTTTCGCTGAGTTATCCTCCATTGCGGTCGTAGAATCACCACAAATCTGTCACTAGGACTATGAGAGATTTAGAAACATCAATAACATCTGCTGACACTGGTTGAAAGGAGTCGTTTGTAATTTCAGGCTTAGGATGAAATAGGATGGTCAGATCGCAACCTTGAGTGTATTGATTTGATGAAAAGATATTAGATAAGGAAAAGAAGATGGAAAGTACTAAGGATTGGAATGGAGGCGAGGTGAAAGGTGTGTGCTTGAGGACTTGTATACGCGGGAGCTATTAGTTGTTGCTTTAGAGCAGTGGTTCTCAAACTTTTACAGGCTATCGCCCCCTTGGCTAACAGGTGGATTCCTAGCGCCCCCCTCACACACACAGGCGAACACAAACTTAATATATATATATATATATATATATATATATATATATATATATATATATATATATATATATATATATATATATATATATATATACTATATATATATATATATATATATATATATATATATATATATATATATATGTATGTATATATAAGTGGTAGTCCGTGGAGAAGGATAAACGAAAACAACCTGTCAGGACATGTATTATGTCATTTAGGTTTTGTAAAAACAATATTAGCTGCCCACCCTACCGCCCCCCAGGATCGTTTCACCGCCCCCAGGGGGACTCTGGGAACGCAGGACCACAACCACGGTGTGTGTGGAAGTGGGGATACTGAAGCATGATCTGTGGGAATGACAGCAGACAGCGCCGTGATGAGGTCCCCCTCGGATGAAATCAAGACAAATATGAGTCATAACTGATCTCAGATGACTGACGGTCTCTGAGCTCGGATATCCGCTGTTGAACTATTCAATATTATTAACATTAAATATCCGCCAAAAGAGAAGTTGACACTTAACACCTATATTTATTTTCCATACTCTAATGTGAATCAAATATCTAGAGAGGCCTGGAAGTGCTGATCTTGCATTTTTATTGTTTATAAACGCCAAAAAGGTGAGGTGAGAGAGTGCCAGTTTGTCGACTTTGGCCTCACATCTCAGGAAAATACATTAAGGAGAGAAATGTCTTCTCTCATGCTACATTTTTCTTGCGAAGCTTTTTCATTACCGTTAAATCAAGAATCAAGATCATCACTAGTCATCATCATCATCAGCACAACAACAAGACGACAACCACCACCACCACCATGGCCGCCGTGAGGACGCTTTCCGCCCTGCCCGCCACGATATTCACACGTGCTCTCTCTTCTGTAAGTCGTCAGGGGTTTGAGTGGTAAGAATGCTTTGAAGTAAATACAGGTGCTTATTTGAGGTGTGTTAAGCCCCTCTCTGCCCCCACTGGTTGCATTCCCTCAGCCGGCAACTGATGCTGACTCAAGTTAGAAACACTCGCTGCTTGTATAATCTACTGGGAAGTATAATACCAGTGCAATGATGCTTAGGTGACTGGGTAATGGTCCTGTGTAATCCCAGCCCCTTATTTATCGATTATTTCCTTCCAGACCTTCACCAGGCCCTTTGTACACATATGTATGATACAATACTATTAAGTGGTGGAAAAATATCACCAACCCTCTACCCCCAACAAGCTCGTGCACCTGAAGGAATGTGGGGTTTTTCGTTCGGGGTGTGACGAGAACCAGTATTTTCTGGGGAGTAACTCATCAGAATCACATAGACGGGGGAGGGGAAGGTATAGTTGATTATGGCCGGTCGTATCTGGGTCTCCGTAGGGTTTTAAATCCTTCCCAAGCCTAATTGCCCAGTTGGAGATGTATTGCTCTGCCATTAGCTTTAGCAGTGCCATATTACTTCAGCTGTTGCATTGTGTAATGGAATCACTTCCAATTTTTACAATATGGCAGATTATGTAAAGCACAGTAGTAAAGATTAGGTTACTTTGGAATATTAAAGAATAGGTAGTGATTTTTTAATGTTTTTTGACAGTGGTAATTTATTTTCTAACGTGATGAGAAATTTTTCATATATTGTGCTATCGTGATTGCAGAATGTTAAATGATTCTGGTCATTTATTTACTCTGTTTTAGGTGATTCTTTTAATTCACTCCTTGAAATATGGTTTTCGTCTTATGCCAGCTGAAAACTCTGAATTCCCACGGATTCACAAGCTTGTAGGGAGTTGGTGACATTTTTTCATCACTTAGGATTATCGTATCATATGTATACAATGAGTTTTTGTGAAGGTCTGGAAGGAATAGTTGAAAAATAAGGCACCACAGTTACATAGGACCATTACCAATAACAACATTTGCATCTGAGGACAAGGTTAAGGTTGATTATGGATTAAATTTGCTGATCTGTATGTTTCACCCACAACTTGGTAGCTTTTTTTTTTTTTTTTTACCACTGTCAGAAATTAGGTAAGTTTTGCTTTTATCAATGGAAAAAAGGTTAATACAAAACTGACCAAAACCCACCAGGAAAAACATAGTTCTGTCTTCATGAATTAATAACCCAGCAACAATATTCACTTGCAAAGTTTTCTCAAGAAGAGTGGTTGCTGCTTGCCCATGGCCACCAGGACTGTCACCCCCACCATCACCACCATTACCATGAAACTCAGCTAACCTAATTTTATTTACTTAAACAAAGTGATCTAATGTATGTAAAGTAACTTGATCCAACCAAAAAAATGTAATCTGACTAACTTAACCAAACCTAAGTAAGTAAACTAGTCTAATCTAACCAAACTAGTCTATCTTAACTGGCAAAGCCAAAAAAATAATATGAATTTGTTACCTTATTTTTTTTAATCAGTTGGAAATAATCAGGGCAATATGTACTGCCAACAGACAGTCTCTTCTGGTGAATTCAAATATTTCAAATTGAGATGTTTCTCTCTCCACATGATGAAATAAGATGCTATTCATGAGCTAAATTGAATTAATTTTGTAATTTTAATTGGCCAGTGGCTGTATTCTCTAACAAAAGAACCAATCACTGTGACTCATTTAATGTTTGTAGAACAGATATGGGATACTCATGTACAAACACTCCTTCACCAGTGTGCCTCAGTACTTGCTTGTCCCCCACAGGTGCTGATGTGTCACTTCCCATCATTTCCATTGCAATGAGTGAGGTTATTTCCCCAAAACAGATAAATCATAAAGAACTGCTGGTAGCTGTTTGCTTTTGGTTTATTTGGGAGTTCAGGTTACTCGGAATGAGAAGCTTTATATGATAAACAGGGTAAGAAAAGACAGCTGCATGAATAACAGGATACTTAATTATACACTTATGGAGTCCTGGGTGGGTTTGCATGGGCTAACATGATAAAAGAACACCTAGTTAGTTGTGGCTAGTGCTGTATACAGTGATAACACTTATAAATACTCACGTCAGGGAAGTAATACATTGTTTTAGGAAGAGGTGGTAGGCGTGGTATCCAGATGAAGGATGCAGGGGAAGCCAGGTACAGCAGCCTTCAAAATCTGAAAGTTAGGTACAGAACTCAAGAAACTGTTGTGTGACCGTGCTTTTTGCTTTCATTTTCTCACGAGGTCACCAGTTGTGGTAACTAAAGACTGTTGCTGCTATATGAGTCTTTCAATGTATCAATTGATAGTATTACTCATGTTATCTAAATAAAACCTTTGCTTGTGACTGAAACTTGAGTTATTGTTTTATTGATCTTTATAACAGATATGAGTTAGTAATCTGAATGCATAGTTGAATGTATCTATTGAAATATATGATTAGTTTATAAATCACATACTTCAGCAGTGCAATGAATGATGAGTGAGTCAGTAGGAGTATTATCATTCATGGTTTTCCATGTTTCAGAGTTCAGTTTCCTGTGCCAAGGCAGTCAAGGATCCGGGAATGGTTCTGAAGGAAAGATTGTGGCAGAAAGAGTTCCATCAAAAAAACAAAGGAAAGATATATGATAAGAAGCCTTTTAAAATGACAGTGAGACAAGGCAAGAAGTACATATGGTGTGCCTGTGGACAAAGTAAATCTCAGGTGAGAAATCTGACATCTTTTAGGCATTTTGTTTGATTGCTGTGGTGGTGATTTAGTATACAGTGGTACCTCTTGATTCGAACACCCTTTGACTCAAACACTTCCCAATCCAAACACATTTGGCAAACAAATTTTCACTTCCAATCCGAACGCAGCCTCTCAGTTTGAACACAAACACACATGGTGGCCGACAATGCCTTCCCGCCAGTTGGTGGGAGTATTTTTAAGGTTGTTTATAGGGGTGTTTTTAGGGTGTTTAAAGTTGTTTTCTAAGGTTCTTCATGTTTTTTGCTCGCTGTGAAAACTATCAGTTTGGACTACTGGGACACTTGTAATGGGATGTTAGATTTCAATAGGATAGGTTAGGTTAGGGGTGTTTTTTTGGCAGTTCTTAAAGTTTTCGAAGGTGGTTTTAGGGTTTTTAGGAGATGTTTTTGCATGTCCTACATGCAAAGGATAGTTAACGTTAGATTAGCTTACATTAGGTTAGGGGTGATTTTGGGAGGTTTTAGGGATGTTTTTCTATGGTTTTAAGGGTATTTTCATGTTTTTATTGGTTTTTAAGACTTTTTCATGTTATTTGAAGTTTTATTAAGGTGTTTTTATGTTTTTGATGATGTTCTAAGGGGTTTGCAAAGGCTGTTTTCATGTTTTTGACGTTTTTTAAGGTTTTCTATGTTTACGAGGGTTTTCATAAGCTTTTCAGGCATTAAACATAAAAAAAACTGAAAATATTAAAAAAGAAAACATAAACACAGCACACACACACACACACACACACACACACACACACACACACACACACACACACACACACACACACACAGCGTCCCTCAAAAAATACACAAAAAAAATCAGAAAAGACACGAACACAAAAAACTCATTCCAAACACAATTATACTTAAAAAACATTAAAACACACACACAAAACAAAAACACACATACGTACACACACAAACACACATCCTCCCCTCAAAAAAAAAAAAAAAGACCACAAACAAAAAAAGAAAACCCAAACACACACACACATCATCCCTATAAAAATTCATTCCAAGCACAATTAAACTTCAAGAACATTAAAAAACATACACACACACACGGCCAGTCAGCCGACTTCTCTGCCGTGAATACCTTTCTCTCTATTGCTACTGGTGAACGGCTTTGAAGTCACTCCGGCCCCTAGTTGCCTGGCTTACTCCAGCCCCCAACCCTGGTCACTTCTTACCTACCACCCCAGTCAATGCAGCCTTCTACTCTGGTCACAGGGAAACTTATTTACCGATGAAAATATATTTAACACTTTAGACAACCAATGAAGAATGAATTGTTAAATATCATTGTCATTTGCACAAACTACAATAATGCAATAATTTGCAGTTTTGTACAATAATTTATACTTTTTAAAATAATTCCTGTTGGAAATGATGCTGCGAGAATATATTCTACTTTATAAGAGAGAGAGAGAGAGATAGGATGGTGAGTGGCTGGAGGAGGGAGGGAGTGAGGGGGGGCAGCCTGCTCGGTCTGTGTGTGTATTGAATGGGAGTGGATAGGGACGGAGTGAGGGGGAGGGAGGAATACTGTGCGATCTGTTCCCATATTTAGTGCATGAGAGTGAGGTGGGGACCCAGGGGAGGCTTGTTTAATCTTCACCAGGACTCGGGAGTTTCACACCGAAGTAAATAAGTCTTTTGCTATGCCTTTTTTTTTCTTTTCTTTTATTTCTTTTTTTCTTTTATGCATTTCATGTCTGTGTTTACTTTATACTCTCAAAATGTGAACGATATCTATGAATTTTGATGAGTTGTGGGGAAAACAAGGTGGTGCCACTCTGATGGGGCAGGACCAATTTTTTTTTTTCCATTACTTCTTAACATTGGCCATTGTGTTTTTAGCTATTGCAGCAATGTTAAGGGAACAATTTCTGGCAATAGCTGGGGGCTGAGTGCAGTATTTTTTATTTAAAATAAACTGGAACGGATTAAATGTTTTTACATTAATTTCAATGGTAAGAATTGCTTCCTAATTTGAATTTTCACAATTCAAACAGCCAAAAAGAATTCATTAAGTTTGAATCAAGAGGTACCACTGTATAAACGTTCATAAGTAATGAATAACCTTTGCAGGTCAGCTGTGTGTGTGTGTGTGTGTGTGTGTGTGTGTGTGTGCTGTTTTTGTTATTATTTATCTGTAACCCAAATTCTACAGGATTCACCTTAGGTCAGGAGATTTTGTATTCCATACTTATTTGATGTTTTCATGTATGGTATGAATATTTCCAGAAAGTTTGTCAACTGACAATTATCTGTTCTATTCCTCCAGCGCTCTGGCAAACTGCATTTCTATCTTGTGTTCTATACAATCTCTTACTTTGCTCTCATGTTCACTTTATTGCATTGGTCCTGATGTCTTCATCAGATTGCCTTACACATTTCACATTTCCACACAGTCATGTTTTGTCTTTGCATTGCTGCAGTTATGGAATGTTTATATTCTGGTGTGCTGCTCTGTTACTCCAGGCCTTCAGTTTGAGTGTGCCTATTGGAGTATTAGCCTTTTGTTGATGTTAATGTGGTGTCTAATCCGTTGTTAGATACTTTAAGATTGGCTTGATGAATACTAACTCTCAACACATGCTCATCAATATAAGTTATTTTTATTTTCATAATTGAATTGAATTTTGATTGATTATTTGTTTGATTTTTTAATGTTTTATGCACAGTATGTAGTCTGTAGTGCCTACAGGCTTAGTGGAGGGCCTGTTCACATTATTTCCCTGAGGCATGATTGGTATGCTTTCCACCTTTGCTTCCTTTAATAGGTTTCTTGCAGAGCCTCATTCAACCTAGTGCTTCTCAGTATGCTGAATTGCTTCCTTCCTGTAATATGCTTGTTTTACTGAATCATTTGTGTGATCTGATAGGACATGTTAAAAGTCACTTCCATATCCTTATTGTTTCCTAGTTTATAATTCCAACATTCAAGGTTATTTTTTACTTTTAATTCTTTCTTTGTTGTTTTCTTTGATACTCTCACTAAGTAGTGATCACCTCACAAATTCCCTCTCTGTGTCTGTCTTAACTTTCAACATTTCACTGCTGTGTTGCATGCACTATTCTTTGATACTGCTGACTGTGTTTTCTTGTAGCTTCTTGCATCATTGGTAAATATTATTTATGAAATGTAGCATTAAAGTGTTTTTTTTCCCTTCACAGCCTATGTGTGATGGCACTCACCTAATTCAGCAGCTGAAGATCCCTCAAAAGCCCCTGGTGTTTTATGCTCCAGAAACTAAAGAAATTTGGTTATGTAATTGTAAGCAGACGAAGAATCCTCCATTTTGTGATGGCACTCACCGCAACAAAGAGATTCAAGAAGCCATTAAATAAGATTAAGTGAGGTATGTTTATGTATGACTAGTTTTCATGGTTTTGTTGACGGTCATGTAGATGGAGCAGAGGAAGTGTTGAGGGTATACAAGTAAGTGTTGAACAGAGAACATGTTGATATTTATGCTGTACTATAATAGATAAGATTATTTATGATTACTTGTAAATTAATACATATTGTATATTATGTAGATTTTATTATTTCATACTTTTGTCCATAGCAGCTGTTCAGGAATGCTGTGTCTGTGTGATGAGTTAGTTAAGAATCCAGGATAAATGCATTAGATCACAGCTGTGACTCAGTGATATCATGAAAGTATATTTTATTCTTAATCCTACAGTAATACAAATTTGTTATCTATAAGAATAATAATATGAAAAGTTTGTTTGAAATTTGAAGTAGACATGAAAGGCCATCTAAACACTGACCATTACCATCTTAAAGCAAATTTTTTATTGATGTACAGACATGTGCTTTGTAAATAGAATTTTTTTTATATAGTGTCTTATTTGATTCCTTTAGAAAATGTAAGTTTATACTAAGAATTAATTTATGGTTGGTGATGGGAACTTAAGGTTGCAATATGAATGGAGCAGGAGAAATTAATGAGCCTTTAAAGGAGAAAACTCAGTGGAAGTAAGAGGGATGAAGGTTGTGATGGCTGGAGATTGTAATAAAATGTGGCTGAATGTTTTAAGAAGTGGCAGGATGACTGTGACTGAGTGGTTGAGGAGAGATGTGAGTGTGTGCTTCATGAGCTGCATGGTGACTAGCTGAGTGTATGTCTTAGTGTTTCCCAAGATCATATGTATAAGGGAAGGCATGTATATAATAGTTGTATGCTGTGAGATCAATGTATGAAAATTATGAAGCAGAATTTGTGGATATATTTGGGGTATTTGTGGATTTATATAAAGAATATGACAGAATAGGTAGAAGAGGTTTATGGACTGTTTGAAACTGGATTATTGAAAGGAATGAAAGTTGTTTTCTTCCTGTCATGTTTTGCTAGAAGCTGCCTTAGAAGAGAGAGACTGAGATGAGAGAATGGCAAGAAGGATCTGGAAGAACATGAAAAGAGGAGTTTGAAAATGGATGTGGCTGAGAGTAAAATAATGACATATTTGAGAATGGTGGCGATATTCGTTGTTCTGAATGGAAGGTTGTTTGAAAAAATAAATGGTTTCAGGTAGTTTAGAGCTGCATATTGTTGTCAATGGAGAAATGGTTATATGCTAAGGTTAAATTTAGAGTAAATCATTTGGAGAAAAATTGACAGTATATTGTTGTATGACATATGGAATGAAGGCAGAAGAGAGTGTATGAAAGTGTAGGGAAACTATATTACAGCATTGTATGGTGCTGGAAAATGGGGAGCAGGAGAGAAGCGAGTGAATATAATGAGATATCGCAGGAATGTGTCAGTTAATATGTATGGATAGAGTAAGAATTAAATGAGGGGAAAGTTATGTTAGAAGAGAATTTGCTGATTGTGTGGAGGGATCAGAGAGAATGGTATGATAGTTTGGACCTGTAAAGAGGATGGAAGAGGAGTGATTGGTGAGGATGATAACCTTGCTGTCTGTGACAAGTGTTGGCTAATTAGAAGAGTATTTATGTTCAGTGTAGAAAAAAACATTTAAGGCAAGTGATGTCTGGAGAGCAAGGATAAGTGATTGTGCATGATAGACTGAATGAAAAGCAGTTCTGAATGCTAAATGGAATGCAACCTCTTGGGTCTGTATAGTTTCCTTTAATCTAATATGATTCCCTGATCAGGTCAGATGTGGGAAAGGGATGAGTGATGTGACAAGGATATATAAACCAATTCTGCTGTGGAGATTGCAGTGTTGTGGTGAGGACTGGTTGTCTTCTTACCTCCAGAGTTCTTATAGCTAAGATATGGTTTTCAACTTACTCTTACAGCAAACATGGATTTCATTGTGTGTAGATGTGGATGGATAGCCACCTTGCTTTAACAAGACTCTCACCTCTTAAGTAAATATGTACTATACTCATATACCCCACTGTGGTACAGTGGAACCATGTGTGTGCTCTGAAGGCCTTGAGATCCCCAAGGGCAAATGTTTGAATCCTGGCCATGGTCCAAGGGCAGATTGGGTATCGACTCGGGTTATCGATGCCCTAATGGGTGGGCTCTCAGGGAGGAGGTCTCCACTGGGTGGTTACTTTGTATCTGCATAGACTAAGAATCAGAGGTTCAAGGGTGTGGATAAAAAGAGGAAAGGGGTCCACAATACATTCTGACTGTGTAGCCACACAGCAGTTGATGGAAATCAGTGGGATATCTCATTATTCTGGCATGTACAGTGAGTTTGTACTGAGGCCCTGGCTATGTGTAGTGATGTAAACATTTACTATAATTCAAACTTGGAAATTACTTGAAGCATTACTTAACAGCTACAAAATAAGAATTGCCAGCTATTCACTGAAATATGGATGTAATAAAATGAATAGGCAATTATTTGTTTAGATTCAGTTGTTAATAATAAATTTATCTTTTTAAGTTAGTCCACAAATACTGTTGATGTTTTATGCACCATTTGTGGACAAACATTGGTCTAAGGTGAAGATACAGTAGTGGAAGATTCTATCATAGAGTACAAGTGATGGTAACTCAAAGAAAGTTTCACTGTAGAAGCAATAAATACTAATGTGTCCTTCACAATACAAGTGAAAGAAAGAAAGCACCAGAAGAAGTGAGTGGAACAGCAGGTGTTAACACTATGTCCATTAACTTGATCAAAGGTGCAAAAAGTTTTCTGCATGACAAACTGCTGTATATTTCTATAAAATGGTTGCAAACTTGCTGGACCAAGATGTTTGAAAATCCCCCAGTAATACTGAGCCACATGAAGGGAAATTTTGAAGACCTACAAGCCATTGCTTGTGGCATACACACTTGTATGAAAGTGATCATGGCTAGGATTAATGTAATATGTACTTGATTTAGGTAAATGGAAATAAAATCTAAGATTCCAAATTAGTAATTTCATGACTGAGTAACTGAAGCAACTGAAAAAGTGCTCACAATGTACCTAACTGTTAAATGTGTTTTATAAACTGAAAAAACTTGTTTATTGATTAGAATCATTAAGAGGTGAAAGAAACATACTTTCAAGTAATGGAGTATGTACATGTCAACAAAATGCTGCCACTTTAAAGCTATATAGCACCTGTGAAAGAAATAGTAATGAGGAAAGATATCGGGAAAGATTACACATTTTAAAAGTTGTTTATTGCAGTACTAGAGAAAAAAGTCTAAGAATCTGAGATAGGAAAAGATTAAGCACTGGAATAAAAGGAGAATGCCAGAATAATTCCATAGTGAATGTACAATTGAATCAAAATGGGTGGTTTTACAATTAAATATGTACTAAAAAAATTTTCCTCAGAATTTTCAATATTTATGTACCTTTTTTTCCCCCAGTTTTCTTAGTGTATTGTATTTTATTATTAGTTCCATTGACATAGGTAGTAAGTGGAAGTGTATTACGTGTGTCGTAGGTAATAAGTGGAAGTGTATTGTGTTTTCAGTAAGAATGATAAATGTGACTAAATTTAAGGAGTGTAGGTCAACTGAGAAGTGTTAAGGAAGAGAGTCAAAGATTGCAATGTGTGATGAATTTAGAAAAAAAAGGAATAAATGAACCAAGAGTTTGCCTTAACTTTGCTGTGAGAATGGGTAGAAAAATAAGTAGAGGATATAGATGCAATTCTTTCACCATTGATGATAGATTGAACCCCTCAATACCGGGACACATTTTTACCATAAGTTTTGGGTACCTATAATTAGAAGATTTTATTGACATCAGGAAGTGTCTATGGAGATCAGAAGAACAGTGACTATTTTAATTCCCATATAAGTTTCTGAAACTGTACAAAATTGCCAAATAATAAGCAGAATGAATAAAAAAAAAAAAAAAAAAAAAAAAAACACTTCCCAGTACTGAAGGGGTTAAGAACAGCAATGCAGCAAAATTGGCAGACATAATAGACATCCTGGGAGATAGCTAGAAATGAATTTGGTCATCTCTGTATAGTTACCATTGATCCTCTACCCTACAGGTGCCAGGCGGGGCTCTCACACCACCAGGAGCTTCCCCAGTGCCACCAATCCCCGAGCCTCACCCCAGAGAAGGAAAGGTAATGTGCGAGTTTCATCATTGTTTCTGTTAGACATTGTGCTGAGAAGAAAAAAAAGTGAAAGGGTAGTAGAGGATGGAGGTCAGACCGCTTGTGTTGAATTAGTGTAGAAAACCATGCAGTGTGAATCATTGGAGGAATATGTCGCTATTGTTGCTGCTGCTGCTGCTGTTATTATTATTATTATTATTATTATTATTATTATTATTATTATTATTATTATTATTATTATTATTTATTTATTTATTTGTTTATTTTATTAGTATTTTTTGTTCTTGGTTTTCGTATTTTTTCCTTTTTCTTCTTTGTCTTCTTATTTCTTTCTTTGTTGTTGTTGTTGTTGTTGTTGTTGTTGTTGCCCTGTAACTTGATAAACAACACATTCGCTCCCAACTGGCTGGTCTGAGCTTCAAATCACTGATCAAGAGGTGACAGGTTGGGATTGCTTCACGCTGCTGGCCCAACCTGGCGGGGGAGGCACCAAGGATATTATAAGAATCCTTGGGAGGCACGCACGTGTATAGTTGTTCTCACTTCTCCTGCATCCAAAGCCTTACTGCGTGTAGCTATGTGTGTAGGGAGGTGAGGGGGGGGGGAACGCTTTTTAACAATAAATAGCTTACATGCGAAAATAGCGTGGTTTAAAAGAACAATTATTATCAGTCTTTTTCTTTTTCTTCTTCTTCTTCTTCTTCTTCTTCTTCTTCTTCTTCTTATTATTATTATTATTATTATTATTATTATTATTATTATTATTATTATTATTATTATTATTATCATCATTATTATCGCAGCTGATACAATTATTGTCATACTTATAAAGCGTTTACGTAGGTCAGGGAAGGTGTGTGGGTGTCTTTTCGAGAGAGAGAGAGAGAGAGAGAGAGAGAGAGAGAGAGAGAGAGAGAGAGAGAGAGA
>CM035189.1:3797262-3808000 GCA_020233015.1 Callinectes sapidus | reverse complement strand
CTCCTCCTCCTCCTCCTCCTCCTCCTCCTCCTCCTCCTCCTCCTCCTCCTCCTCCTTCTCCGCCCCTTCCTCCTGCTCTTTCTCCGCTTCTTCCTCCTCCTCCTTCTCCGCCCTTTTCTCCTCCTCCTCCTCCTCCTCCTCCTCCTCCTCCTCCTCCTCCTCCTCTTCTCAGAAACTCTTGATCAGAATTGTGTCATATTAATCTGCATGAGAGGTTATATATTCAAGAAAAATAGAAAAAAAAAAAATAACGTGTATATGACTTGTTATTTTAATAGACAGAAGTAGCAACGACAAAACAATGATTTTCTTTTTTTTTTTTTTTTTTTTGACACCCGACAGTTGACAACGACGGGGAAGAGCAACACAAGGAAGATATTAATCCCTTCAGTACCATGACGCCTTTTCATATTTCTTCTGCACACTATTGGCTGATTTCATACAGCTTCAAAAACTCGTGTAGGGATAGAATTACTGAAGACTGCGGCCCTTAATCTTCTGACCTCCATAGACCCTTTCCTAATGTCAGTGAAATAGTGTGATTGTACCCAAAACTGAGGGTGGAAATGTGTCCCCAGTGTTGAAGGGCTTAATGGGAATGTCACAGGGATGGGGACAGTCGCTATTATCGGACACTTACACTGACCTGACGCGGCATTGCAACACTCACCGAGATAACGTTCCTAGTATTCCATCTGCCACCGAAGCAGCGTCTCCTCTTCCCGACAGTGATGGAACTCCGAGAAATTTACGTATTCAAAGTCCATGGAATTTTGAAGCCATTATCGTGGCTCTGCAATTAGAAAAGCAATGATAAAATGGAATGAGATCAATGAATAGAATCAACCGAAGGACAGCAAAGGATTCGAATTCCACTTATATACGGGAACATTGCAACATTTCTGTACCGTTGTTCTAAATAGTTTTTTTTTTCTGTATAAGAGGGGAAAGCTGACCCAGTACAACACAAACAATGAAATAAATAAAAATAAAAAAACAAATTTGCCAGTTCCCTTAAAGGTCCACAGAATTGCCCCTCTTCCTTCTCCCCCCCCAAAAAAAAAAATAAATAAATAAATAGATAAAATAAATAAATAAATAAATAAATAAATAAATAACACAGACAAATATCTTGAAACCTACCTCAAGTCAAGTCATAGGAAGTTGGAAATATAGAAGCTGGTAAAGCGTTCCGGAGTTTACCAGAGAAAGGAATAAATGATTGAGAGTACCTACGGATTAACTTCTGCATCAAAGAGTTGGAGTTTCGTGTGTTTAGATTGACACATGACAGCATAACAATCACAACGCTGCTACACTCCTCTGATTCCCCTGTGAAGTAACTCACACTGTCATGCTCTAGTAAATCCATCTGTTTCTTGTGAGCGTCGATATTAAGGATCTTGTGGCCTCCTGCAGCTTCCTTGATTTACTTGTGTGTGTGTGTGTGTGTGTGTGTGTGTGTGTGTGTGTGTGTGTGTGTGTGTGTGTGTGTGTGTGTGTGTGTGTGAACCGTTGTCCATCAGATATGATATGAGATGCAAAATGTGTTTTTTCGCCATTTTTCTTCCTTTTTTGGGGGAAGGTGGGGAGTATTTTGTTGAAAAGGACATAATATTCGTTCTTTTATACCCTTTTTTGCCTAAGCTTAGGAAGTACAGTCCATCCGAGACACTGTATTATATGTTACGTGCCTCGTGTTGTATTTTGTATGTATATCTTATGTAGAAATTTTTGCATAGTCTTCATTTTTCATCAAATTTGCGCAATTGAAATGTATAATTTTTTCTTCTTTTTTTTCAGAAAGTGCACATCTCCCATCTTCTTATGGTGAGTGTTAAATTTGTATCTTTATTTGTCAAGTTTTCCTTTTTGTTGATTTTTAAGAAAGATACCTAAATGACAAGTAGTGATTCCAACTGTAGTAAGAAAGATAAATGACAAGTAGTGATTCCAACTGTAGTAATGGTAACAATGGGTTCAGTAGGTAATGCATGGGAAGGAAAGCGTCAGATTAAACACCAATGCCTCGTGGCTTCTTGCTTCTCTCCCTCACCATTGGTCCGTGAATGGCAAAGCAATGGTGCCACGTTGTTACCAATTGAACACCATTCACTCCACCATGGATTGCCTTTAGTGTGCCATGGTGCATCACTCGGCGCAAAGAGGTGTAATATCTTTTAGTCATATTCTTCTATTGTTATAATCTCTGTGATAATTGCTATTTATATTGCCACATGTACGAAAAAAAAAATATATATCAGACGATTTTTGTTATGTTCTTGACTAAAGTTGATACCATTTTGCCGTACGTGCGCTTGTGTGTGTGTGTGTGTGTGTGTGTGTGTGTGTGTGTGTGTGTGTGTGTGTGTTTGTGTGCGTGCTTGTGTGCGTGCGTGCGTATGTGCGTGTGCGTGCGCGCGCGTGTGTGTGGAGTCACCTGTGTACACTTCCAAATCTGTGTTTTTAAACGAGTTCTGGTTTTCCTCCCACTTCTATCATTTTTCCTTGTTGTTTTTTTTTCCCTATCGCACGGGAACTTTCTTTTCACTGTGAAAGGTGACTGCTATCTCCCGCTATCAGTCGCTGTGTGGGTATTGTGCTGCCAAAATTCGCTGTAAGGAATTATGAACAGCGGGCAGCAGCTGTTCCCTTCTCACGGGGATGGTTTTCCTGTTTGCCTTTATTGCGCATTATATTATTAAGGAAGTATTTTTTACAAGTGTGTGTGTGTGTGTGTGTGTGTGTGTGTGTGTGTGTGTGTGTGTGTGTGTGTGTTTAAAATTATGGATCTTAGTATAATGCAATGAATGTAGCTCTAAAATAAAGACGACGGCAAACATGTCAATACAAGTTCCTGCTCACACACAGGAACCTTGTGGTGACCCTTAGGACACACACACACACACACACACACACACACACACTCACACTCACACACACACACACACACACACACACTCTCACACACACACACACACACACACACACACACACACACACACACACACACACACACACACACACTTAGTCAATCCGGTGTTTGGCCGTGTGTTGTTTTTTTGCAGACATTTATCCGAATTTACTGAGAGCCGATCACAAGGCACCCGAGAATCGCTGTGGCGGGAAATTCCTGCTACCTACTTACCTGGATGAAAGAGTCGATCCTGCGCTCAAGAATAGCGATACTACGTTCACTACTTACTGTGCCCCAGGAGACAGTTATCGCTGCGGCAAAAATGTCCAATGACGCACCAGTACCAGCACCGCCGAGCTCAAATAACTAAATATGAAATATCGCATGATTAGCCTTATTTGAATTTTGTTCTTGATATAATGGAGCATTTGTCATTCATCACAGTAACTTACCCCCCGAAATAATGCTGTTCTAGATGGCTTGGTGTTGTGTCTCCATGAGGAAGCAGTTACAAGTTTGGTGGTCTCTGCATTTAACGTCGCCTTCACAAGAAAGATTGCACGGAATTTCACAGGATTTTTATCTTCTCCAGCGTAGATTCATTGCTTCTCCGATTTCATCTCGTCCTTACTTTCTTTCACGTACGGATACGGATACATCTGTTGCATACAATCCCTTCTACTAAGGTTCACCAGGGTGTAACAGTGTTTCAAAGGTTCATTAACACAACAGAAACATAAGAAACCATCGCACCGTTGTTATGATCATCTCGAGTTGAACTATGATTGCCTCAAACAAAGGAGTGACAGGGAGAAGACAGCTCTCGCACCTTCAGTCCTTGCTGCTGTTGTTGGTGGTGGTGCTGCTGTTGTTATTTTGGTTTTTGTTGTTTTGTTGTTATTGTTTTCTTACTGTTGTTGTTATTGTTGTTATCATTATTGTTTTTTTTTTATTGTAAGTGTTATGTTCTTTTTCTTGGACGAAGGTTAGGAGGAGGAGGAGGAGGAGGAGAAGAAGGAGTGATATAGTACGAACAATAATAACTATGTATAATAGCATGTAATAGTAACAATGATAATAACACCTTCTACCACCATCACCACCACCACCACCACCACCACCACCATTCCCAAGCCACAGTAGGAAAGGTTTGCGTCTCAGCCTGTCCTCTCTGTGCCCTCGTAACCATGGGCAGCCGCGGTAATGATTTAATTGATGCGGATAAATACATAACCACAAATATAGCAAGAAGCTCATTATTTCTTAAATCTGACTTAATGTGCTCTAATCCCCAAATAGCAAGTAAGGATGGAAAAAAAATGATGAGAGAGAGAGAGAGAGAGAGAGAGAGAGAGAGAGAGAGAGAGAGAGAGAGAGAGAGAGAGAGAGACCTGCTTTACTTCAATCGTTTATCAATTATCCGCGTATCAAATTACCAAAGTTTAATCGCCTTTGACACTTTACCACGTGAATTGTACTAATGAATGCAGGTGACGTGGGAAATGTGTAGAAAGTGACCAGATGCAAGTAAACAGTGTGGAGGTGCGTGTGGGGTGAGATACTGAAGATGCTGCTCTCTGTGTGTTTTGACCTATAGTCGATGGTCAGCCTGCCTTTGCCTTCTGAACCTGCCTCTTCCAACCTGGACCACCATGCTTTCCCACTCTGCCTCTGCGTTCTCACACCCTTCCTCTGCATGTCTCTTATGTGTCTTCTGCCTGTCTAACTTGTACCTTGCTTTCTTGCTTTCTGCCTGTCTAACTTGTACCTTACTTTCCCAGCCTGTCCCTGTATCCCTCCACCATGTCCCTTCAGCCTGCCTCTGCCAGTCTGTACCTTGTTCCCCCAGTCGACCTGTACCAAACTCTACCTTACCTTCCTCAGTCTGTCTCACATTACCAACTCCAGTCTTTCTCGCAGTTTATCTAATTATCACGTCCTTTCATCTGCCAACACTTGCGTACCCTGTTGTTAATGAGAGGCCGGTTGTCTTTCAATCACTAACATCATGCCTAAGTACAGACGGTGATGGTTAAGAAACGTAATTTCCTTGGAAAGATAAAATGAATTCAATCTTCCTCACACTGGAAAAAACGGCAATTATGCGACATTATAGTGAGGGATAAATCTGTAATAGTAGCATTCGACATTAAAGTACTGGCTGCAACACACGCAACCTTCAAATTAAAAGACAATGGAGAATTATAGAAGGTACGAGGAAAACACGATATCCCGAAATGAGCCTTCCAATTAGATCATTTCCGAGGAGAAGATGCCGCGAAGGACTGTGTGCATTGAAAAAGGACATGAACTTACGGAAACTCTTGAAATAGTGTTAGGAGAAGGATGAAAGAGATATCTAGCCTCGTTTTAATAGAAGGGGGCGCGCGCGCACACACACACACACGTGCGCGCGGGTTTCTTGGCAGTCACATGAACGAATTAGTGTGCAGAAAAATAAATGTCTGCATAGCAACACATAAGATGCACAACGAACTGCAAACAAAACTAAGACCACAAACATAAGTAAATAGATGGAAGCGTGAACACAGTGGATGAACAACACGCACGGAACTGTCACATTCTGAGAAGCACAGGTGGAAAATAAATAAATGCACGTAAACACGAACAAATCTGATCCCATTACTGAATTCCCCTCGACTGTAAATAAAACGTGAAGGTCAAACGCCGTAGACGTTTACTGCTATTTTTCGGTCCCGATTCTGAAACATTTCTGTGTTACATCTTTATTACATTAAGATATTCTATATGAAGTTGCGGGATGTTTTACTGCGGTTCTAAAGAGGTTTCTATATTATCAACTGGAGAGACACTTGTGAGAAGCCGGCTGATTCACTACACTCAAATATGCTAATTGAAGTTACAAGATGTTTATTAACGCATCTTATACATTGTGAACTAGAGAAACACTTTCGAAAAACAAGCTGATCCACTACATTCAAATACTATAGTTGAAGTTGCGCTGTTTTCAAGGATGTTTTCTTGTAGTTCTAGCAACACTGCTGATCATCTCCTTGGCCTTTCCAAATAGTCGCGGTGAGAGAGGAAGGCGCTTCAGAATACTAGAAAGAGAATCAAAAGAATACAGAAGAAGAACAAGCAGCGCCACACATGTTAACTCTTACGAAAATGTTTATCATGAATTATACTAATATGAAGGTCAGACACGGTAGATAGTAAAGTTAAAGCTTGTGGTCATTGAATCAATACTGACCAGGAACATTAATCACTTAACGTTCCTTGCCCATTATATTCTCAGAGCTTCAATATATATATATATATATATATATATATATATATATATATATATATAGATATATATATAGATATATATAGATATATATATAGATAGACTTTTTCTCTCTTTTTTTCTTTTTTTTTTTTTTTTGTACATGATGATCGATGTGAGAAAATGGGTGTCTCGATTGAGTCAAAGGAAAAGGGAGAGTGAAAATGCTGACTGTATATTATGATAAACCTAAGAATATGAAGAAAGAATGGAAAGAAATAAAGATAATGGAGGAAATAAAAAGTGTACAAGGGAGAAAGGAGCACAGGGAAACGAAAAGGATGTATGATAAAAATAAAATAAAAAAAAGAGAGAAGGAAGGTTGAAAAACAAGCAAGCGTGTGGTATAAAAGTGAAAGTGAGAGGGGAGGAAGGAAGAGAAGGGAAAGGTTGCGTCTTTGGCAGCTGTTACTTGTGTAAATAGGAAAAAAGGTAATTATTTGCTTTTTTAAAGTTCATAATGACGAAAAATAGAAAGAGCTGATGTATATGTATATTTAGAGAGAGAGAGAGAGAGAGAGAGAGAGAGAGAGAGAGAGAGAGAGAGAGAGAGAGAGAGAGAGAGAGAGAGAGAGAGAGAGAGAGAGAGAGAGAGCGGTGGGGAGGGGGGGGTGGAGGAGAGAGCGTGCACAATAAAGGTTAGGTTAAGTGGTGCACTGTGACGAAATAATTATACCTGTTATTTTTTACTGCTGCTCAGGTGCTGGAATGATGAGGTGATGAGGGATGTTTGCGTAGAATGTGTGGCTTAGGAAGAGAAAGAGGAGGAAGAGGAGGAGGAGGAGGAGGAAGAAGAGGAGGAAGAAGAGGAGAGGGAGGAAAGGAACGGTAAGGCAGGGTAGGAGGGATGGGGTGTCCCACTAGCAAGGTCGTGAGTGCAAGGTGGTGGTGGTGGCGGCGGCGGCGGTAGGGAGGGGTGATTATGATGGTGGAGGTGAAGGTGGTGGCGGTGGTGGTGTATGTGTATGTTTGTGTGTGTGGAGAACCGTCAGCCAGGCCACGACCAGTCAGTTGCTCCGTTGTGGTAGCTGCGGTAAGCGTCTGGTGTGGCGCGCGTCCGACCACCACCACCACCACCACCACAACTATTACTACCACCACCGCTACACCCGCCGCCACCGTCACCGCCGCCACGTGTGTCCTCCCGCGGCAGAATATTCATCACACTCTTTAATCCTCAAGCTCATTTTTTCGCCCCCACATCGCTTCCTCCACATCACCGCACCACCACCGCTCCCGCCCGGCCGCCCACCCACCACCACCACCACCACCACCTGCAGCCCTTGTCCTAGTGTGACCTTCGACCATCCCTTCCCATATTTGTCACAGTGCGCAGATTAAGGTCACGGAAATTTCACACCTGTTTGTAATGCTTAGGAAAACCAAGTAAACATGCCTGAAATAAGTGGCTGTTACCGGGCGTTTGTCTAATGAGCCGAAATTTGCCTTGACAACGTAAATTTCCCTTTCCCTGTCTCTCCGGCCTTACACGTCCCCATCAGCAGACTGCCATACGCTATCCTCACTTCTATAGGCTCACTGAACACTTTTCCTACGATTTGGTTTGTCTTCCGTATTAACAAACCACCCTTGAAATTTTTACGTCTGATCTCAGCCACCTCAAAGCATTCTTTCAGCTAAAGACTTAAATATACTGTTTTTTTTTTAATTACCTTTTATATCTTTCTTGTCGGTGTTTGTTAAGATTTCGTTGTTTTGGAGGACTGCGTTGTGGTGTACATGGCAGTGAAAGAGCCAAACCACGTGTATCTTTGTCCACCTTCACCACCACTACAGCCCATCTTCCCTCATCCTTCCCTCCCCCCACCACACCCACCTCCCCAACACAAACATGTACCGTTTCCTTTCAACCAAACACTACACGTACCCTCCTCCTCCTTTCCACGCCTCCCCTATCACCACCACCACCACCACCACCACCACCACCACCACCACCACCGCACGCAGCCTCCCGTCCTCCCATTCCTGTCTGTCACTCACTACCTAACTAATTCAGATAATCATCACACACGAATAGATCTCTGAAGTCTTGGCGCTGAATTCCCTCTCCACACACACACACTACTTGCGACCATAACAGTCTACACTTCCTTTTACTTTCTCGCCTTTCACTCTCAGCCAAAGTTCAAGGACACGAAGAGACTCGAACTGGTGATGGTGGTGGTGATGGTACAGGCCGCGTACCAGTGAGCCAGTCGAGTGACTGTGATATCGTAGGCGTGGGAACGTGACGTGATTCGTGACGCTCTGGAACTTAAACGCTCTGCCACCGCCGCCGCCGCCGCCGTCGCCAACGTCGCCGTCAGGAGCGCAAACAGTGGCGATATGAAAGTGATGTTGCTTCCATTACCATTTTTTTTCTCTCTATCTTAACTTTTTTTCTTCATTTTTTATTTGAGCTTGTCTTACGTAATCGCGTGACACAAGGAGCTTTGGCCAGGTGCAAATTACTAGGCTTTTACCGTGCTGCATGATCTGCGTGTGCGTGTGGGTGTGCGTGTGCGTCTCAGTGTGTGTGTGTGTGTGTGTGTGTGTGTGTGTGTGTGTGTGTGTGTGTGTGTACCCAAGCACGTATAGCCCTCCTCCTCCTCCTCCTCCTCCTCTATGCAGTGGTGTGCTGTGCTGTGCTGTGCTTTTTTCTAAACTTTCTTACATGGTCGTGTGAATGGCAGCATGAAGGACACGTTAGCGAGGCGGGAGGGCAGGAAGAGAGAGAGAGAGAGAGAGAGAGAGAGAGAGAGAGAGAGAGAGAGAGAGAGAGAGAGAGAGAGAGAGAGAGAGAGAGTGCATCACCTGACAACTCTTCAACACGACAGTTCCTACCATGGGTGGACATTATTGCAATGAATTATTGTAACAACAACAACAACGATGCTGAGTCATTAGTTAGTCAGTGATTACTCTCCTATTATTATCATTATCAGTGTTCACCGCAGGAATGCCTTGCCATACGCTGGTGTCCACAACAAATACTGACTTCACCTGTGTAGCCTTACAGTGTATTTCCTGACATTTTCCTTCCTCAGCCTAATATTGCCTCACAGTTTTCATTCAGTATCCTAACCTAACCTTCAATGAATGTCTACAATAAGTCCATACAGAAGAAAAGCTCCTTATAAATATTTCAGCCATAACATTGCCACCCCTAACTTAACCTAACCTAACTGGACTGATAAACACGAAAGTGCTGAAACATAGCCAAAAAAAGAAAAAAAAGACTAAATAGATCAAATGAATAAGTAGACAAATAATATAAAATAAAAATGCATCAATAGATAAATCACATATGGCGTTACTATTGTGACACAAATCTATACTTCAGAATATTCTAGCCAATAAAATACAGGAAAAATGAGTTACTTGATTACTTAATAAACAAATACTACAAAGAAAAATACATATAAAAAACAGAAGTACAAATTAATTACGTACTCGATTACTTAATAAACAAACAAACAAAAAAATCAAGGTATTTATCTATAACTACTGTTCCACCCCATTCACCACACCCCCCTAACAAATTATCCTAACCTAACCTTAACACAATGTAAATGATATGATGAACGAAATAGAAGTAGAAATAGAGTATGGGTATTATATAGGTAGTAGTAGTGGTGGTGCCAGGCTCAGAAAACGCTAATTATCTTAAATATACTGCACTGTGCCGCATCTATTATACAAATTCGCGAGGAAAACTCAAATACTATCGTTAATTACATAAACTACCGAATTACCTACAAATTACCTACCAGCCCTGACTAGCAACAGTACAATTACCTGTCTATTATTACGATTACACCCAAACTGGATTACATATACCTGGTTACCTAATTACCTATCCTCTTCTTTACTCACTAGGGTGGTCACTAACGTCAGGAATTACATATATATAAAACATTCCTCGTCTCATTAGTGCTAGTACACCCAAAAATAATAAAATAATCGAATAATAAGTTTCGTAACCTACATTCCAAATATTCAGTAAAACAAGGAATAACATTACTTTCTGGCAAACAAACAAGGGATACCCAAAGACTCACCCTTCATACATCTATTCTTAACACTATAATGGCTCTAGATAGTTTAAACACGGAAATATAAGAGAATATTTACCAGCACTTCGAGACACAGCCCACCTCCACACTGCCATCTTAGACCACTGGAAGTACCGTCTTGCATAAAGGACCACCAGCAGCAGGGTTGCCAGATAATACTACAGTGAGAAAAAGGACAAACCTACAGTAAAAAAAAAAAAAGGACATTTGCCCACCCAAAAGGACAAACGTAAAAATAATATATATATATTACCTCTCACTGTCCCTACACCACTCCCTCTCACTTTCCCTCCAACCCAGTCTGTTTTCCATCCAAATTCTCTCTCTCTCTCTCTCTCTCTCTCTCTCTCTCTCTCTCTCTATGATCATATTACGCTCTAAAGGGAAGGCAATTAGAAGAAGAAGAAGAAGAGAGAGAGAGAGAGAGAGAGAGAG
>CM035189.1:3781593-3794210 GCA_020233015.1 Callinectes sapidus | reverse complement strand
TTCTCTCTCTCTCTCTCTCTCTCTCTCTCTCTCTCTCTCTCTCTCTCTCTCTCTCTCTCTCTCTCTCTCTCTCTCTCTCTCTCTCTCTCTCTCTAAAACCAGCAGAAATAAAGACAAGAGAAGCGAAGCAAAAGAAGAGAAAGAGAATGAAAGACCAATAATGTCCAGCCCACGACACAGAGAGCTGAGAATCGTCTAAGTTCATTTTTATCTCTTAACCTGAAGCCGCCTCAATATTGCCGCGGCTCTTCATTATATTGGAACCTTTATGTGCCGCTCTCCCAATAAAAGCCAGCTGGGAGAGACACGGCAGACCAGAAGATGAGAGAGAGAAAGAGAAAAAAAAAGGAAGAAAGAAAGAGAGAAAGAAAGAAAGAAAGAAAGCGCTTCGCCTCCACTATTTCAAAAGGCTTTGTTTAAATTTACACGAGTTTTTCAATATGATTTTTAAGGTCCCAGAGGTAGATTGACAAGATTTCTTCATTATCACCTGGAGAAATGCTCTTGCAAACACCAGCTAATCATCTCTGGTAGCTTGGGAAATAGTTGTGGTGAGGTAGGAAAGTGTTTCTGAATACGGACTTGAGTGTGGGGGAGGGGAGGGGAGAGGGGGGGGGAGTGTTACAAGGCTGAAGGGGCGCCCGTGACTGCTCTCTGTGGGTAAGGCTGCGTGCTGTGGTCAAAACGTGCCGGAGAGAAAAATGAAAAGAAAAAAGAAAACTTGCTATAGTTGCAAATAAGATAAAGTATAGGATTAGTATTGATATTTTTTGTTTTTGTTTCGGGGATTATTATTTTTTTTTTTTTTATGAAAGATTTATATGTTTACACTGTCCAAATTGTTATAGACTTTTACTTTTATTTACTTTTACTTATTATCGCACCAACTACCTATATTTTATCACATTTTTGGGGGTCCTTCACCTCCTCTTAACCTTTTTTTTATATAGAGTTATTTGTTTACACTCAGCAAATGGTTAGTTAAGAATTTATTATACAACTTTCACTTATTATTATCGTACCATCTACCTCTTCCTCCATCTTGTTTTATTGCTCCTTCACCTCCTCCTAACCCAATTATCTTAAAGAAGGTTCTCAGGTCAGTCTGAATAGTGCAAGGAAATCCACGCGCAGCTTCCACTTGTGTCCTCTGACTGGCGCAGGTGTGGAGGGAAGCAGGTGTGGAAGTATGCTGAAATGCTGGTGTGGTGGTGTGGTGGTGTGGTGGTGTCAGCCTCTGTGGTCACTCGTGCAACATGTAGGTGATGCAACTTTACTCCACACACACACACACACACACACACACACACACACACACACACACACACACACACACACACACACATTGCACAATTATCCTTTTTATTCTCTCTCTCTCTCTCTCTCTCTCTCTCTCTCTCTCTCTCTCTCTCTCTCTCTCTCTCTCTCTCTCTCTCTCTCTCTCTCTCTCTCTCTCTCTCTCTCTCTCTCTCTCTCTCTCTCTCTCTCTCTCTCTCTCTCTCTCTCTCTCTCTCTCTCTCTGTCCCACACCAGGTCGTCCCTCTTCACCATCTATTAGTAGTCCCTTTCCTTACCCTCCTCTCTACTCGCTTTCCTATCCCTCCACTCCTCCCTTCCTCCTCCCTTCCTCCTCCCCTCTCATTGGATATTTTAACATTTTTCCCCCACCCACCCACCAGCCAGCCAGCCAGCCAGCCACCCGCTTCCCATTGTGTTTCTCGATCGTTCCTCCCCCTTTTGCCCTGACCATAACTCTCCGCTCCCCTGCATACAGCTTAGTATCTTTTTCACCACCATACATGTACATTGGGCGGCAGAGGAGGAGCGGAAACAATTGGTCTGCCCTCCTATTAACGCTACAAGACGCAACAGGGATAGGGTTAGCGTTGCGTGGAGAAAGATGCATAAAGGGACGGGAAAATATGGTATTGGGTTATTTACAATTTGTCAGGAGGTTGTTCCCTTTTTATTATTGGGTTTCTTGGGGAGAATGTTTAATCCCTTGAGCACTGGGATGCGTTTTTTATATATTTATTTTGCTTATTATTTGTTGATTTTATACAGGTTTAGAAACTTGCGAGGGGATTAAAATAGTAGGGACTCTGGTTATTAATCTTCATACCTCCATAGACCCTTCGTAATGTCAATAAAATCGTCTAATCACACCCGAACTCGTGGTAAAAAATGTGTGCCAGTACTGAAGGGGTGGCGATGTTTAGCCTTGAAATGACACCTTTCTTGTTGGTGTTCCCCCGAAGTTGAATTAGTCTGCAGTTGAGTGACGCACCGGCCTGTGTTTATTCAGCGTTTCCCCTCGGCTTGAAGTCCTGTGTCAGATGCCATGCTTTGTTACTAAACGGGAAAAAAAAGAAGGAAAGGAAGGTGTGCAGAAGATATGAATTAGCTTGACTGTCAACATATCAGACTGGCGGGAAACATAGAGCACCATAAAGTGAGTGAGGAATTGTTTGGACTTCCGACCACTGCTTTATTGACCAGCGCGGCAAGGAAGGACGAACATCGAGGCGAGTCGTATACAATATTATAACTCTTCCCTCCAGCCCAAGCTTCAGGATTCCTCGCTAGTCGATCCAGTTAATTTGTATCCGAGGCACCACAAGTTCCCCCCAATTGTTCACTGGTGATGTTATTTCCTCAGCGCGTGGCAGTCGACCTCTCTGTGATGTTTTAGAACAGTCTTTTAAGAATGGAATGTGAAATTTGTCGAGTGAACCACAATTGGGAGGAAAAATAGCTAAATGCAGGTGTTCCCAAATGAGACACTGGCGCGCGCGCGCACACACACACACACACACACACACACACACACACACACACACATACACACACACACAAAATTTCGCACTCGAGTTAACCACATTTGGGTTAATCGCAGGGGTCAGCACCGCCGGAGTGCAATGGCGAGCCTCGCCCTGGGAGAACCGCCTTCATGATCACACACACACACACACACACACACACACACACACGCACACACACACACACACACACACACACACACACACACACACACACACACACACACACACACACACACGAGAATTCTCAGGGTCCGTTGTCAAGGTTCTGTGTGATGCAAAGTTTTGGAATATTGCAAATGTCAGTGTTGGTGTGGTGTGGAAATCCTGGTGTTCATTAGCACTCCCACGAGGCCACCCCAATGGCTACTAAATAAGAACACAACTGCCTGGGTCCGTTTGACAGAGATTCTTAGGTATTAACTTTTATTAGACGAATTGATGGTCCTAAAATCCACCTTTTAATTATCAAGAGAGAGAGATTTGTTACACTTATCATGTATGAAGTAGCATAAGAGACAAAACATGATGCACACATAATACACTCTTTAATATAACCTAACAGACAAAGAGCATACGAGCAGATATTTATAGTAATGGTCAAGAGAGAGAGATTCGCTACATTTGTCTCCTGCCACATAAGACAACACACAATACATACTTGATACTACATAAGAGACACGACATATACCACCAGATTTCTATAATGATGATACACTTCATCAATCACCATGAAATTTTTTTTATGATTATTTTTTCCTGTGAGTTCATAATATTGTTGTTCCTTGCAGTAGAGAATTAAACTTCCTCCTTGATAAAGATATGAAACTGAACATTGAAATTTTTTATCATTCCTTTTTACATTCATTCATTCATTCTTTCTTTCATTTCTTTTATATTCATTTTGTTTTTTCTTATTTTTAACATTTATTTTCCTTTTTTTTTTTTTTTTTTTTTTTTTTTGGGGGGGGGGGTAATTTTGTCATCATTGTGCACATTTCCTGAAGTCAATTCGCTTCACTTTCTCCTGGATTGTTTACGGATACACAGCCGTGCCCTGAGAGCAGCTGTCTGCCTTGCCCATTTCACTCGAGCGGGGCCGGGAGGGGGGGGCTCCATTCCCAGCAAGTTCTTATCCAAATCTCGACGGCGCTGGGCAGGGGCATGGCTGCGGGTGTTGATCTTGCTGCGTACATGTTTAACGCAAATTTTACCGAGCCGTTTCTTCTGCCTTAAGTTCCTTCTCATTGAAACCACGGTGTTGATACGGCTACGTGGCAACCTTTTCTTTTTCAAGTCCACCTTCTTCATCTTGACTCTCTGTTCCTTCTTCACTGGTGTCGTCAAGGAAGTATTCCACCACCTCCATCTGCTACGCACGTTCCACAATCCTTTATTCCTCCACCCAGACAACATTCTCCTCTTTTTCAAGTGCATTGCGTACCTTATCCTTTCTCTCCTTGTTTTGTTCTTCAGTGCAACTCTGGACAGTCGCAGCATTTTAGTAAAACCTGGGATGTTGAATTCCTGCAGGTCACTATTTTCTGACTCTTTTTCCCTCTCTTTATTGTCTTCTTCAGCAGCATCAGCATTGTTTTGCTCACATTCCCAATTTTTGTCTTTTTCATAAAGCAGCAGCATTTTATTCATCAATCCTTCTTTCTCTTTCTCTTCATCCTTTTCGTCCTCGTGATGACATTCTTCCTCACTTACAATCTCTTCCTCAATGGAATTCTTTCCTTCATTTTCAACTTCCTCATCTTCCTTTTCCTGCAGCAGCTCCATTACATTCTCCAGTTCTGATTCCTTTCCTTTCTGTACACCTTTTTCTTTCTCATCATCCTTGCTCTCTTTCTTATTGGTGTTTTCTTTCTCTGGAAGGGTGTTCTTCACATCTACAAGCTGCTCCTGTTCTTTATCAGTCTTATGTTGACGTGCAGCAGAAGCCATATTACTGAATTTTGTCTCCAGCTTCAAGGTCACAGGACTCTGAACGATCTCAGCTGGATGGGTCTTGTTTTTGAACGCATTACGGAGCGAGATCATGTAATCTGACTCTTCTTCCTGTTCTTCATACGGGTTCTCATTGACACTGATTTCAGTGTCTTCAGTCTTCTCGATTCCTGCAGGCACGCAGTCTTTCGTGATGATCCGGAAGTTTGTCTCGGTGACGTAGAGAACAAACTCGTCAGACTCACGGTGCTTTATCTCGTGCAGGAGTCGTTCAATGCGGCCGAAGAGAACCACCTTCTTTCCTCGCCGCTGTGTGACAGAGACTTTCAAGACCATCTCGTCTGGATCCATGTAGGCCTGAAATGCCACGCGGAACACGTTCATGGCTGTCTCCTGAGATGTATATTTCTGGAGATCAGGCTCTTGCTTGTGCTTCTTAAAGCTGAACTTAGCCAGCTTATTGCAACTCGGGTTTCGCCTCCAGCAGCAGCAAATGGGAGTTGCAGAAGGGTCCCAAAGGGACACCTTCACTTTGCGTGGTGGACCGCGGAGAGTCTCGCCGGTCTCCACCACGCACACGCCAAGCATGTGGTTCTTTAGTTCCTCCTGAGACATCCTGAGGATTGTACTACCTACTAAGGTGCTTGCAGCAAGTAGACGCTGGTAATATTTAACTTGATTTGGAGGCTCATCTTTTTTCTATTCTGCTGAGTGACGGCAGGTTGGATCTAAAGTTGGTCCCGCAGTGATACCAACCCGTAGTGCACATTGCTTTGAGGCCACAGCAAAGGAGGGTCTTCCGGCGCTGTAGATGGCAACACTGCTACCAGCTTCGCTGATTGGTCTACTGCTGAGATTGAATCAAAGAATGCATCACGCCACTGCCACCACCATCACCACTACTATTACCACCATCACTTTTCTCACTACTATCTATTGCAACAGCAGCAACAATAATAACAACAAGACACCTATATAATACTACTCACATTCACTCTAAACACTGCACACGCACGCACACAGTTAGTTAGTAGTTTATTGACAAGATAACATTTAGCATACATAATTAACAAAACATCTACATTATTTAATTTCGTCCAAAGAAAAATCACTTCCTGTATTACATTATAGGGGTAACTACTACATTTACTTATAAATGTTGATTACATCAAACACAAATTACACAATTCCCTTAAATGAATATCTTCACTTAACAAATCATTTATATTTCGAACCTGAGCATGGAATACCTACTTGTCCCAAAGGTGATTGGTTAGCGAAGGTGATTGGTTAGCGGACACTCCACCAAGATGTATCGTTCTGTCTGCACGTGATTACCGTCGCACACACAAACTCTGTCCTGGGCAGGTGTGCGACTCCGTCTCCCTGTCTCTATCCTGAGTGTGTGTGACATTAGTCCTAATCTGTAGGAGAAAACCTCGCGTTGGTAGTCTGGTATATATATATATATATATATATATATATAGCTATATATATATTATATATATATATATATATATATATATATATATATATGCATTGGTAGTATATACTTTGTGCACTGTTGATGTGGGATTAAGGTCACTTTTATATGTCATTATTTTCGTCACAGTGTTTGGGGTGTCTCTGGTGACTTGTTTTATCTTTTCTAAAGTCATTATCAGGCACTAACGATATTTCTTTAGAACGGAACTTATACCCCGGTGTGTTTTCTCGCCTACACAGATCATTATACCACATGGAAGGATTGCTCCATATCTATATTTTCTAATTTGAATGTTAACAAACTTTTCCTTCGCTTTCTTACTAACTGTAGAACAGGTGGGATACCACTTTCAATCATACACAAGTTTATGCTGGTGTTTTTCCTTTCTGCCATCAAACACTTCACTAGGCTATTGCATGGTCTTTCTAAACTTTTTATTTTTTCATTCAACCATGATTCACAACTGTATAGGAGCACTGATGTCACTGCTGCATCGAACACTTTTTTCTTATACATAAATGACATTTATGTATTGGCCGCACAAAACATTGAAAACTACTGCTCCGTTAGCAGCCTCGTGCAAATTAATAGCTTCGTACACACACACGTGCCTAATTATGTTCTCCAAGGTCAGGAAAGGCAATGTTCAGTATCAATATCTTCTAAACCTCCTCCTCCTCCTCCTCCTCCTCCTCCTCCTCCTCCTCCTCCTCCTCCTCCTCCTCCTCCTCCTTCAGTCTCTCACCCTCCTTCCATGCTTTCCCTTCCGTGTAACCCTCTCATCCACCACCACCACCACCACCACCACCACCACCAGCTGACCTACCTACCTTTACCTCGCGCAGTATCGTATTCTTCTGTCACTCGACTTCCCCGGCCTCCCTTGCGCCCCGGCCCTCTCCTCCTGCCCGCCCTCGCCACCCGCCACCCACCCTCTCTGCCCACTCGTCTCCAGAATTAGTAATGTGGTGACCTTTAGCACCAGTGGCTCTGCAGGGTTGGTCCTCACACAGGCGAGGAGGAGCATTGATTGGTGGAGAGAAAGGTCAAGAGGGAGATGCTGAAGGAGGGAGAGAGAGAGAGAGGGGGGGGGGATAAGGGTGGATAAGTGAAAGAAAGATTAAAATAAAGCAAGACAAAAAGCGTACACAAGGAAGCATGAGATGGTAAGGTGATGTTGTGAGGAAAGAAAAGATTTAAAGGAAAAGAAAAATAGACGAATATACGTATACACAGGGATATTGCGAGGTAAAACTATTGATGGATTGAGGAAGAAGGAAGTGAAAAAAAAGTGAAGGAAAGAAGGAAGGAGAAATGACGAAAGGGAAAAAAATAGATGAAAAGGAGTTAGGGAAAAAAAGGAAAACATAACGATATTGTGTTTTTATTGTTTCCAGTTTGAAAGAACAATGAATGCAAGATAAAATTATCATGTACAAGTTACTGTGATGTGTTGAAATAATCCTGGAATCATTGAAAAGTTTTGAAATGAAAAGATAGGATATAAGATTGATTTAACTCCTTCAGTATTGATAAACATTTTCATATCTATTTTGGCTATTATTTACAGTTTTTCTACACCTTCAGAAACTCATGTGGGGATTAAAATAGTTCAGACTGTGACCATTAACCTTCTGATTTCCATAGGCCCTTCTTAATAGCAATAAAACCGTGTAAGGACACCCAAAACTCATGGTAGAAATGTGTCCCAGTGCTGAAAGGTTAATATTTACTAAACTACCGAACTATGAATTTAAATGACTGCAATACACAAATTATTCTTTACAGAGTTATAGGTGATGATGATAAAAAAAGGTTTATTGAGCTGTGAAAGGCTTAATTCAGTCAAATTCACAGCATTTCAAGTGAAGCAATGGTCGTTATGTTACCATTAGAGGGTTATGGGTTGAATATGCTGAAATTAACCCATTCATTACTGGGATGCCTTTTTTCCCATGAGTTTCGGGTACGAATCGACAGTTTTATCTACCTCAGGAAAGGTCTATGGAGGTGAGAGGATTAATGGGCCTGAGTCTTCACTATTTTAATCCCTACGTAAGATTCTGAAGTGGAAGAAAATCATCAAATAGTAATTCTAGAGTAGATGTAAAAATACGTCATTGTGTGTACTCGTAGGATTTAATTGAAACGTTGTAAAATTCAAGCACAATTACGGGTTTTATGTGTTTTTTTTTCTCGGCCACCTTAGCAACTTGCCTATCATATTGGCGTCTGAGGAAATAGTTAAGCAGAGATTGCAAGCATTGATTGTATTGAAGCTTGCCAGTCAAACAGAAGATAAAAATGTGAGTGAGCAAATATTGACATGAATTGCACAAGGTTTTTTTTTAAATTTATGACTCTGTGTGTGTTAGAGAGAGAGAGAGAGAGAGAGAGAGAGAGAGAGAGAGAGAGAGAGAGAGAGAGAGAGAGAGAGAGAGAGAGAGAGAGAGAGAGAGATCGCAGAAAGCTAGGCATTGACAGGGGGAACTCAATGAAATTCGAATCAGAGAAGCGACGGATGAAACACGCAGATACCAGAACAACATAATTTCACTGCTGCTTCCCTTGTGTTGCCGCCGCCTCGGTCACCAGCAGCTGTCAGAGGAAGAGAAGACGTAGGAGGATGTACTAGAGAAGGATAAAATGCAGGAGCAGACGAGGAAGACTAGAGAAAGATAAACAGTAGTACAAGAGGGAGAATAAAGAAGAAGTACACGTAGAAGGACTAGAAAAGCAAGGAAGAAAGAAAAAAATTTGGGAGGAAGTGTGGAAATGTGGAAATGAAAGATCAGGTGTTGGTGGAGGGTGGTGAGAGGTGGAATAGTGGAAGACTTGAAGGGGAAAAATGTTCGGGAGGAAAAGGCAGGACAAGGATTTTAATGGGAGAGAGAAGTGTACCTGTTGTTGTTGTTGTTGTTGTTGTTGTTGTTGTTGTTTGATATGTTACCTTGATATTCTCTATTCCTTCTTTTCTTGTCTCCTTTTTCTTGCTTCTCTTCATGTTTTCTTTCCTTTTTTTCCTTTCCTCCTCGCTCCCTGTTTTTTTTTTCCAATTTCTCTCTTGTTTTCTATTTTTTTCATACATTTTGTGATAATTTCTACTCTGCAATGACTTTCTTCCTGTTGACCTTCTGTCCTACTGTCCTACTGTCCTACTTCCTTCCCCTACGTACTACAAAACTAACTCTATTAACCCTCTTCTCTATTTCCTTCGCTTTCACCCTTCCTACTTTCTTATTTCTCTCTCTTCATTCCTTCTAGCCACGTTGCGTTCCTCCCCGTCTTCCTATATCCTTCCTTAATTTTCCTTATAGATAAATAGATAGATATTTTATTTACGACAGCAACACAATTTCACAGTAAGAGGAAACCTATTGAATATGGTGCTGAAAGGGATGATATGAGGATTTTTTTTTATGTAAGAGGGAGAAACTGGTCCCGAGAAAACAGAAAAAAAAAAAGAATAAAAAAGCCTTCTAATTTGCTAGCCCCCTTCAGAAGAAAAAAAAATTAACCGTAGGCAACAGTAGTACAAGTCATTCTTTTGGAGGTGGGTGGTGTTAGTTTAAGTTAGGTTAGGTAAGGGTAAAGTAAGGCTATGGTATGTTAGGATAAGGAAGAGTATGTTAGAAAGATCATAGTGTGAGTTATCGATACTCTTTTTTTTTTGGGGGGGAGGGAGGGAGTGGAGAATCGTAAAGTTTGGTTAGATGAGGATAAGGTAACAATGAGGTACAGTAGATATTTAAAGTAATTGAAGTTTAGTTAGATGAGGATGAGGTAAGATACAATAAGTTTCCTGAAGTCAAGTTAGGTTACGCGAGGTGAGATGAAATGGTCTTCTTCCTTCCTTCCTTTTATCTGTTACTCGTCTCTCCGTCAAGCCACGTACTTTCTTTCCTCCCTGCGTCTGGCTCCCGAGGTGTAACAAGATGAGCGTCACTCCACACCACACACCGGGACAAATATTGGGTCTCCTGAGGTTGAGTGTTGCATGACCTACCGCCCTTAGCCACCCATGTCCACCTCCCCACTGTCCCTTCCATTACGCCTCCAGATGGAACGTTGGTAGCATTTAGTAATAATAGGTAGTGGTAATGATAGCCGCAGTAGTGTTTAGAGCCAATACAGACATTAGGTGCTGTGAGTGATGACTGCGCATGGTGATTTGGGTGACCTTGCTAGTTATGTTTAAGGTGTGTTGAGATTGGTCAGGTTAATGTCATTTCACTTCTCCACTCTCCTCTCCTTTCCTTTTTGACGTAGCTTCTTCCTCTTCCTGATCATTGTTATCGTCTTTTCCTCTTATTACTTTATCTCCACGTTCTATCCCTCATTCATCCTTCTCCGTCTTTTTACGTCTTCAGTTTGTTTGTTTTCTCTTTTCCTTTTTCCATTTCTTTATTTTCTTATGATGTAACCTGACCTAGCATAACCTAACGTGGCTTAACTTGGTCTAATTCTTATCTAACCAAACATACTTAATATTAACACAGCCTTAATTAAGTGACCTCAAAAAGTTGCTATTGTTACTAATCCTAATGTAATTTCTTTAATGGGACCACCACCTTACCTTACGTAACCCAACTTCAATAAATTTACTGTATCTTACCTTATCCTCACCTAAACTTTTTCTTTACTATTCTGTGCAATTTCTTCAGCATGACCACCTCACCTCACCTCACCTCACTTCACGTAACCTAACTTGACTTAAGCAAACTTATTGTATCTTACCTTATCCTCATCTAACGAAACTTGAATTGCTTTAAATATCTACTGTACCTCATTGTTACCTTATCCTCATCTAACCAAACTTATCTATTCTCCCCTCCGTCCCTCCCTCCCCCCCACAAAAAGAGTATCATTAACTGACACTATGATCCTTCTAACATACTCTTCCTTATCCTAACATGCCATAGCCTTACTTTACCCTTACCTAACCTAACTTAAACTAACACCACCCATATCCAAAAGAATTACGTGTACTGCTGTTGCTTTTAGTTCATTCTTTTTATTATTAAGGGAACTGGCAAATTAGTGGGCTTTTTTTATTTTCATTGCTACTCTTTTTTTCCCCGGGGCTTGTTTCCCCCCTCTCAATGAGGGATACATAGGGCCTCAATGAATTCACGCCACCACCATCTATCCTGTGCCAACTCCTCCAAATCCTCCCAACACTCTTCACCAGCTTCTCGCCTCATTGTGCGCATCCACGTCTCCTTCGGCCTTCCTCTCCCGCTTCTACCCTGCACTTGCCAACCGGGTGTTCCCCGTACAATCACTCCCTCCCTTCTGAAGACGTGTCCTAGCCATTTCCATCGAGACAATCTAATATATTCATCTACCGGTTGCACACCCGTAACTTCTCTCACTCTATCATTGAAACCCTATGCCACCACTTAACTCCTAAAATCCTTCGCAAAGCCTTAGTTTCGAAAACCACGAATTTCTTATCCGATGTTACTGTACTATACCACGATTCATGCCCATAAATCAAAATAGTTCTAACCATAGTTTTATAAATTTTTATTTTAGTGTGTACTGAAAAGTTATTATTATTCCACATAGTTTTTAACATGCCCATCGCTTGATTCGCCTTCCTTAACCTTTCCTCAAACTCCACTTTTAACGATCCATCCATAGACAAAAGCGTACCAAGATATTTAAACTTCTCTACTTGTTTCACAACTCTTCCCCCAATCACGCAAGCTCTTGGGTTAGCAATATTCATATTAATCATTTCCGTTTTTGCACAATTAATAATCAAGCCAACTTTTCCCCCCTCTCTCACTATACAATCTAAGACCCTTTGCATCTCATCTGTTCCTTCGCTAATAAGCACAATTTCATCTGCATAATCCAAATCTGCTAATTTACGTCCATCTCCCCACACAATTCCAGCATTAGTTTCCTCTGCAACCCTCCTCATCACAAAATCAATAACAAGGACAAACAACAAAGGGGAAAGAATCCCTCCCTGAATCACACCCGACTTAACTTCAAAAGCCTCACTCAAGGACCCATCACTCATAACCTTGCAAAACGTACCCTCATGCAAATCTTTAACCAACTTCACCAACCACTCTGGAACACCATAATACCTTAACACTTTCCCCATCACCTCTCTAGAAACACTGTCAATAGCCTTCTCAAAATCAACAAAACACAAGCTTAAAATAGCCTTCGAAGGCTTCTATCTGTGTAGGAAGAGGGCGATCATATCCTCACTAGCCATATACTACCAAGAATATATAGACTACACTCACCACCTGTATCAAACATAAATATACCAATAGATTTCCACCAATTGTTTCCAGCCTATTGACTCTGCACACACACACACACACACACACACA
>CM035189.1:3761382-3776278 GCA_020233015.1 Callinectes sapidus | reverse complement strand
TCCTCCTCCTCCTCCTCCTCCTCCTCCTCCTCCTCTTCCTCCCCCTCCTCCTCCTCCTCCACACCGGGTTGCCACCACAACTATCTCCACCACAACCGAAGTACAAGTGGGTGAAGAAGGTGAAAGTGGAGGTGGTGTGTGGCGTATGGTGGTGGTGATGGTGTTGATGTGGATGGTGCGTGATGGTGATGATGGTGACAATGGACCTAATGTGGCTAGTAGTGAAGTGATGTGTACAGTGACTTCAAGAGTGGTGGTGGTGGTGGTGGTGGTGGTTAATGTGTGGTGTGGAAAGAAATTGTGGTGATCTATTTCTGTTTGGTATCATTATGTATGGTTTTGTTTGCTTCTTGCTTTTTTATTGATGTTGTTTTTGTTAGTTGAAGTAGCAGTATATGTAAAGTAGTAGTAGTAGTAGTAGTAGTAGTAGTAGTAGTAGTAGTAGTAGTAGTAGTAGTAGTAGTTAAAAGATAATTTCATTATTAATATTTTTTCTTGTTTTCATCATCTTCATTGTTGTTTTTGTTGTTGTTGTTATTGTAAATTTTGTTGTTATTGCCTCTGTCGTTGCTGTGGTTATTGTTGTTGTTGTTGTGGTGGTGGTGGTGGTAGTAGTGGTAGGGGTAGTGGTCGTTATTGTTGTGGTTTTTCATCGTTATCCCTATAATCGTAATAATCATCATCATTATCGTTATCATCATCACTGTCATTATTGGTGTTTTTTTCTCTGCTGTTTTATTTCAAGAGTTTGTTTTTATAGCTTTCTGTCTGTTTTTGAAGACCTTTTTATGACTCTCTCTCTCTCTCTCTCTCTCTCTCTCTCTCTCTCTCTCTCTCTCTCTCTCTCTCTCTCTCTCTCTCTCTCTCTCTCTCTCTCTCTCTCTCTCTCTCTCTCTCTCTCTCTCTCTCTCACACACACATCAAATCCAGATTGGTTTCCTCTTACTTTCCTTCCCCCTCGTGCTTTTAATTCAGTTTGTGTTTCTCTGCCTCACTTGCATCTCATTGGGTTTTGTTCACTTGGTCATACTCGAGGTCTGTGTCTGCTGCTGCTGCTGCTGCTTCATTTCCCTATTTTCTCTCTCTCTCTCTCTCGTTTTTTTTCTTTTGTGTGTGTGATGATGTAAGTACGAGCTGGAGGTTTGTTGTTGTTGTTGTTGTTGTTGTGGTAGTGGTGGTGGTGGGGATGGTGGTGGTGTTGGTGGTAGTTGTAGTGTTAGTGGTGATTGCAGTAATTACGTTAATATTTGTGACAGCAGCAGCAGCAGCAGCAGCAGTAGTAGTAGTAGTAGTGGTGATAGTAGCAACACCAGCAACAACAAAAACAATAGCAGTAAGACTCCTATCCTTTGCCACAACTATGAACACATTACGACTTCCCCTCATATTCTCACCACTCCACAATTAACAACCTCCAGCAGTGCTCACCATTTTCATTACTTAAATTAGAATATATCAAGTTAGGTTAGAGTTTCCACCACTACTCCTATCTTCTCTCACCAACCCATGTATAGCAATCTCTCACAATACTTAGTGGCTGGGATGACCTCTGGCACACGGGGAAGACAGTAACAGGGTGCTGGTGGCGGGGCGTGACGCGTGAGACGAGAGGCAAGGAGAGGCGAAGTGTCTGACGGGACGAAAGGATGGGGAGAAGAAAGACTGACTGGCCGAGGCAACAACGCAGGGATGGGCTAAGGGCAAGAGAGTGCTTTAAGTCTATGAAGTGAATTAAAAGGGAGTTTCGAAAGGGAGGAAGGGGAGTGACGTAGAGATGGAAAGAGTACAAGGGAAGAAGAGGAGCTAACAAAGGTATAAAGGAAAAAGGGAATGAAGGGTGGAAGGAAGAGAAAGGAAATGAAACAAAAGGTGGAGAAAGAGGGGAAGAGAGGAAGGAGAAAAGAAGTTACACACGTAGAAGAAAGACGTTGGATGATTCAAGGAAACGAGGAGAGAAGGGGGAAGAGGAGAGAGGTAGAGGAAGAAAAAGTAACACAGAGGAAAGGAGAAAGGAAGGAGACTCACGTAGAAGTAAAACAAAGGCGAAAGAGGAGTTAAGATAAGAAAATGAATAAAGATGGGAGAAATTCAAGGAGATATATAGAGAGAGGAATGGAGAAAGAAGCAGCTGAGAAAGAAGACATGGAAAATCAAAGAAGAAAAGTAACACGGAATGAGAAAGAAAGAGAAATAATGTATTGCATCATTAATTCATTCAGACACTCACTTCATATGCAGAGAAAACAAGTAAAATTGATTCTGACTTTTATATTACCCGTATCTATTGGGAGTAGAGGAGAGGGAAGATGAGAACGAGGTACAAAGTGAATGTAAATAAATGAATAAGGAAAAAAAAAGGAAAAGGAACAAATGGAAAGAAAAATTGAGAAACAAAATTAAGAAAAGTGGAAGAAGGAAGAAATAGATAGGAAAATTTGGGACCAGGATTAAGGAGGAAAATCAGGAAAGGATGGAAAGAAATACGTAGAGCACCGTGAGGAAAAATCTGGTGGATGAAGGCAGATGTGGAGGAAAAGATACAAGAAAGAAAGAAATAGGAAGCATGTTTTTTTGGCATCAGTGATTAGTGGTGGTGGTGGTGGTGGTAGGGGTGGTGGTGGGGGTGGTGGTGGTGGTGGTGGTGGTGGTGGTGGTTGTGGTGGTGGTGGTAGGAAGGAGGTACGTGTGTCAAGGAGGGAAAAGTTGTGATGAGGAGGAAGTATATACAAGTTTGATGTGAAATAAGTTTTGCGAGAAGTCAAAATGTGTGTGTGTGTATGTGTGTGTGTGTGTGTGTGTGTGTGTGTGTGTGTGTGTGTGTTTGCATTTGTGTTTGTCCGCATACCAACATGCACTGCATATACAAGAGTATCAGAAGCCAAACATAAACACAGTGATGGAACACTCACTCACACACACACACACACACACACACACACACACACACACACACACACACACACACACACACACACACACACACAAACACCACCGGTAACCATGCTAACACAGCGTTATATAAAGACTAGGATATCAGTTAAATAAAAAGAAAACCCCAGTAAGATGCAAGCCAATCACACTTCACGCTAACAGGACCAGTAGCTAAACACGAGAACTTGTATCAGAGAACAGTGAATCATACCCCAGTGCTTCCCTCGTCCCTTCATCTCGCCTCGCCATGAAGACCTTTCACCCCGAGGAGCACAAGGTGGCCTCGGGGGGCGTGGGGCAGATCGGGAAAGCCTCTACAACTGGTCGCTGCTATTATGAGGGCAGGCGACGAAGAGCCTCCCATCCCCCCCTTGAACGACGCCCGCGACCACAGCGACCAACACGCAGGAGGGGTAAGTGTGTGTGTGTGTGTGCGTGCGTGTGCGTGTTTGAATGTCTTTTCGTTTATCTGTAACTTTCTTTTCTTTGCGTTCGTCGTCGTATTTTTCTCATACCTCACCTTCGCTCCGGATCAAGATTGTGTGCTTGGTTCAGTGAGTCATTAGTCCGGATGAGCAGTGTCTCCGCAGTGGTGGCCGCTGAGTGGGGTGCAGCACGGTAGACAAGGCCGCGGGTGGGCGTGTGGTATTTATTGTTATTTGAGTCGAGTCATACGAAGAACACACGGTGGATTACGGTGATAAGTTAGAGATTCGCCAAGTAGTAATATTGAAACCCGTTCCATTTGAGGTCATCTTCTGTACATTTGTGGGTCAGGCAGCTCATGCAAGGACGCGGGAGAGGATAAACAGAAGCAATGCGCAGGTAAAGAAGTGCGTGATGTATGTACAGACGGCTCCCTACTTAGCCCCTTCAGTACTGGGACATTTTTACCAAGAGTTTTGTGTATGAGTAGATGATTCTATTCACATCAGGAGGGGTCTATGGGTTTCAGAAAATTATTGGCCAGAGTCTGTACTATTTCAATCGCCACATGAGTTTCTTAAGCTGTATAGAACGTACAAATAATAAACAAAATAAATATGGAAATGTGTCCCTGTGCTGAAGAGGTTAATGAAGCAGCTTTCCTACCCTTACTTTCCTCTAGAGCAACATATCAACTCAAGGGATTTTAATTATCATTTGTACGTTCAAATTCATATTCTGAAACATTTCTACCCGCATTTCCACTATTTTCAAAAGACTTTCGTTCGTAATTGAAGTGACGGGGGTTTTAGGGGTGTTTTATTGACGCTTTTAGTGACAGATCATTTGAACTTCCACAATAGTAACAAATGAAACACTCGCTTGATTACATATGTGACCTCTGAAAATAGTTATGAGAGAGCAAAACAAGAAAACGAACATCTGTCACCAGTCATTTCCTCCTGCGACCTGTGCCACGCTTCACATTGCTTCCAAGGGTGACACCACTCCCCCCCCCCACACACACACGCAGCCGCCCCCACGACCCATCAACACGAACACCTGAGGGACTGAGACACGAGCTTATACGATTTCGATGAGCAAGAAAAAGTTGAGAGTAATAATTAATTGGCGTCCACAAATTGTCCTTTATCTTTAGGAAGGAGAGGCCGTGTCATTATCGTTGCGTGTTGCGTGACTTGTGTGTGATTCGAAAACCAGGGTTCGTGTGACAAGCGCTTGAACGTAATCCGATTTAGGAAGGAAGAAACGGGCAAACATACTGACTTAGGTGTATTAAGACGAGTTTGGGTCAGTGTGTGATAAATGTTGCTGAGAGAAACAGAGAGAGAGAGAGAGAGAGAGAGAGAGAGAGAGAGAGAGAGAGAGAGAGAGAGAGAGAGAGAGAGAGAGAGAGAGAGAGAGAGAGAGAGAGAGAGACAGACAGACATAACATAAACTGTGCATAGTCTATCAAAACACTCAATCCGTCACTATATCAAAACTAACTCATCCTCGCTTTTTACCAGGAGATTCTTACGAGATTTTGTCATTCGATTCTTGTCAAGTCATATCAAGTCACTTCAAAAGGAAAAAAAAAAAAAAAAAGGAGAGAAAGACGTGTGCAGCGGCGTGGTCTGCGTCAGGAGCGAGAGTCAGCAGGCAGGTGGAAGGTGGCGAGTCGTGCAGGGGGTGGCCGCTTCGTGCATCACCAGCGTGGACCATTGCTGTTGTTGTTGTTGTTGTTGGTGGTGGTGGTGGTGGTGGTGGTGGTGCGTTACCGTGATTGTTGTTATTGTTGTGATTGCTTGTCGTATTTTTACTGCCCTCTGTCATTTCTTTAGGGACACACACACACACACACACACACACACACACACACACACACACACAGGCATTTTCAAGGTCATCTATTTTTATTTGATTCGAGTCACAACACCACAACGAAGCACATTTATGAAGCAGTGAGGTTCCCAATAACGATAAACGTGACTGTCAGTAAAGGGGAGACAGTGTGCCCTTGTGTGTGTGTGTGTGTGTGTGTGTGTGTGTAAGGGAAGGTAATGGCGAGTGAAAAGGAGAAACAATGAGGAGAGAAAAACAAAAGAAAAAAAATAGTATAGAAAGGTGAACAAATAGGAATAAAGATCATTTTAAAGGAAGGATGAGAGGAAAGTTGTGGGAAGTGGCAAGGAAGGGAGTATTAGGAATGGGAGGAGAAAAAGGAAGAGAAAGCAAAAAGCTGGTAAGAAAGAAAGAAAAACCTGCAATGCGTCTTATTTTGTATTTTCTTCTTAGTTCGTGTTCCTGGATGTTTAAGAGAGAGAGAGAGAGAGAGAGAGAGAGAGAGAGAGAGAGAGAGAGAGAGAGAGAGAGAGAGAGAGAGAGAGAGAGAGAGAGAGAGATTTCTCCTTCTTTTACCACTTCTTTAACCCGCAACATCGATCAATATGTCTTTTGCTTTTTGTTTCTTTCTTCCTTTTTTTTCCAGTTGATCACACTGCAGCCCTCTCACAACAATTCCATATCCTTCTCTTCCTCCTCTCCCCTCTCCCCTCTCCCCTCTCCCCTCTCCTCTCTCCCCTCCCCTCCCCAACTTCGTGTCAGGCAACCCCAGTGGGACGTCCGTGTCGGTTTGTATCATTTCGTAGGAGGAAGAAAAACAATTGAAACCTTTTTATTCACGCTACTAAGGCCAATAAAATCTGGTATGGTGCGTGTGTTGCGTTTGTGTTTTAAGTATAGTGATGAAATACATATATGAGGAGACTGTTTGTTTATTTAGGATTCATTTTCTTTTAAGTTCTATACGCATTAACCTCTTCAGGACCATGGCGTGTTTTTATTTTCATTCTGTTTACTACTATTGATCGATTTTATACAGCTTCTCATGTTGGGGGATTGAAATAGTGCATACTCTGCCTTTTAATCTTCTGACCTCCATCTACCCCTCTTAATGTTAATAAAATCGTCTAATCACACCCAAAAACTCGTGGTAAAAGTGCGCCCCAGTAATGAAAGGGTTAATGCTAGGATAAATTGGATGAATATATCTGTCAATTTGCCAAAGATTTGTTAATTTCAAAAGAACATGTGATGGAATAAAGTAAAATATAATAAAGAAGAAAAAAAGATTTGTCAAAACAAGCTCTAACAAGTGAGTAATCGTCGTTGGTGAGTGTGGGTCAGGAAAATCAAGTAACAGGTTTGCGTGAAAATAATTAAGTAACAGGTCAAGTACGTTTTCTGTCTTCCCACTGTCTGTCGCACTCCTCACTCGTATATTTTAACACTAATCAATTGACTAAAGGGAAGAGCAGGTGTACTTACGATGGAATGTATATTGGTATTGGTATAAACTTTATTAAACCCCCGCAGTACTGGGACACATATTTACCACGAGTTTTGAGTATGATTAAGCGGTTTTATTGACATTAGAAAGTATGTATGGAGGACAGAAAATTAATGGCCGGAGTCTTCACAATCTTAATCCCCACACAAGTTTCTGAAGGTGTATAAAACCAAATAAAAAACGGAGTGAATATGAAAATGCGTCATGGCACTGAAGGAATTAATGATAAGTGAGTGAAAGGTATGTCTTTTTTCCACATCGTGCTCATGTAAGCTACTTTTTTTGCTACCACTGAATAAAAATTAGCATACAGCATAGTAATAATCAAGTGGCAGAGGGTCTTTACACCGTTAATTAGTGAGTGAGAGGTGTGTCTTTTTTTCTTCACCATACCCACATCAGTCTTTTTTATACCCACTGAATAAAAATTAGCATACAACATAGTAATGATTAAGTGAGAGGTGTGTCTTTTTGTGGTTTATCCTCTTAGTGAACCCTTTGCTACCACTCACTAGGACAAAAACAGTTGCCTTGTCTGTAAACACAACAACGATCTCTACTTGTCTCTCTGTTACCTGAGGAGAAACACGCATGCTGCACTCGGCGGGAAGGTCTGTAGAGTGTGGTTTGTCACGCTTAACTCACATTTCGCAGTTTGTTTCACGTGAAGATGTTGTCACGAGAAAGAAATGAACAGAAAACAAACAACAAAAACAACAAGAATATGAGCAGCAACAACAATCTTACTAGTGGCAGTTGAATAGAGGTGTAAAAAAAAAGAGAGAAAAGGAGAAACAGAGGATTAAATAAAAATGAACTGATAAAATAGATGGATAAGAACAACAACATCAGTTTTAGCGGCTGTTTAGAGGTGAAAAAGAAGAGAAAAGAGAAAGAGAGGAATAAATGAGAATTAAAGCAACAACAACAACAATTTTAGCAGCTGACTAGAAGTGAAAAAAAGATAAGAAAGAGAAAGAGGAATAAAAAAAAGAATAAGAGGAACAACAGCAACAGTTTTAGCAGCTGACTCAAAGTGAAAAAAAGAGAAGAAAGAAAAAGAGAGGAATGAATAAGAATAAAAACAACAACCACAATTTTAGCAGAGGTGAAAAAAAGAAGAAAAAAAGAGAAAGAGAGGAATAAATTAGAATAAGAGCAACAGCAACAATTTTACCAGCTGAGTAGAGGTGGAAAAAAAAAGAAGAGAGGAATGAATAAGAATAAACAGATGAAATAGATGAAAACCCTCACCTGCCCACCTGCCCACCTGCTACTCCCCAAAATGTCGAGATGAAAAGCGTTCCAATTTAGCTTTTATCCGATAACGCAGATTCTCTATAGATGGGAATTTCAGAGAGAGAGAGAGAGAGAGAGAGAGAGAGAGAGAGAGAGAGAGAGAGAGAGAAAGAACAATATCCGTTTGACCTGTGTAACATGCGGTGCAGCGAAAGATACCTGCTGCTTTGTGTGTGTGTGTGTGTGTGTGTGTGTGTGTGTGTGTGTGTTTGAATTCCACTATTCCCCTCCCTCAGTTACGTGTTCCTAATTTCATGTATTCCTGTTCCTCTTTTATTTTCTTTCCCTGTTATTTCCTCTCTTTTGTTCATCCGCTAGTCTGACATTCATTCATCCATTTTTTTTTTTTTTTTAACTAAGAGGGAAAAACTGGCAAAGGGCAACAAAGATAATGAAAAAGTCCACTGATTTGCCAGTCCCCTTATATATCCTTACAGTTCCTAACCTCACCTCGTCATCCTTTCGTCTTCCTTGGGGCCTACTTCTCCTCTTCCTGATCCTCTTCCTTATCCTACTGATCCTATTCCTTCTCCTCCCTTTAATTACAGTCTAATCAATCATCTCGTAAGCCTTCCATCTCTCTATCCCAGCGCGTCAAGACAGTATTTGTGCAACACGTGGATATTTGTCTTATCGTCACTTGAAGGAGGCGATGTACGAGAAGCCCCATTCAGAGCAGCATAGCGTTATCAACTCACCCAATGCTCCGAGGCTCACTAAGAGAACCGTCACTGCTATGCTCTCTCTCTCTCTCTCTCTCTCTCTCTCTCTCTCTCTCTCTCTCTCTCTCTCTCTCTCTCTGTCTCTTGTCCGGAGGTATCGTGCTCATGAGGATAATCAGATTGAACCGCGTGTCTCGTTCTGTTTTATCTCGTCTCGTCTCGTCTCGTCTTATCTCGTTCGTGTCTTTTCGTTTCCTGTCTTATCTTGTCTTGTCTTGTCATCCTTCCTTCCTTCTTTCCTTCCTTCCTTCCTTTCTTCCTTCCTTCCTTGCTTCCTTCCTGCCTTCCTTCCTGCCTGCCTTCCTGCCTTTCTTCCTTTCTTTCTTTCTTTCTTTTTCTTCTTTTCTTTTTTTGATGAATAGGTTGTGCGGTGATGTTTTTTTTGTTTATGGTGATGGTGGTGGTAGTGGTGGTGGTGGTGGTGGTGGTGGTAGTGGCGATGTTGGCGATGGTGGTGATAGTTGTGATAGTGGTGTTCATTCTGTTTAATTTTGTAGTTCTTGTTCTTGTTGTTATTCTGCTCCTGTTGTTGTTGTTCTTATTTGTAAAGGTAGTGGTGGTGGTGGTGGTAAGAGGGGGAATATCATAAGTATATATTTATTATTGTTCTCATCATGTGTCGGTGTTCATAATGGTCGTCTTGCATAGTATGATAAAGTGCTTTGTTAGAGAATGATGATGATGATGATGATGATGATGATGATGATGCTGATGATGATGATGAAAAAGAGAAAGGAGAAGAAGAAGAAGAAGAAGAACAAGAACAAGAACAAGAAGAAGAAGAAGAAGAAATGTCACGTGCCTCCTTTACCACTTTGAAAACTATGAAGAAATACTTGGCAGGAACAGAGAGAGAGAGAGAGAGAGAGAGAGAGAGAGAGAGAGAGAGAGAGAGAGAGAGAGAGAGAGAGAGAGAGAGAGAGAGAGAGAGAGAGACCCTTCCTAATGTCAATGAAATCGTCTAATCACCCCCAAAACTTATGATAAAAAATGTGCCCCAGTATTGAAGGGATTAACTAAACGAGTGATATAACATTTCAACCCCTTTCACTACTGGAACGCATTTTTACCACGAATTTTTGGGGTGTTATTATACGATTTTATTGACATTAGGAAGGGTCTATGGAGGTCAGAAGATTAATGGCCAGAGTCGGTATATACTATTTTGATCCCATGAGATTCTGAAGCTGTATAAAATCGACAAATAATAAGCAAAATCCATAGAAAACCACGTCTCGGCACTGAGGGAGTTAGAGAGAAGACTCAGCTCAAACAGCAAAGTCAGCGAGGACAGGAAGAGAAAAAAAAAAAAAAAAGAGACAAGAAAAAGAAAAGAATAAAAGAGGAAATTGCGGATAAAGAATAGCGTGGGTGAGCTTTACAAGGGTTTGTTGGGGGGAGGAGGACCCATGCATTAGCCGGTCAGGTGGCGTGGGGCTGCAGGCATGGGGTGTAGGTAAGGGAAGGGGGGGGGGGGGAGGGGCGGGGGAGAATGAAGGTGCCAGCGTGACCCATAATCCCCAGCGCTGTAAGCCGGTAATGGGTATAGGCCTATGAGGGATTGGGTGTCTGGGCGCCGCCTGCCTCATGAGTCTCGGTAAGTAGCGGGAACTGCTCTAACCCCCCCCTCCCCTCCCCCCCCCCACCATTCCTCCCTCCCTCCCTCCCTCCCTCCAGGCATCCTCTCCTCCCTTCTCTCCCTTTTATCTTTACCTCACTCCTTTATCCTTCTTTATTTTTATCTCTTCGTTTCTCTCTTTCTATCTTTCTTCCCCTCTCTCTCTCTCTTCTCCCTTTGTTCCCTGCTGCCTTTGTCTTTCTCCCTCCCTCCATCACTCCTTATTTTCGTCCCTCCCTCCTTCCTTCTTTCTTTCCATTCCTTCCTTCCTCTCTCTCTCCCTCTTCCCCTCGCTCCCTTCTTCCTTTCATCCCTTCTTCCTATCAATCTCTGTCTTTCTTTCTCTCCCTCCCTCTCTCTCTTCCTACTTTCACACAGGGACTGCCACGAATAGGTCTAACTGCCTCTTGCAACTTCCCTCATTTCCTTACGGTGTTATGTTCTTATTCCTCTATCCCTCCCTCCATCCCCTTCCCTTCCCTCCCTCCCTCCACTCCCTCCCTTCCATGGTGCAGTATATTACGTGCGTGAAAGGAAGGTAGTAGCCAGCAGCTGTCTTTCCTCCTTCTTCTCAAAAAATTGCTGGATAAGGTGTGTGGAAACGAGTATGAGATTGAAAGATGAAACCTGTAAAAAGTGTGTTTCCTTCGCTGTATGTCAGGATATCGTATTTTATCATGTGTTATCGTGCGTCAGTGTTTCAGAGGTTCAGATATGATGGATAGAAGTTAAATTTAACGCATTTTTCATATTTTTGTGGTTATCATTTGTCGATTTTATGCAGCTTCAGAAACTCGTGTGGGGATTTAAATTTACATACTCTGGCCATTAATCTTCTTACCTCCATAGACCTTTCTTAATGTCAGTAAAATCGTCTAATCATACCCAAAACTCAAGGCAAAAACGTCTCCCAGTACTGAAGGGATTTAAAGAAAGATTTCAAGACATTTCTCTCTATCTTTCGTCTAATTCTGTTGATCCTATATGGGGACTGGCAAACTAGTGGGCTCTTTTTGATAATTTTTGTTGCGTTTGGTCAGCTTCCTCTTCTTACATAAAAAAAAGTATTTTCTTTCTCTTTTTTGTGCACCTCTGGGCATTGTATTATCATGTGACAGTTTGTTAAATGTATTACGACAGCTGCCTTAGGTCTGGCAACACTGCGTACACGTGTTGCATCTCATGTCTCTTGCTCTGCGCTATTTCTGATATTCCGACCATGGGGGACACTAAATTTCTGTCATACCTTCACGTGACATTCCTCAGACCCGTGACAGACAGACAGGCAGTGACACTTTGACATTTCTTGCCTCATTGCAGTGGTCCTTGACACATCTACGAAACCGGAATAGCACCAGAAATGGAAAAAATAATAATAATTTTATTTTTATACAGCTTTTTTGGGGACCGGCACCTCAACGGGGCTTTTTTTTAATCTTTTTTTTTTTTTTGTGCCCAGTTTCTTTCTTACATAAAAAAGTGCTCTGACAGGCTTGCATTCCTCGACCACTTTTGATGTCACCAATGGCTTGTGTTCCTATGCTGTAAATGACTTCATTGTTGAGAAATAGAACGACCATTACTACATCACTCATCCTGCTGTGTGTGTGTGTGTGTGTGTGTGTGTGTGTGTGTGTGTGTGTGTGTGTGTGTGTGTGTGTGTGTGTGTGTGTGTGTGTGTGTGTGTGTGTGAGACAAGGCAATACTGTACAGGTGTCAGACATAATTAAGAATGCGTGGCCAAGATGAGGTGTGGTGCAGGCATGGCATCTTTCAAAGCGGTGTTGTGCTACATTTGCTCAGTAACACCAATGGAAACACATCAGTGACTGTTATTAGCGTGCAGCGTGATGGAGTGCAGCTATTTGCAATTACGGTTATTGCTTCGCTGCAAACATGATACACTCTTAGCTAACCCTTGCACACTGCTGGTCAGTCTTTCCCTTTAATCATTCTGACCTTCTTGATAGACTTTTCTTTGTACTGGTCTCATAAACACATATTTCTACAACGAGACAATTGCGAAATTAATCCTTCTTTTTTTTTTCATCGTTTCCAGCGAGACAATTTACTACAGCGAGATAAATGTTAATAAGAGACGACCACGGCAGGATAAGTCTAAAATATCAATTCAGAATTAACATATTACCACCAGAGCTTCGTATATTCGTAATTACCTTGCGTCTTGAACTATTAACACCTCTATTCCTCTGGTTGTATTCTGGTAACACTAATAGCGGTATAACAGCATAATTGGGAGAGAGAGAGAGAGAGAGAGAGAGAGAGAGAGAGAGAGAGAGAGAGAGAGAGAGAGAGAGAACCTTAATTTTATATTTTTTACGTCACCGGAATATTCAATACGCCTCAATATAGAAGAAAGTTGTAAAGAATTGCGGAAAAAAAGAAAAAAAATGTAGTATAAATGCAAATGTATGTAGAAATATTCACCAGCGGAAGGATTAAACACATAAAATAGTTAATCCCTTCAGTAGTGGGACGCATTTTTCATATTTATTCTGTTTATTATTCGTCGATTTTATACAGGTTTAGAAACTCGTGTGGGGCTTGAAATAGTGCAGACTCTGGCCATTAATTTTCTGACCTCCATAAATCCTTCCTAATGTCAATAAAATATTCCAATTACAACAAAAACTCGTGGTAGAAATGAGTTCCAGTACAGAAGGGATGAGAAGAGCATGGAAACACTCGCTATTGTCGTATTGCTCAACACACCATTACCGCTATAACTGCTAAACTCCACCTTAGAATCACTTGTCATGTTGGATCAGTGAACACCTTGACCCCTTGAGCATTAAAAGACAAAAACTCCATGTACTTTACGTTATATACATTCTTCATCCAAAAAAAAAATAAATAAATAAATAACATGAAAAAGAAAAATAAAAACTTCAATTTTCTCTATAATACTTTTACTGGGTAGAAACTTATTGGATCTTTTTCGTTACCACTTTTCTACTCTTGGTCGGATTCACTTATGATATTGAAAAAAAAAAAAAAAAAAAAAAAAACCGTTGTGTAGCATCCTTCATTATCAAGTGTTTGGACAGTCAGTTTTCACGTCAATACATCCTGGAACTATTTATTATATCATCCGCCAAGCTCGTGGAGGTAAAGAAAGAAACATCATTCTGGAACTCATTTTTCCTGTGTAACAGAGGAAAGCTGGTCAAGGGCAACAAAATCAGTGAAAATAAAAGCCCCTCTACTATGCCAGTCCCCTTAAATTTCAAAGACAGGGACAGGGACAGCCGCCGTGGTACAGTGGAACCACTTGCACTCTGGAGGCCTTGGGATCCCCGAGCGCATGGGTTCGAATCCTGGCTACGGCCTGAGTGGAGATTGGGCGTCCACTCGGGGTAACGGTTCCCAAGTGGATGGGCTTTCAGATAAGAGGTCTCCATTAGGTGGTCTCCTTTAGCCCATAGGTTCCCATTAAAAGCCCAGATTGTTTAAATTAAAAAAGGAAAAAAAAGTCATAGGAAGCTGGAAATATAGAAGTATGTAGAGAGTTCCAGAGTTTACTAGGATGTCCATATAAGGTATAATATAGTTACGCACGTATTGCAGATGGCGAGACATTCCAAGGCTAAGATAAGAATAGCGTCTCCCAGTGTGGTATTACGAGACACATCACACGCACCACCACGTATCACAACACCACACGCTCATACACCATTCCCTCCCTATCTCCTCCTACATTTCCAACTTCCCATGACTTGACATTAAGAGAGGGGTTTCAAGATGTCCCTGTCCATCGGCTCACTCTTTTGAACTGTAAGGGGACTGGCAAATTAGAGGGCTTTTTAGTTTCAGCTTTTTCCTCCTTTGCCCAACTCTTACGTAAAAGGAAACTCTCCTTGCCACACCATATAAGGCTAATGGTGTAGCTTCCCTCACTATTTCCCCCTCCCTATTCCTCCTTCCTTCTCCCTTCCCCCTATTTACCCTCTTCCCCTTCCTGTACACGCATACACTAAACACGGAGCACGCAACATACATACATACGAACACAGCAACCTTGACTCTCTCTCTCTCTCTCTCTCTCTCTCTCTCTCTCTCTCTCTCTCTCTCTCTCTCTCTCTCTCTCTCTCTCTCTCTTTCTCTCTCTTCACCTCAGTTTCCCTCTTCGTTTGTTTGCCTTTTTGCTTGCTTACTTACTTACTTACTTGTCTTTGCTTCCCCTTGTCATCATTACGTGTTTCTTGCCAAGGACGAAGTGATGTTCGTGCTAGAAGTAACATAAATAAAAAAGATAAAGAAAGAAAAGATAGCTAATGGTGGAAATAAGAAAAGGGGGAAAGGTTTTTTATCTTGCTTCTCTCTGTCTCTCTCTCTCTCTCTCTCTCTCTCTCTCTCTCTCTCTCTCTCTCTCTCTCTCTCTCTCTTGTGTCATTCCTGTTTTTTTCTTTTTAACGAAATAATACACATTTTTCTACTCATTTACCTTTTTTATTTATCTTTTTATTTATTTATTTATTTACTTATTTATTGAGAGAGAGAGAGAGAGAGAGAGAGAGAGAGAGAGAG
>CM035189.1:3653705-3716335 GCA_020233015.1 Callinectes sapidus | reverse complement strand
TCTCTCTCTCTCTCTCTCTCTCTCTCTCTCTCTCATATTGATAGCTCTTGGATGATCTTGTCACTGAAGCCTTGACTATACTTGGAAGGGATTTGCGAAAAGCTTCGCGTGTGGCACATATTGGTTAGTGTGTCCGTATTGGATAGCATGACATTATCAGATGGATAAGGCTTAGTCTGTCCTTCCTTACTAAAGCGATGAGAGAAACTTTTACTGGACAGCACCATTAGAACCCTTCTTTATCAGTTACAGCTTATTGGTAGCCACAATGTCAATACCGCACCAGTCCAATGTGTCTTCACTGACCAAGTCTCAATTGCAACTCAAGATTTAGAAAAGAAATATGACACTGCCGCCATAGTAAAAAGAAATAGGTGAAAAAGTAACCTGGTTGTGGTAGTGTTAAGATACGTTACTGTAAAATCAGGAAGAAAATAAGCAATGCCTTTATTTCCCATCACTTCCTTATTAAAAACGGAGAATTGAATCAACGAGTGCAAATAATCTGGGGCACGACAAGTTTATTATGTTAATATCACATCAGAAATGTCACTAGAGTGACAATAATGTTCCACTGGGTTTTGTCATATCACCCAGTTTTTGTTATTCATAAATTGTCTCGAACAAACCTCTTGCATTATCAATTCTTATGCAGATGACTCTATGCTCCATATATTAATTTCGCTCTTTTAAAAAATCAAACACAGCACAAATTAAACAGCTCATGTAGAGAGAACAAAGAGCATTTGTCTTCTGACCTTTCTCAAGATCCTGAATGGAGAAGAGGAAACCTGCCTCACAAAATAGTAAACGATAAATATTTATCAGCATTTATGTTTTACTGACAAGAGGTGGTAGTGTAATGGGGAATGGAGAGCAATTGCTGTTTGGCGAGTGAGTCAGCTTAATGAAAACATCAGATCTCATGCAGGTTCTGACAAACTAAATGTGTTCGACAACCAACATTTTACACTCCTGTCACTGAAAGAAAAGATATATGAAAACCAATTTGTCCACCAAGGGAGAATTGTAATAACTAAAACCTTGTATTAGACAAATATATACTCGTACAATTAACATAGTGGGGATTTCTGACTCTAAATTCCTTTCAAGATGACACTTCATTAACTTTGTTTTGTATGTTTTATCTCTATGAGATGAACAAGGAGCCTCGACATAAATAGAAATCAACATAAAATAGATTTGCCATCATTGTGAATTAGATAGAGCGTATACATTCTGACAAAAAAAATAGTGATAGAATTTTTATATATGACCAAGAAATCAAGCACGTTTAATAAAAAAAAGGGGAGAAGGGTGTTGTGCCTTGGACTGGGTGAAGTGAAAGGGAATGAATAGCTAGTGTTGTCTGAAGTAAAAGTAGTTATAGAAAAAGAGGATGAGAGTCGAATCGTATAAATACACTAAAGTCAGTCATGAAAAGAGGGAAGTAAAGTGACAGTACTGTTATCGGAAAGATTCACAGTCTAATAAGTACGTCTTACATGTGTAGCATTTTTGTGCATGTGGTTGAGGGTGTAGAAAGTTATCGTCAAGATGTTGGAGGTAAATGTAAACGAGGGAGAGTATGATGGCGCTGGCCTTGGCATGGAAATGGAGGACAATGCTCACGTTATAGGTTTTAAGTACTCACTGACAGTTTGTTGGGGAGTTCTGCCCATACAGATTCAACACAGCTAAACTTGCAACCAACTATTTTGTCAAGTTTTGCCAGCTTTTATTCTACTTTGTGAAAACATTGTTGCACTCAAAATCTCCCCTGCAGTATCTATCACTGACCTTTTATGAAGTATGGAGTGGTGTCAGTAATAACAAATGGCTACAAGGATGGTTGTTGGGTTCTTGCGTGAAACAGCTCAGATACCCCTTGAAGTGGAATGGGAGGACGTTTTCTGTTTTTTTTCTTTTTCGTTCAGTCTATGAGTTTTGAAAGGATAACCTAGCTATACATATTCACATTACTATTTTGCCTGTCACATCCAATGTTAAAGATAGTCATGGAGCCAATAAGACAGCATGTTCACACCACAAGACAGGATGTGTGTGTGTGTGTGTGTGTGTGTGTGTGTGTGTGTGTGTGTGTGTGTGTTAAACGTATATTACATAGTACGTAGTAGTGAGGAAGGACAAAACATGCGTCTTCCTTTTTCTAACTGTGTAAAAGTAGTGTGATTCCAGAGTGACCAGCTCGGAGTGTAGTGTACCGTGCCGGCTGACTTTGCCTGCAGTACAGTGCAATAATCTCACAGGAATTTGAGAGCAGGAGGTTCAGAGGGAGGGTGAGGCAGTGTTCTCATTGTCTGATATCAAACTTCCAAAAGAGATTATTTGAGAAAACGTAATGTTAGAAAGAATCTAAGAATCTTTGTCATTATATAAGAAAAAATAGGCACAGGTAAGATGTGCCATTCGCAAAATAAATAGTAAATGGGAGAGTAATGCAGTGGCAACCTGTGACAGACATTGGAACAATTTGAGCAAATGGTAAGAAGTTTAGTTCCTATGATGGCCTGGAATAGGTCCTCGAGTTCAATGTAGATAAGGAAGGGATGATTCTTTTTCTTGAGGGAAGCTCGGTAATTGACTAAATGCATTGAATGATAACTTGAAAAGTTCTATGTAAGTCACAATCTTGAGTTAGCAATTGATCTTCAAGTGTCAGTTATTTTTGTTCTTACTTTGTTTTCTCATGGGAAAGATTCGCTAGTATTTCAATGATTCTTAGTAGTCTATCTACTGGTGGCGTATGCCTCTTACTGTTTATATTGTATGAGAACACATTGGTACCAAGAGATTAGAGGCTTGTCAAGAATCACCTGGCAAATATTGGGAATGGACGATGAAGAACAAATATTTGTAAACTTTATAGGTGTTGCTGGCCCTGGCCCCGCCCACCGCTCCCCGGTGAAGGGCTGTGGCTGCGGCCTGCGCGTGCGCGGCGCCTCCACCGTCCCTCACGCTCAGACTGCGCAGTGTTGACGGAACTGTAGTTGAGATTGGTTGTTATCGCGCTGCAGTGGTGCCTTCGTCCCAGGGTTCTTTGTCGCGTGCAGGTGAGTTTTGGTGTTGTGTTGCATCGAAGTCAATGTCAGATGTAAAGCATTAGATTTTTTCTACTTTATTTGTTATATTTATTTTCTCACCCCCTTAAAAAAACATGTAGTGCTTACCAGTCTTCCAGCACGCATTTGTTATAACTGTGTGGCACGAGAGAGAGAGAGAGAGAGAGGCCAATGTGCAGTGGCTCCAGTTTACTTCTCTATACGAGTATAGGCAAAGAAGTAGGCTTTCACAAAATCAAGTGCTTATAGTAATTGTAGAGCACTGGTAAGCCCTCGGCACACCTAGTTATTCCCCACACTGATACCTGGAACTGCCCACCAGAAGAGATAGTAGGAAAAACCTGGGCATCGGGATTCCCGCCGCCTCCCCTGCTTCCCTCATACTAACCTCACCTCCACCACCCTTCACCCTTCACCATTCACCATTCACCATGACACGGAGTACCTGGAGCCCCGTGGCCGTTCACCGCACCTGCTGACGCACGTCTCACTTTCTCCACTCCAAGCGACGACTCTCACTGTGCCACTTGCTTTCCGCGCCCAACCAAGAGAGAGAGAGAGAGAGAGAGAGAGAGAGAGAGAGAGAGAGAGAGAGAGAGAGAGAGAGAGCAGCCACTAAATTTAATACACCTACCTAGAAGTATACATTTACTAGACGCGCCTTATTATCTGCGTGGTTTCTATTATACTATTTCACACTTGGGTTAGTTTTGAATTATTATCTTTGTAAAGTACACGTACTTTTATCTTGGCCGTTGCGCTTCTCGGAAAAGAACAGTAGTTGTCTTCTACTGTCACGTCAAGGTTGTGGCGTCATTAAGAACAGTTTTACCTTCACTCTTCCATGAGCGAACACAATGGTTTTTTGCTGTTTTTGTCGTTGTTCTTTCTTTCCCGACATATAACCTTCAACACCGTAGTGGATAGTTTAGGTAACAGGCATAAGACTGATTATACCTCACTTATTCCCTTTTGCTTGCTTTCTCCATCGACGTTTCACATCACTTCCTTCAGACAGCCAAAGTAAGCCAACAAATAACACTAGCTCTCTAATTTCGCCAGATCCCCGCGCCTTCCCTCCAGCCTTACTTTCCCCACTGTCACATGATGCTTTCCTCCCTCCATGATTCCCTCCCTGGGGCTCACGTTCCCTGGCCCTCCTAACCACTTCCCTCCCACCCCTTCCCCTCGTCCTTCGTTGCACGTCAGTTGACTCACGATGGGCGTGGTTGAGAGCGTGGGCGTGTGGCTGTCTTGGGTAATTGCACATGTTTTCCTGTCTATTGTTCTGTGGCCTTACCATGTCATTTCAACCACCTCCTTCTCCTCCTCCACAAATAACACCATTACATACCAAATAAGTAGTGTAGCTAATGGAGTGATGTGAATAGTGTATAGCTGTACGTACATCATTGTCTCTTAGGATGCCCCCGTCGTCACACAATACCATGCCGTTGTCTGTCAGTCCTCTTGATAACTGACACTTTCTGCGTCGTGTCATGGTAGACTATGAAAGGTTTGTAAGTTATCACATATCAGTAACCGCACTATTGTGTGTGTTTGTGTGGAGGGGGGGGGGTACTTAGTTGTCCTATGTTCTACGCGTCATCACAAGGAAGGCTGAGGACTGTATACATAGTTTGTCGTAGTGATTGAGGACCGTAACTTCCAAACAATATCATGTGAATATTGATCTCGGCAGCAGGTCGTGGTAGCGAAAGATATCTGTCTCCAGACCTAACCTAACCACGCATCATGCTAATAGTACGATTATATAGCCCTTTACTCAATTAAAGGAATATCATTATATAGCTGACCGCCTCGCATGGAAAAGTAGGCCACTAGAGCCTTGTGTCATGGGAAATCAATGAGTGCAATTATTGCTTATCGGGCTGAGAGGCATGTGAGGATGATTGCCTCTATACTACGTCTTGTCTGCGGTTCAAGGTCTTGTGGTGATGGACGGCTCAAGTGGCGGATAGCAAAGGGTGAGTTGAAGAGAACTGTATTAGTAGGTATTAAACTGGTGTATAGTTGGTATTGGTTTTTCTATGTGTAGTATTTGCAACAGAAGTTGTAGTAATAATGATAATAAAAGATGTAGAAGATACCTTGTCCTGTACGTAAGCTATCATGATTTATTATTATTATTATTATTATTATATATATATATATATATATATATATATATATATATATATATATATATATATATATGTTGAACTTGTAATAGTAATGGGAAGGAGCAGAAAGACACTTGGCGCCGTGGTTACAAAAATCTTGTAACTCGGGAGTGTGTACAGAGGAGAGAAAGAGATGAGACGCGACACAGCAGGCTTACTGTTTGGACACTCCACCACCACACCACACCACACCACACCCTGGTGTCTCTTCTGTAGTCACTTCCCATCATGTCTCAGACACACAAAAGAACATATCTTCTTGCTTCCAGAGGATAACATCTCTTTTCATCCACGTAACAATACAAGCACGCTGTGTACGTGTCTTGTGTAGACACGCAAGATTACAGATATGATTTACAACCTTACTGAGTCTCCCCTTGTAGAGGAGACGGAATAATCTCAGGTCTGACCACTATAAGGTGATCCCATAGAAAGTTAGTTGTTTGATATCTCACCTGAGCTCGAAGTTGTGCGATGCTGTTGTTGTTTTTCTCACCTCAGGTTTCACATCTGTAGTCGTCCCCGTACAATATTTGGAGGTGGCTTTAGAACAACGGTAATTAAGGAAAGAGGTATCGAATAAATAAATAATGATAACTCTAACGTGTGCTGGACTACTGAAGGAATGATCTCCGTATTGCAGCTCCAGTCATGCATCTAAGTCAACGGGAAGAAATTCTAGTTTGTTATACGTGAGTGACGCAAATCCGCAATATACTTTCAATGTTACCTTCCTCACCCTCACTGATGTCCTTGCTGAGGCACCAGTCTTTTCCTTGGGTCTCATCTTTATCAAACTAATCCACGTCCTGCATTTCAGTGATCAGTTCCGCCACCTTGCTGTCCCATTCCTCTTAACGCTATCTCCTCCAATGTCACCTTGTCATTCTCTTTACTTTGCCTCTTTTTGTCCAACCCAAGCACCACGTGACACATGATAACTGGCGCGTCCTTGGCCTCTATTGGATTGCTTCGAATAGACTCTTCTGGGAATTATAGTGGTTTTCAAGGATATTCTTCATGGTAGTGATGGTTGTTTAACACCCTCCAGTACTGGAACCATTTTCATAAGTTTCTGAAATTGTATGTATAAAATCGACAAATAATAAGCGGAATAAATATGAAAATGCGTCTCAGTACTGAAGGGATTAAGAACGATTTTGCCACAACCATCTCAGAATCCACCATATTTCAAATTACCAGTCTTTTGCCAAGTAACTATCAACGGTACTTTTTTTTTTTATGGTGGAATTCGAATTGACAAGAACTGTTGGTTTATCGTTTACTAAAATTAATCTTCACATTGTGCCTTCTATCAACCAACGTTTACTATTACCAAGTGTTTCCTCTTCCCTGTGACTGGAACTCTTTCACGAGGGAGATTTCAAGACACTATTCTCTGCTATTTGATCATGCCATTAGGCACATGCATTCTGTCTAGCTCCTCCTTCCCTGTGTGTGTGTGTGTGTGTGTGTGAGAGAGAGAGAGAGAGAGAGAGAGAGAGAGAGAGAGAGAGAGAGAGAGAGAGAGAGAGAGAGAGAGAGAGAGAGAGAGAGAGAGAGAGAGAGAGAGAGAGAGAGAGAGAGAGAGAGAGAGAGAGAGAGAGAGAGAGAGAGAGAGAGAGTGAGAATGTTCTTGCAATAAGTTTCCCCCTTCTCTTTTTCTCCTATCGTGATTCTCCTGCCGTAAAGAGGTAATTCTGGTGTACATGTTTATATAAAAATTCAAGTGAGGAATACGCAGTCTTTGAGAGGAAATCGAAATGTATTAATGCTACCAGAAATAAGAAATAATCCATTAACCTCGGCCTCGGTCTCGGCCTGCCATGGGTGCGGTGGAGCAGGTAGGGAATACACGCAGAGTGATGTTGCCGAGTGTGATTTATACTGTGTGACGACTGAAGGTATCCTTGAAACACTCCACCACTAAACCACACACAAAAGCCACAATCATCTCGGACAAAGAATAGCACGTGAAATATTGCAGATCTTATGTAATACGAAAAGTTTAAGTTTACATTTTATATTTTTCATTTTACTTGAGACTTTTGTCATTGGTACTATAATGTAGACAGTGGCTTTACTCTTTAACACAGAGGAATGTGTAGGCGCAAATAAACAGCTGCAAAGAACACCTGCAGAGTTACCATCAGCTGTGTGGCAATGATGGTAGGCAGGAAATTCCCAATCCAGCCAGCCAGACAATGTGGCGTTGTAGGATGCTTATGTGGCAGTATGACCTGTGGTAACTGTTTTGATCGTTCGTATCAGTTATTTAATCAACAACACTAATGGCTTATGAACACTCACCCATTGTTGAATTCACGCGCTCTAGTGTGTGTGTGTGTGTGTGTGTGTGTGTGTGTGTGTGTGTGTGTGTGTGTGTTGTAACATCCGGGTGGCAAGACTGTGTTGTCATTCCTCATTTTGCCATTATGTAGTTGTGATACAAAACGTAGGGAGAAGAAAGGGGAAAAAAATGAGGAGGGAAGGAAGTTACATTTGGTTTTATGTATTATGATTGCGCATTGCATGTCCTCACTGACCTCTGTAAGATTTTCCTACTTGATGCTCTTCTCTCTCAAGGTCAGAGAGAGAGAGAGAGAGAGAGAGAGAGAGAGAGAGAGAGAGAGAGAGAGAGAGAGAGAGAGAGAGAGAGAGAGAGAGAGAGAACAAAAAAATCGTCCAGTATCTTCTCATGTATTCCTTCTTCCTCCTTCACCCCCCCTCCCCCCCTCCTCCGCCCCTGCCCCGGCCACCCGAGTTTTGTGGTCTCTTGCGAGTCACAGTGAGATGCAACACGACTCAAGGCCTCGCACTTTTATCTTCTTACTTTTTTTCTTTCAACAATCGCGCGTGAGAGAGCTTTGTATATTTTCTCTCTCTCCCGCGTCTCGACTGTGGCAGCAGCAGGAAATCATAAAGTCTGGTTGGTGGGAGAGAGAGAGAGAGAGAGAGAGAGAGAGAGAGAGAGAGAGAGAGAGAGAGAGAGAGAGAGAGAGAGAGAGAGAGAGAGAGCGCTAAGACATGACTCATACAGACGTTCTTTGAATGTATACTCTTATTAGTGTACGGAAGTATGGTCCGTGTATAATACAATACATCGGTGGTTATAGTTACTTGACGGATCTCTCTCTCTCTCTCTCTCTCTCTCTCTCTCTCTCTCTCTCTCTCTCTCTCTCTCTCTCTCTGCGGAACAAATATGAGCTTTGTTAGTAGTAGCGCGTGTCGTGTTCGTCCATACAAATGAGACACAATCCGCTGAGGGAATGTGTATCTTTTCGTACGTTTCCACAGTAGTCGTCCCCCATGAACTGCTACACAGGATATGATAAGGCAGGATATAGTAGTAAGCAGTGAGACAAGAGGAATGCTGCTCTCTCACTGTTCTTTTGCTTGGAGTGTTTGGAATGCGTTAGTAGTTGTTGCAGGTCTGGGTTACTTATTCTCTTATTTTGCAAAGAAGTAAATTGCAAGAGTAATGTTTAGGTGGCACATTAGACTTGTTTGGTATTTTTATCTTAGCAAGTAAACACGCGTTCTTGGTGTTTTCATATACTTATTGCTTACTTGCAATCATGATCTGCAACGGAGTAAACTGCAAGAGTAATGTTAAGGTGGTACGTGAGACTTACTTAATATTTTTAAGGTAGGATTAATCACGTGTTCTTGGTGTTCTCATTATCATATTGCTATCTTATCACACAGTATTAGTGCGGTTCATGAGTGTATCACCATGGCGGGTTATCAAGAACATCCTATAAACTGGCAAAGAACATTAGATTATCAACAGGTTATATATCCATCTCCCTACTCTACCCTTTTAGATTTCATAAAATTCCGCATTGAGTTGAGTGTTTTGCATCTCACGCTGCTGGTTTTGTTTCCCTTAGTCTTGTTTTCTCTCTCTCTTTTTTCTTCCTCTATTTTCTTCTTTTTCTTCTTCTTTACGTCCCACGGAGTTTTGGGATGCATGTGCCACATACCGAGTTGACTGGCAGATAACTCGCAGAAAAAGCTGAGAGTGGCTTATCTAAACGTAACAGCATAAGGAAACCTACAAGATGGACATAATTATTCTTTACGAGACGGTCATCCACAAACTATCTACAGTAACTTCCTCTTTTGGATAAAAAATGATCACAGGTTTATATCGTGAAAGTGTCCACGACAATCACCCTGACTTGCTTTTTTCGAGATTGACTTCAAAGTGGTCTTGGCTACTTTCTCCCTGACGTGCTGTGTGACTGATCGATTTTTTGTAAAGCCAGTTTGAAGTCTCTTGTAAACTGCTTCCAGGGATTTGACGAGAATATATTAGATTAATATTACCTTTAGCATAGTGAGGAATATCAATTTGCATTAGTATATTTGCGAGAGGATTATCAGCCACATTGATATAGGTAGTACTAATAGTAGCAGTTGCTATTCTTTATTATTATTATTATTATTATTATTATTATTATTATTATTATTATTATTATTATTATTATTATTATAAATCAATCAATTAAGATATAGTAAGGTTTGCAATTCTTCTATATATGATACAACAGTTTTAGTAGCAGCCAATGAAACGTGCAATTAGAGATTTCTCCTGAGAGCGGTTTTCAGCTGTAGGTATGCCATGTTATTGTCATTTGAGCCATGTGACTGCCCAAGCTCAATAACGCAAGGCTTGTTAAAATTGCTGAAGATACTGAAGAGCAGCAGTATGTCTTAAAAAAAGAAACTGTCTATAATATAAATTCTTCGAAAGCAACGTGGTGTTATCAGTCAGAGTGTGTGCCGGGCAACGTTTGTGTTCACGTAACTCAGCTGTGTTTGGGTTGTGACGTAACAGGAAGGGGCTACGTGCGGCCCCCCTCGCAGCCTGCACTTTCTCCTTGACTCTCTCTCTCTCTCTCTCTCTCTCTCTCTCTCTCTCTCTCTCTCTCATATATTGTGTTATCCCAAAGATGCCTCAATGCACGTTAATTATCTTTCAAGCAGATACATTCATCTACTGAGCAATGTTGCGTAATGCGATGTTTATATAGATGATAAGAGGCATGATTTTAAAGGAAGCCCCTGATAATTCTATACTCCTAGGGGTTTTTTTGTGTTTATTGGAAAGGTATATCTTGGATGTTGCACTACCCCAGTTATGTGAATATTGTGTATGTCTGTAGCGCAGCGAGCAGCAGTGTACAGTATTTACCTTTGCTTTAAGAGGGAAGACTTGCCGGCGGTCGGGCTAAGCAACGGGAGGTGTGTGGTTGAACATTTTCATGAATTAGATCAGGTAGTAGGGACACTAGAGATTGCAGGTGTATCCTTTTTCTTGTTAGATTGATGCTACATTATGGCTTAAAAGGACTGACATACATACCCCTATCCGGTGTAGCCTGCCCTTCCTACTCGTGGTGTTGGTGAAAATAGGTGTTGTACTGCAGGTCTGTGGGTAAGTGGGACTGGAGGCTGTGTGAGGTTAGTAGAGAATGCGATGAAACTGTTGAATTAGGACTTCTCTTTTATCACCAGCCCCCTGTCCCAAACACCAACAAACTAATTTATTCTCTAAGTTGTCCCTCGTCCAGTTTAGCATAGTTCCTCTCAATCGAGCCATATGACCCTGGCTGTTGCGGCACCTACTTCGAATCACTCACTCACTCCTCTCAATCTTCCTGCATGTTTCATCTTCCACAGGTCTTTTTTATGGAACCTTATCAAATGACTTACAGATGCTCAAAGTACTACACTGCATCTATCCAGTGGTCTCTGCCTTGTACTTTATCTCTTACTCTTGTATAGAAATGGCAAATTGTCATGTATTATCCTTGTTGTAAAGGCAAATATTTCACCCATTTTCTATACAAAAGTGCATATATCATATATTGTGTATATGTAAATATCATTGAATGAGATTATTTTATTAATATTCAAAATATTCATAACCATTGAAACTTAGGTATTTGCAAATAATATAACACTATAATGGCAGTAGTGATTTCACCTATACTATTAAGTAAATAGATAAACTCTCTCTCTCTCTCTCTCTCTCTCTCTCTCTCTCTCTCTCTCTCTCTCTCTCTCTCTCTCTCTCTCTCTCTCTCTCTCTCTCTCCATAATTTTGCTTAATGAAAACACTAATCTTTCATTCTTGAATCTACAATTTCAGTGACACATAGCCATCATGTGTCCATTATATCCAGTCCACCTGGTGCTGATGTATGGCGCACTGGTGGTGTGTGTGTGGATGGCTGGCGTAGGTGCTGTGGTGGCCTCTGCCTCAGAGGTGGCCTTACTCAACGTCCGCCTTCTCCTGAATGACACATCTGTGGATACTTTAAACGTACAGGAGGGTGAAGAGAAAATGGTGACGTTCTACTTGGATGATTTTCCTCTACAGGCATCAGGGGATATATTGATCAAGGTAATGAGGATTTGTGTTTATGATTGAAAGTTATGTGATGATTTAAGATCCAATTAATGGAAGCAAGTAACATGGGGTACTTATTTTGTTAACTTAAGATACTAAGATGTTTGATCTACAGTAGTAGAAAGAATGAAATTATTTTTATCTTCTGACTAAAATGTACTGGTGTGGCTTTTTCTTTTAATTAATCCTAGATTTCTACAAATTATTTTTTAGATTTTAATTCACAGTATATTTATTTTCTTTTACTATTGAAGTGTTGTTTTGTTTTAGAAAAAGATTGCTCTCATATACTATATTGCCTTATAGTTCCTATGACTGCCAGGGTAAAACCTAAAGAAAATTGACATTGAAACTTGGTAGCTTTCCAAATCTTGTATAAACCAGCATGTGGTTGTTGTATAAGATTACATCCTCTCCATTTGTAAAATTTGTATTTATTGATCTAGGGTTGGTACTCTTATAGCAGTGAGATACTTATATGAACACTAAACGTACTGAATATTTGGAATGAATGATAAATACATTTCAAAAAATTTTACAACCATTTTTAGTCAGGCACCTTTTTTTGTACTCTCTCTCTCTCTCTCTCTCTCTCTCTCTCTCTCTCTCTCTCTCTCTCTCTCTCTCTCTCTCTCTCTCTCTCTCTCTCTCTCTCTCTCTCTCTCTCTCTCTCTCTCTCTCTCTCTCTGATTTATATGATTGTGTCCCTTTGTATTTTGAAATTGTTTAAGGTTTTTAAGATCTTTGGTGCTGAGTTCATCCTGAATGTCATTTTCCTTGCAGGATGAAAATAATGATCATCTGAATCATCTAAAGATACAGCCAGAGAGGATCCCTCTTGATGCTCTGAGTAAAGAGGAACCTGAGACTTATTCACGGAGTGGTTCCTTCAATGTGTCAGGGAATTTCTTAGGTTTCACAACAGTGAGGCTGGTACTGAGTGATGGCAATGACCAGGAGCTGATGGCCAGTGAGCCCATCAAAGTTAAGGTAAGTCACTGGAAACAGCAAGCTTTGGAAAATTACCTAGCCAAGCACTGATTATTTGCTATCATATTATTCACAACAGTATTTTTATTGTTTTATAGTGTTTGATATTTGCCAGTCAGATGATTTTTTTATATTTTTGTTCATAAGTATCAGTAGGCAATAATAATCATAAGACAACATGATTCTGAAAAGCATAGTAAAATGACTGTGTGTGACAGAAGCAAATGAGGAACAGATTGGAGTGTGTAAGAAATGACCCAGCCTTATAAACTCCTGGGTAGTTATTACATTGAAAGTCTCACATAGGTGTAGGGTAGTCAAGTGTGGTAGGGAAGGATATTTGCTATAGAAAAGAACTTGTTCAAAGAGCTAAGAAATTAGTGAGAATTAGCTTGAAAGTTGTGTTTTATCTTAGCAAGGCTTTTTTGTGAAGACAGCTCTGTTATTTGTATATCTTTTCTTACATTTATTTATTTATTTTGGTTTCCTTACTTTGTCATATCCACTTGTATTTACTTCAGTCTCATTCATTTACCTAATAAGATTTCATTCACATTTGTAGTTTGAATTTCACATGAGGTAATGACTCATTTCAGGTCCAGCGTGGCCAACGAGTGATGGACAAGATATTCATTCATGTGATTATTCTCATGGTGATAGTGGCCTATGTTAACATGGGTTGTGCCATTGATCTCAATGTAATTAAGGAAACTCTGCGACGTCCAGTGGCCCCAGCCATTGGTCTGGCCTCCCAGTACCTATTCATGCCTTTGGTGAGTGTTGTTTAGATTCAACCAGATTAGTTAGAAAGTTCCTTGTCACATTTTCTTGAACTCAACAATCATATATTTCTTTCATCAAAATATTTAATTTTCATGAAGAACAATGAGTTGCACTTCACAGGTATCTGAAGACTTTATGTAGGTAATCATTTCTCTTCTTTCAGGTGTCTTACCTTATTGGATATGGTGTCTTTTATGACACCCCTGCTTTGTGGCTTGGGCTTTTCTTGACCGGCTGTTCCCCTGGAGGTGGCGGCTCCAACATTTGGACTTACCTACTAGGAGGCTCCCTGGATTTGTCTGTGACAATGACCTTCATATCTACTGTGACAGCCTTTGCTGCTCTACCCATCTGGGTGTATTCCCTTGCAAGAACAATCTTCCAAGGTAGATATTCTATTTAAGGTACCCTTTAGTAATGTGGAAAGAACGAATTGAAATTTTTGCAAACTTAAGGTTTTGCTAATGTTAGAATAAATAATTTGATTTGTAGGTATCAATAGTCAAACGTTTTGATAGTCAAACAGCCAGTTACAAATGAAGTTTGAATATTGAGTCTCCACTGTACTCATAGATGTTTACATATTTTTGTACTTAGGTCTACATTGATTTTAATCTAACAATTTCCAAAACGTGAATTCCAGATGGTCATTACGCAAACTTGCCATTCAAGAATATTGCCATGCTAGCCATTGGGCTGGTGGTACCCCTATCAATTGGGCTTCTCATCAAATGGAAGTCTGAACGAGTTGCCTCAGTTTTGAAGCGCCTTTTGAAGCCTTTCTCCATCATATTCATTGTCTTCATCATGACATTTGGAGTATATGCAAACTTCTATATTTTTGCATATTTTGATTGGAAGGTAAGTACAAGAGTCATACACAGAAGTTGTTACAGCATTATGGGCTAAGAATATTTGTACTTTCTGCAACATATGTTGTATCATGAAGACAAGTTAATGTATGCCACTTACTTGGCTACATAAGAAACAACCTTAGTCTGCCCTTCATTTACAATCTAAATGGGAAACTTCACATCTCATCTGTAGCTTAAACAGTCTCTATGAAGTTGAGCATTGTGAGTTGTCTGGTAGTGGTTCTTGCTTGCATACAGGGGCCTTATCTGCCTATGTATGGAGTATGCTTCACATATATGGGAAGGTTCCCCTCATGTAGCTCATTTAGTAAGAGTGGAATAAAAAAAGCAACTCCTGAGACTAAATTATCTTTTTGGCAAATGTCAACCACCACCACTGTTTAAATTTGAAGTGCTATAATCTGAATTGCAAATGTTACATTAGAAATATTATTTCATCCCATAGGTGGCACTGGCTGGTCTGTTACTTCCTTGGCTTGGTTTCGCGTTTGGGGCCGTTGTGAGTTTGATATGCCGCCGCAAATGGGAAGAAATAATAGCCATCAGCATTGAGACTGGCATCCAGAACACTGGAATCTCCATTGGTGTTCTAAAGGTAAGCAATGAAAATAGTCAATTCTTCTACTTTCTCATGAAATGTTGTTTTGCTGATCATAAAACATATTGTAGAGTGGTGGAGCTATGCTTAGCCTTCAAATCGAGTAGTTTTATTACTTACTTTAAGCCTTAATTATTATCACAAGTTATGCCTTTCCTCCACCTTTATGGCAAAAAATGCATGAATGTTACTAAAGGAACACAACAATAATTTTTAGTTAAGTAACACTTCTGCAAAGTTGACTGGATGCTTATAGACAATCCTTCCTTGCTACTTTTATTGTTATGTATTTCCCCTCTTTGAATATATATATATATATATATATATATATATATATCTCTATATATATATTATATATATAGATATATATATATATATATATATATATATATATATATATATATATATATATATATATATATATATATATATATATATATATATATTACTCATAAGGTGTAATGTACAGATTTCTGCAGATATTGTTAGAGGTACAAATTTTTTCAAGTCAAAATGTCCTTTCACATAAGTATTTTGTTGCCATGTTTAGTCATGTTATGAAATTCAAGTGTGGCTAGACAGGCTATTGAAATAAGTAGAATTCAAAGCATATTTCTGTAGTTATACTAAAGAAACTTTGAACTTCAGGTGGCACTGCAGGATTATGCCCCACTGGGAGACATTGCAATAGTGATTCCTATTGCTGTAGCAACCATGACACCTCTACCACTCACTCTGGCTTACATCATGAAGCGTATACAAGAGTGTCGAGGAAAAGCTGGCAATTTGAAGGTGGATGTTCCGTATGACAATAATGACAATCATGCTTTATCTGCCTCAACCACTCCCCTCCGTAAAAATACATCTGTCCTTGCTTAGCATATATGGTGGCTGCCATCAACTATATCCATCCACCATTTTCCATAGTTATTTGCATAATGGTTTAGATCATAATGTACCTGTTTAATGTACAGCTCCGGATATAAATTATGTCATAGACTTCAGAAGATTACTTATGTGAATTTCTTATAATTTTTTCTTTCGACCCGGTGTTATAAGACATTTAAAATAAGTAACATGGGTGTGCGTGTATGTGTGTGTGTATGTATATATATATATATATATATATATATATATATATATATATATATATATATATATATATACTGTATATGCCAGACTATAAGGCAACCTGGTGTATAAGATGACCCCCAATTTTTTAGGTAAAAATGTAGGTTTTGAGCAATTATTGGTGTTAGTGGCGGAAGGAGCCACATATGGTTGGCTAATGGTAAGGGACTCCATCATTATTGATGTGCAATATGAGGGGCTTGCGTGGCGGTTTGTTCCCTCACTTGAATACGATGTTACCATGGCAAAATTTACTGTCTTTGTTCTGCACAACTCCAGGTGTTTCTGAACTCCAAAATGAGAGGAATATGGCCATTGTTTCTGTTAGTCTGATTGGCAATTGATTTTTATCATGGTGTGGTTGGAATCGGCCGTTTCAGGTGTGGGGTGAGGGCATCATTAGATTTCCCCCACTGTTGCCACCTCACCATAAGTCATGAGCTTGCCTTATTCTTCAACCCCACTTCATCTCCTCTACTCATATTTCTGTCTGTCTTTATGTTTCTATATTAATTGGATCATTACCGAATTTTAACTTTTGTTCGATATCACCGTTGAAGTAAAAATAAGGTGTGTTTTATGTATAAAGGTGGCACCTTCCCATCCTAAACATGGTATATCAGCGAGGAAGCGTGACCTGACCGACACACCTCACTTGACTTACCACACTAGACAGAAAACACTCTTAACGATTGCCACTGTGATTGCCACTTAAACAGTGACATGCCAGTAAACATTAGACATCACTCGAGATGAGATGCCTACTAAGCCAATAAATTGTGTACATGCATGCATACAGTACATACATATGTATATGTACACACACACACACACACACACACAGTAAACGATATACGCACATGTTTGCTGCCTGCAGAATGAATTTCAAGGTAAAGTAGCTTAATGTTTACCATGGTTACAGGTTTGTGTTTTATTACCAGTTTATAAGACAATCCCTTTATTTATGAATCTCAAAATTGGCAAAACTCTTGTCTTATACTCTGGCATATACTGTATATATATATATATATATATATATATATATATATATATATATATATATATATATATATATATATATATATATATATATATATATATATAGATAATATATATATATATATAGACACACACACACACACACACACACACACACACACACACACACACATGCATACAACACATACACATGCACAGTCAAATCTCATATCTGTGCACTAATTATGGGAATAATTTGTCCATTAATAGTCTGTTGATATGAAGTGTTTTAGTGGAGGGGTGTTAACATAATGGAAATACTGTACATACAGTGGAATCTCAATTTTTTAGTTTTGTATCTCCCTTTTGTTTTTTTACTCCTCCAAACTTTCTTCAATTGCTATGAGGATGATGAGGAATAAAGAGAATGAAACAAGCTGAGCAGTGATAGTGTGGAGAGTCTATTTGTAGATGCTTGTAAAGTATCTAGTGACCTTACTGTCATCACTATGAACCCCTTTGTATTGAACAATGTCTCATACAATGTGACTCATGGTTTTTGTATAGAAAATGAGCAGAATGAAGTTAAGATTGAAAAAGTAGGCTAACTATAGGGTATTAAGTACTTGATATTTCAGACAGACAAGTTTTTAACTCGTAATGTGGTATGACACTCAAACTACCATTGGTAATATGGTGTGACACTCAAAACTACAGTCAAACTACCAAACTATCTGTAGTGAAGTTTAGTTCAGTGAGCAGCAGACAACTAAGACAGTGATATAAGTGCAATAAGTAAGATACCATTATCTTAAAAGTGCAAAACTAAATTTAGAAAAATTCCCACTAGGTGCTTTGTACATATTCTTAAAAAGGATGGATGGACATATATGGCGTAAAACTTACGGATAAAGAATGTGTAGTATGATCAGTTTTTCCAAACATGAATAAATTGGTCTTGTGCTATCTGTGTGTATCAGGCCTTCGGACATGGTCGAGATGAGGGAACACTTTTCTGTAATATCATTCATGATGCTAAAAATGGCTAGAAAGCTATTGCAGGGTACTTCTTTCTTGCAAAATGATAACTAATATTTATTAAAGCCCTAAATGCTGTTGCCCCATATAAAATAGTATAATTTTTCATGTATTATATATTGAATTTATGAACAAGCATGTACAAGAATATTAATTTCACTTTCATCTGTTAATAATTTCTTGAAACCTTTTTTTCTATGTCTATTCTCATCAAATTAGCTTTAAGCTCTTCTAGTTCTGAAGTTTGAAAGTGATGTGAGGTTATTGTACAGATTCTTGATATTAATCTAAAGGAACTTTATACTCAATTATCTGGTGAACAAAAATTAAAGATGTCTCTGATAGCATTTTATATCTATCTCAAGAACAGGAGCTGTATATATTTGAAATACAGAGTCTCGGTTTTATTTACAAAATAGTGTTGTTCTGATATATTTTTTTGAACACAATATAATTGTTAATGACTTTTTATATGAATGAACATATCTAGTTTTGCTTAGCTCAATGCTCCCTATATTTGTACATAGATTAAATATTGGGGATAAAATGTTTAGCTATGATATGATGAAAGTATTATGTCAGGTGCAATGGATCATTGAGTAGTGATAAATTGATAAAAAGAAATTGGTGAATAAAAGCTTAAACAGTATTCATAATTTTCATCCACACATATCCCAACGTGACACATAACTCCCTATTCTTAACCATGGGCCCTACAGTACAATGGTCTCTAGCTCTCAGCAATATTCAAACCTGTTTCAGAGAATGTAAGAAACAGACCATACCCATATGAATAAGCTTTGCTCAGCAAACAATGCTTCATCTAAGGCAAAGGGGACCTAATTTGTATTGGGTTATTACAAAAGGGACATAAGCAAAGTTCTCAGGATCAGTACTCAGAATAGAACCAGAAATAATGGTTTCAAACTTGAAAAATTTTGGTTAAAGAAAGAGATGGGAAGAATTGGCTCTCAATTTGAGTGGTTGATGAAAGGAATGGACTTCCTAATCAGGTTGTTACTGCTAAGTCAAAAGGAAGCTTTGAAAGAAGACCAGATGGGGATGATAAGTGGAAATAGATAGGTATGTTCATACAGGGATTGATTGCCATATGTAGGTCTAATGGCCTCTTGCAGCTTCCCTTATCTTCTAAAATTTTAATGTTGAGGCTATTGCATATTATGTTGCTGTCCAAACACTATAGGTTAGACAGTCAGCAGCTGGCCGTAGCAAGAGTTGGATCACCGTTATAAGGACAGTTGAGTAATGAAGGTGTTCGCCAAATCTGAATTCGACCAAAAAATACTTTCCTTAAGTCTCCCCATCTGGATCTGCCACTGGATCTCTGTATGCTGGTTGTGGAGTGCCTGATGCAGGGTGAAAGTGACACTTGAAAAAGAAGTGGACATTGAGAAATGTAGGGTCAGAAAACTTTCTGGTAGATCTGAGTGAGAGAAGGTGGGATGATGATCCATGTGTGTGATGTAAAGCACCTAAATGAGACTGGTTGAGGATGTCCAGACTGCTGCTGAATATCAGATGGGGTTTGTGAGAGTAAGGAGAAGAAAGAGAGTATGTAAACCATGAAGGAATGAGGAAATCAGAGAGGCTTGGAAGCTAAAGAAATTGAGTAGACAGTTTTCATCATGATTGAGGAAAAAAAAAAAAAAAAAGAGACAAAACTGATGAGGCAGAGAATGAGTATCGGAATGTATGGACAGTATATGTATGTGAAACAACAGAGACCAACAAGGTAAATGATAATGGAGGCCAAAGTGAAGTGTGAAAGGAGTGTGATTGAATCTTTAAGAGAAAAAGGTACAAAAGGTGGCTGTGAATGGTACAAGTTCATGAGGAGTGGGAAAAAAATGTCAGGAAATGTTGGTAAGGAGAGTGAAAGTGAATGGTGAAGTTGTAGTCTAGCAGTACTGGGAAGAAGTGGGTGGTGTATAATTATGAGGTGGTTGGTGTAAGAGAAAGATGTGTGACACTAGAAAGGAAAAATATAGATGAACTGAAAGAATCAGCGAGGAGGTGAAGAAATGTTTGAAAAAGCAGAAGAATGGGAAGGCAGCACAGGGCTAGATAGGATACCTTATGAGATGCATGAAAATGGTGTGGAAGTTATGATTGACAGGATAACGAGGTACGTGAGGAAAGGGCGCCAAGTTGTGGGATGAATGTTGAGTGACTGTTGTATAAGGAAGGATACAATGAGTTGAACTATAAACCGATTGTTTTGGGAAATGCAGTTGGTGAAATGTTGAACGAGAAAATTAGGTAAATGGATTGAGGGAGCTGGAGTGTTTGGTGAAAAATAGAATAGTTTTTACTCCGTATTATTTTTGTTGTTTTTGTTTTTCCTAAAAAGAAGTTGCCTATTCAGGTCAGCTCAGGTCAGGTCAGATCAGATCAGTTGGGAAGCTTGGCCTTTGTATTGGAGCTTCCCTGATGTTTATTATTTATCTATTTATCTATTTATTTATTTCATTTTTTTCATTCTGCTGTCCAACAAGTACTTCCGCTGACTCTTCTTCCACATGTGATACACCATTTCTTTCTTTTATTGTCTTGTCTTCTCTGTCTGAAAGTAATTGTTCTATAATATGTATTAGTTTTCATCAAGGAGTCTTACTTATAATATCCTGGGTTTTTATAAAATGGCCTTTGTAAAGCGAAGGATCCTGGGAGCCAAGGATATTAGAATTAGAATCCTCGATTTGTCTCAAGGATAATATAATCTTAGAATCCTTGGTTTGTCTCAAGGATAATATAATCTTAGAATCCTTGGTTTGTCTCAAGGATATCTGGGAGCCGAGGTCAGCTGTAGCACCAAGGCCAAGATCAACACCACTCCACTCGCCGGATCGTCCCTGCCTGTTCAGCCGACACGTAGATCGGCTCTTTATATAAGTTACATGTTGAAGTAATGAAGATGGTGGCCAGTGCAGAGAGTGTCAGGAAGTGCCACCACTAGCAGCCTCAATCACCAAGCAGGACCACCACTTCAACCAAGGTGAGGTTACGTAATGATCATTGCGTTCTGTTGCCGCCAGCAGTTTAGACGGTGTTATTCAAGTTTGTTGTTTGTAAGAAGTAGGTGAGCTTGTTGAAGTAATGTTAGTGCCTTTAGTCTGGGCTTATACCTTTATTTCCTACCATGTTACTGTGTTACCTAGGAATATATGCAAGTTGGACCTCTATAATCATTGAAAAAAGGGAAGATGAGAGTGCTTACTACATAACATCTTGTGATCTCTTCCGCTTTTATATCAGTGTTGTGTTGAGGTCTTTCCACTAGCCTCAGAAGGAAAGCAAAGAGCACAATACAGGGAACATAAGAAAATGGAGACTGCAGAAGGCCAGTATGACCTATGCGAGGCAGTCTGTTTTGAATGTGGTGACGGATTTTGTAAGGCTATATTAATTGTTAAATTGATATTGCGTTATTTTTTGTATTATGTTAGTTTGGTTAAATGTCGTTAAGTTTGTCCTTAGATTTTTCCCGTTTGTGATTTTTTAGAAAGTTTCCCCTAACGTGGCATATTCTGTCCTTAGAGTTTTTCCCTCCCAATTGCCATACGCATATTGCCTGTTGTGTCCTTCCCTCATTACAGCCACTGATATCCCAGTCCCTCAAGCTTGCTGGGGATGATGGGAGATGGTGCGACGGAGAAAAGGGGAAGGTCTAACCCTGTAGTTTTATCGTTAGCAACAAACTGTGGTATTTTATTGAGACAGGCCATGCCATCTGAAAGCCCACCCATTTGAGAACTGTTACCCCGAGTGGATGCTTAATCTCCCCTCAGACAGTGGCCAGGATTCAAACACATGTGCTCGGGGATCCCAATTCCCAAGAGTGCAAGTAGTACCACTGTACCACTTTTTGAGTTTGTCTTATTCACAAGCCTTTTGACTTGAGCAAAAACTCAATTTATGAGGTATTTGGCACAGTGACACCCACATCTAACGCATTCAGTTCTTTTCTTTTTTTCATGCTGTGGAAGCCTGAAAATATTGGTTCTAAACAAATGGCACTATGTAATATAGTCCTAACTCAGATCCAAAATGTTCTGAAAACAAAGATGAAACAGACCTCCTTAGACAAGTATTTTGTGAAACAACCTCCAGAACAATGAAGAAAATTCAGTTAATAAAAAAATGAAGTAAAGAAATGTGGCAATTATATGTAGGAGTAAAGTGTAACATTAAGAGTGTAGTAAGTAAGTTTTGCAATTAAGCAAGAGTTTGTGGTGAACAAAAGTAGGTAACTGAACTGGCAAAACAAACTCCTCCCATCTCTGCCTACCCCATCCACCCCTCCACCCATGCTTTTCTCTTGCTGGGGTACAATGTTGTAAGAACCTCTGCAGCCTTATTTAGAAGTTATGTAAAGCCAGACTCGATCATATTACATATTCTGAATTAAAAGAAAAATCAAGTGAATAAAGAAAACAAATTTTTAGACTCAATTTTACTGGATATTACTTACAGCATTTTATTATACTTTTTAGGTCTTAAAATTAAATAGGAAAACAATCTTAGATGTGGTAAATAAAAGCAATATAAAGTGATGAATATTATTTTTTTGTAGACATAGGAGTATAGTGATTTGTAGTAGGTATTGTATGTAAATGACGATATAAATAGTATTAAGTGAAAAACATATAATTTACTTTTAAAACTGTTTTTCCTTGACAGAACTTGGGAACTAAAATAAACAAGATATTTGGAGAGACAACCTCCCCATAGATTCAAGAGATGGGGACTGGCATGGGTCGCGCGCGGGAGTTTCTTCGCCGCAACATTGTCTTGGTGGTGATGTTTCCTATATTAGTGGGTGTCCACTTTGGGTGGCAGAAAATACAGGATGTAGAAATGTTTGTACCAAAGCAGCAACGCATTGACCTCCCTGTTATTGAGGTGAGTTGGCATCTCTCTCTCTCAAGTTAATAATTTTTTTGTTGTAAAATTAAGATTACAATGGAAAGTATAGGAAAACCAAATATTAGTTAATTGTATACATTAGTTCATGAGTGGTGATGTAGTAAAGTTGTGATATTTCTGCTTGCCAGCTGGAATGGGTGTTTTTTCTTATCTTTATGGTGAGCTGATGGATAGATAACTATTGTTGTGGGGAGGAGGATGTTTAGACAACACTAAATACAGTACGGCAATTAATAGTAAAAAATTAATTTATTATTCGGGATCTATTTTTATCTGTATCTACAGTAGACTTACCAGTTTCCACAGGATAGCTTATGGTAGAAGTCTTTTCTACTATGTTGTTAACACTCAACACACAAGCACTTATTTGTTATAAGGTAGAGAGGTTGGACTCACCCTAGGATGCCAAACACCATCTCAAGGCATATATATGGGTATGAAATAGTATTGGCCACTAAGTTTGAACAATTTTTAAATTGTGTGATGCAAGTCATCACATGACATACGCTGTAGTTTATGGGTTAGGTGATGCCTGCCAAACAGCATTTAGTCTGCAGGCATTCCAGTACATACACCACTATTATATGTTCATCAGTACAAGCATGAGAATTTGTACGAGAAATTATTGAAGTCTTTACAGCCCAATCTGTAGCTCACACTCACATGCTTTCCAGTCTGACCTGTGGCTTGCATTTTACAGGTTGATGATCTACATTACATGATTTTAAGATTTATTTGTTGATTAATCCATTTATTATCATTATTATTTGGGTCATTTATTTATTTTTATTTTTACTTATTCTCCATGTTTGTTTTGAAATCCTGTGTTTCCTTCCATAGGGTGCCAGATACCTTAGGGAAGGAGTGGAGAAGAAACTAGGATTAAAGAAAGAAGAGTAGCAGACCAGTTATTCCTTTAGCAGAAAAGGTAAGATATGTGGGCGGTGTGTGTGTGTGTGTGTGTGTGTGTGTGTGTGTGTGTGTGTGTGCGTGTGCGTGCGTGCGTGCGTGCGTGCGTGCGTGCGTGCGTGCGTGCGTGTGTGTGTGTGTGTGTGTGTGTGTGTGTGTGTGTGTGAAAATAATAATAATGGGAATTTTAACTTTGTAATTGTTTCAACACTGTACAGCAGGATTGGAAAAATCTGAGTTTAGTCCGTATAGGATTCCAGTGGCCGTACCCATGATGCACAATTATCAGCTCAAAGAAAAGATTGTAAAAAATGGTTAATACTTTTAATACATAAAAGATTGCATGGAAAAGTATGGGCAAAGAATATTAGTCAATGATATGTTCTCGTTCAGATGTGGCAGTGAAGTGAAGGTGTAAAGTTTGGAAGTTTGTCACTTGAAGGTAGTGAACAGTGAGGAAGTATTTGTGTGAGCTGGTATATAGTACTGTAGTTGTGGTAGTGAGTGAGCTGATGGAGAAATACTTGTTGTGGTGGGGAGAAGATCAGCACATTCCAGTTAATGTAGTGGAGTGAGAGAATATTCATGTGAACATAACAAAAGGAAATGCCTAACTTGTGTTTCTTTTGTGTGAAGCAAGGAAGTTGACTCAATCATAGATGCTATCTTATAAACTGATGTTTTTGTTTAATTAATGAGTTTGAACAGGGGAAATAGAATGCTCACTGAATGTGTTTTCTATTTCAGATGTCAGGTGTAGTGTTAGAAGGAGAGCGTGTGAAGGGAGTGTTTTGTCATAATGTGAATCACCCATCCTGTTTGTCCATGCTGGCTAGCTATCGGAAGCTGTTACTTTCTACTTATGGACCAAAGGGCGGTTCTGTTTTGATTAGCAATGCTGTAGGTAGAGAGGCATTAGTATCATCTTCCTCAGAAATTGTTAAGGAACTATCTTTTGCTCATCCTATCACAAAATATATCAATGCACTAATCAGTGCTCAAAATTCCTCTTGTGGCCTTAATGGTCTATATACTGGCCTTCTTTGTGTTGGACTGCTGGAAGAAGCTCTGAAGTGTGAGGAAGAGATGCCACACCCAATAGTCAGTTGTGTTTCAGAGTGGATAATTTCCCAGTTTGTTGAACACCTTGACCCATTCCCACCTCAAGTGGTGATGGAACTGGACATTGGGGAAATGGATCAAGTGGTTTCTTTTGTGAAAACAATAATAGGAGCCAAAAGTTGTTTGGGTCTCACCAAGTCTGAAGCCAATGACCTTAGCATCAATATAGTTCGTGCATTTCTCAAGAGCATTCCTAAGGAGTACGTACATGATGGCTTTGGACACGTCTCCATTGTTACACAGGAGGAGGGACCATCCTCTCCTGGAGCCATCTTTGAGGGTATGTTGTATCGGAATCTTGACATCTCTCTGAACAGAGTGGAGGAGATTGGAGCACTAGGTGAGATTAAAGTATTACTTTTCACAGTGGCATTGTCTTATGCAGAAGATACAACTTCTGTTGCCTGGGGAGGGCCAGGGACCAAGGAAGACAATTTTGGTTCCTTAGTCCTGGCCAGTCTTGTGTCTATACTGAAGAAGAGGAATATCAGTATCATTGCCAACCAAAAACCTGTGCACCCAGTACTCAAGTTTGAATTGGAGCGTGTTGGCTGTCTGGTACTGGAAAGACTTGGCACCAGTGCAACTGAATCACTAATAAGAGTTAGTGGGTGCAGGGCTGTCAGCAACCTCACCAACTTGCTAGGTGAGCTGAATGATGCTGTACTGGGAATACTGACTTCTGTACAGAATGTGGTCTTTAATAACAAGGACTACATTCTGATGAACAACAGTGAGGGATCTGTAGCAAGTCTGTTGTTACCCACAAGCTCCAGTCCAAGTATCCTACAAACACTTAAGGTATTGTTATTTGATATTGTTCCCATCATAAGAACAAATATTTAGTTTTGTAGTTTTTATAGTCCATTTATTTTCATTTTCAAAATTTATCCCATGGAACTTATTGATAAAAATTTTGAATATAAAGATCACACACCCATATAATATGCTTAATTCCTTCATGTCACAACTTAGTATCACCATACTCATATCTACACGTTTTGACTCCTTTTCTCCTTCACTTTCTCCTCAACTGATTCACTCAATTTACTGACTGGGGTTCCAGATATGGTGGTGAGATGAGATTAGATCAAGTTAGGTAAAGTTACTGAAATTCGCTTCACCTAACCATGTACACATTTTGACTATCGTATATTTTGGTGTACAACACTTAAAAACATTGTAAATAAACAACAGCACTATATTACAAATTTTTGGTGAGGTAAAATAAAAACCCATTTTGAGGAAATGTGCTGAAATGTGTGTAAACAGAGTTTTATATAGTATGTATGTATTACAACTACAACACTCAGCCAACATTATATTATAAATGGACAAAGCATGGAACCCCAAGCTAAGCAGCAAAGGAAAACGATTTGAGAGAAAGATGAACCTCTCCAGTTTGCAATTTGGGTGAACAAAGTCCAGTACCGAGGAAAAATTCATGAGCATTAGTGTAATTAAAGAAAAATATTTACTAAGTCAACAGCCCAACACACGCAAGTAATACTAAGGAAGGGTTTATTGATGTTTTGGAAAACTAATCATACCACATTTAATTTTTCACTATTTCTGTCCATTCATCCTTTTTCATAGGAAATTTTGAAGCACTTAGTGGTAATTTTATTTTAGGTGAAGTTTTGTGTCTGAAGATCATACTTCATTGTTGGTAATACATGTAAGGGCATATTTTATTCATTGTACTGGTATATCACATCAACTGCCTAGTATTCTCTGACTCAAACTTCACCACAGATAGTTTGATGGTTTAGGTGTTATATTATACCACTAATATCAGCTTAAAACATTAAATTCAAACTGAAATTTGAGGTTAGTCTATTATGAAAGTTTTCTTATCTGGCAAGAAAAGCTATAAATTTCCTTCCTTCCTTCCTTCCCCCCTCCCTCCCTCTGAGGAACAATTGGAAGAACTATATAGGATAAGAGGGGTTTAAAATTTTTTACAGGATATTGCAACTTGATGCTAATAAATATTTCATCATTGATAATCCTTACATGGCAAGAAATAATGGATTGAAGATTACTCACAAATGTTTCAAAAGTTATCGTACTTTTTGTATATCCATGAGTTTTGTAGTGAATAAGTTTTATCTTTTTCCCAATAGATTATGTAAAGTTTGTTGCTTCCAACTTTTAGCTTTCCATTAGGTAGAAATATATAAATATGCATAATCTTGTGTTAAACTATCAGTATTTAAGAGAAATGAAACCAATTACTTGCAGGAGAGTACTGAAAGCTGTTTAGCTGCTTTACGGATGGCTGTAGTGGATGGGCGGATGGTGTGTGGTGGAGGCTGCCTAGAGGCTTGGGCTGCCACCACTGTTACCCGTCTCATCACCACCAATGTTCAACTCCTCACTCAACATGCTGGTGCTTCTCCTCACCACATCTTTAAGGTGAATTGTTTTTAGAGTAAAACTATTGTTCAAGAAGAGAAGGATAGCAAAGACAAGGTGCACACACACACACACACACACACACATAAACATTTACAGACACACACACACACACACACACATAAACATTTTGACAGACAAGATTGAATTCTTCCTTGGATTCTAATCCTATTATGATGATGGATCTCTTCTTCAGTTTTTATTATTGTTCCACTATAATAGGGTTATTGTTCCTCTTCGTGATATCTGGTCTTATCAATTTGGACCAATTATTAACACAGGTCCTCAATATCATGTTAAATTCATAAGTAGTTTTCACCTTGCATACATGTTCTCCTTTTCTGCACAGGCATACATCTTACAATGATAATTTTATCACATCTACTCTCATTCATGGCCTGCTCAAATCTAATCCCATAATCTTCATTTTCTTTCAATGGCAGGCTGGGTCTTTTTTTTAGTTTCTCATTTTTACTCTACATTTACAATGTTATTCCATTATTCTTCAAATCTTAGATGATCAAGGATTAGAACCAAGCATTGCCACTTATAGCTTCGCTTCCTATTTCTCAATGTGAATGTAACTGCCTAGCTGCCATGGATGTGATGAAGTTGATGAAATTAAAATTAATCTTGCTGCTCTAAAGGAAATATGACTCTCTCTCTCTCTCTCTCTCTCTTGACAGAGAGAACAGAATGCAATACCCAAAATCCATGTATGTATATAGTAAGATTTTTTTGTGCCATGTGTCAAGCTGTACGTAAAAGCCTGGCTTTCTCAACTATGGGGTTGTTTTAAAATGACATTTCTTAAAATGTGAGTCATCCCAATCCATGGTTTTTTTTATTTGTCAAATCCTGCTTATCAGTCTTCATCTTTGAACTGATACTCAGAAAAGTATCTAACTACCTTATCTTGCAGGTTGGAAATGTTTTTGTCCGCACCTTGATGGAGTTGGCTCTGCACCTTAGTGGAGGATCTTCAAATAGATTTGATTGGTCAGTGGACACAGTATTTCATCACCTATGGCACACTCCACCACATCTGCTGAAAGATGGAACTGGATCCAGCACTGCCTTGCCAGCCAATCCTCCACAGCATTGTGTGTGTGGCTTGGTGACACAAGAGGTTGTCCGATGCAAATACAATGGTTGGTGGAAACCTGTAGAGTTTCAGCTCCCAACCTTTCCCTCCCAACAAAAGGAGTCAGGTAAGTGCAAATCAAGTCTTGAGGTGGCCTGTAGTAAGGAAAGTGAGAGTGAACCAGGATCCTTCGGCCAGTGTACAGAGGACAGCTTGGAGGGTTGTGGAAACACTAGTGATGAGGATGTAGACAGCCTGGAGAAGACACCTCATAGCTTGGAAGAAGAAATAGATAGTCTTGAGGGAAAGCTAGAAAGTTTTGATATTGAGGAATATGACAGCTTAGAAGACATTTTAGACAGATATGCTAAGCCACGAGATGATGGTGAGGAATCCAAACTGCCTGAAGCCAAACTTGAAGGCCATATACCTGGAGCACTGTATGACAGCTTTGCTGCAAAGTTTAATGCTACAAGATTGGCTCTTGAGGGTTTCACACAGCTCCTGCATATTGGTCAATGCATATTTGATAAATGAAATTTAGAACTCGCACTCACAAACTATTCATCTTGATGAGTGTAGTTTTGAAAGGCAAGTTCTATTTTGATGCAGGTCATCCTTAGTCATCAGACAAATTATGAAATTGTTCATGTTTTTAAAGCCTTTGGTCTGATACCATTTGGTTAAGTTAGGTTGTGATTGCTTCACATTAAGATATAAATTTTTGATAGCCTGATTGCATTTTAATGGTTAATCCCAATAGAAATCAGTCCCCAGTCTTACATAAGTCTAAGTACTAGAAATTCCAGTCAGCATTCTCAAGAAATTAATTAGAATCTTTCTGATAATAAATCCTAAAAGGATAGCAAATTCTTTATGCAGTGTATAGAATATAATATGGAAGTCTACCTCAATTAAAGATCATAATGAAATTATGTATTTAAAAAACAGCAAATTTAAGTGTTTGTGGTGGTATATACAAATGTACATAAGTTACATATATATATGCAGGTTTTCTATAAATGTATTACTGTACTAGGTTTTGTGTTAATGAACCTTTCTTGCTTGGTGTTGCATGTAGACGAGCAAAGTTCAGTGTTTAAGCATAGCAGTACATAATAATATTCCCATCCTAGATCTCACTCATAAGACTGGAGCAGCTAAGGGCAACCATTTGCTTCTTGTCCCCAGAGATTAGGGTGGTAGCCAAGATTGATATTGGTAGCCCTTTTAAACTAATATTTCTGAGAAATGAAACAATGAATGTATTTGTGGAAACTTCCACTTCTATTATACACATTATCAATGTGTTGTTAGTTTTTTTTTTGCATTTTGTAAATAAATAGTTTTCATGTTAAGGGAAGTTGAGGTTAATCTAGTACTGGTATTCCTGTTATACGATTCACCATTTAATGATATTTATCTTTTACTCTCCTAGTTTTACTGTATGATAGGTAGTTTTGATTTTACAATTTTCTGAGTACACATTCATGTGGTTTACATGCACAATGTGAAGGAAGAGGGCAGGCTGTGACTGCCCCTTTGTGTTGTGAGACTCAAAGGGAAATGTTCAGTGAGATCACAGCTGACTTGAGGCCTCACTATTAGTAATTATAGTTTTGGCAGGTGTATACTGTGTCCTCCAATTTACTTGGTTACCTTGTTTACCTTGTGGTTTACAGGAGGGAAGTAATCTCATAACATCTGTCTTTATATCCATTCTCCAGGTGGTTCTTAAAAACAGTGAGTGACAGTTCTGGCTTTCACAGTTTTCTCACTAAGTTCATTCCATTTGTTCACATTTCTATGAGGAAAACTGTACTTCTTAATATCTCTTCTACAATTTTCTTCTTTAATGTTATGCCATGTCCTGTGTATTTTGTGTCTAATGTAAAAAGTTCTCTGTTCATGTTCTTGATACCTTCACCATTTTATACACATTTAAGTGTATAGAATTTCAATAATTTCTGTCCTTGGTTAACATCAAATGAAGTCTTGATGGTATGTCACTTCTGCTAAATCTTGTATCACCACTGACCCATTGTGTCATCAAGTTTTCCCTTGCCCAGTTTAATAATCTATTACTCTAAATTTCTCACTGCCATTAGTTGTCATTATTTCCCAGTTTACATCCTTACAATTAAAATCCCCTACGATAATCACATCATTGCTACTTGCCGATATTTCTTCAAGATCCTTTTAACACAATTGACCAACATCATGTTCTTTTCCCTAAGCATTAGTGAGTACATACACTTACATATTTCATAATTTTTCTTTTTTACTTTTTACTTTTGTAAACTTATTCTATTCATTGATAATGTAATTTTGTCTTTTTAATTCCACTTTTGTGATCAAGTTTTACGGGCAAGGTTAACTTAATCATATTTATTAATACAGCTCCTACATTTCTGAAGTTAGTAGCAACCAGCACTGAACTTGCTTTAATTTCTATAAATCGAGTTCTCTCAAAATGGTCTATCTTGTAGGATAATAATATTTTACTACACCTTTACATGACGTGGAATAATTTCGCACATCTTTAAATTGCCTGCATTTCTCAATATCTTGAAGACATTCAAATCTTCAAAGAAAATTAAGACATTGATTCAGACTGGGTGCAAGAAAAACACATTAATTTACTTTTACCAGAGCAATATATTTAAATTTGTTTATGTGGAACTTAATGTAACAGTATATAATCTTTTTTTCAGTTATCAAAATGGTATAGCTACTGTATTTGACTGCACATAAGACAACTTTGTTCCATAAAACTGGAAAGAAGTATCTTGTATGCGAGGCCTCATAGATTTAATTCTATTTTCATTGTTGAAAATGAAAATGCAGTGACGTGCCAAGTGTGTTTTTGATATCTCAGCAACTGGAAGCTGGGTTCTTCACCTCACTTCCTTGACTAGATCACACTACCTTTGTTTTATTACTGCAATTATGTAGGATATTTTAAATACTGTAATTGCTTGCTTCCTCTTCACCTTTACTGCTGACTTGTTATAAACATCACACAAGCTTGAATACATAAAAGAAAAATGATAAATATTCCATCTGTGTGTCTTGTATGCCATCAAATACAGTAGTTATATTGATACAAATTTTAAAATTCAAAATAATTACGTCTTCACTTTCAAAGTACAAACAATTTTATTTTGCATTAACTGGATAAATTTATATATATAATTTTTCCTTATAGATGACGATGTAAAACTAGTAACCTGGATCACTTCTCACACAAGTAAGGGTTCTATTGAGGAAAGTTTTAGACATGGAAATTGATGAAAAAAAAGTAACCTCCCCTTAACATTAATATTGTACTTGTGTAGAAAAATGTCAAACTTTTATAACATTTACATTGATGGAGTTTGCCATTCTTTTATCACTGGAAGGAGGATGCAGTTCTATTCTTGCATAGGTCCCTCCAATAAGACCTTTTGCTAGATGCTCTGGATTTACTACAACACAGTCTTCCACTTCCTAGAATACAAAAGTAAATAATATTAGCATTCTATTTATTTCCAATTATAGAACAAACTCAAACTCTGAAAATCAACTGACAAGTCAGAATTCAATTAGTTTCCTTATGAATAACTATTGAGCTATAGTCTTCAGAGCTAGCTCCAAGTATAGGCATTATTTGGTGCAGCAACACTCAGCATCTGGTGTGTTCAATTCATTCCCACCGTGGAAACAATTCTCATGAGGGGCTAGATCTCAGGACTGCATTTGAGAGAGTGACTCTACTCTGCACATTCTCCAGCAGCATATATTCTTTGTATAATGCTTTTAGGTGCCTTTCAGCTGGAATAAAGAAAGGATGATCTTTGCTATAATAACAGTATCTTACTGACAGCAAGACAACATACCTCTTGATGATGTTTATCATGCATCACTAGCTTTCATGGAAGGTACCTCAATGCTGCAATCATATGTGATGACAAATATGACGGCCCAAACATCCATCTCACAGAATCTCAAGATTTGCCATACTAACAAAGCATCTTGGATATAATTTTTCTAGTGTTCCACACTTGTAATTTTTTGTGTGTGTGTGCGGATTGAACAAATTTTCAAGATAATTTGCTGCTATAGCTAATCTTGGGTGTTGCAAGATTCCACAAGATGAGTAGTAGTAAGACAAATGGTAAGATGGTAAGGAAGAACTTGGGCTGGGTCAGGGATACTCTTTAACTCTAACGTTTTCACACAATGTCGTCTTCAGAAAGTGAGTGACAGACATGGAGAGAACAGCTGCTCATATTCACTCAATGTGGATCACCTGAGTGGACGTCTTCCAGGGGGAGTGCGCCGATTGGTCCATTAGTGTGAGTTTGGCTGCTGAACAAGATAGGCTTACAAAGCCCTCTCTATGGTTGGTGATGAGGGAGCCTCCACCAGCTTCATCGTCCTTTTCTCCATTTTTGTGTGCAGGGCCCTATCAGTGCCCCAACAAGTAATGAATGAAGTTGTCCTTGTTAGTGGGCTTCCTGTACACGGAAAATCTTGCAATATTCCCAACTCGGTACCACAATGTCAAGGAAAGGAAGCATATTTTCCGTTTCTTGCTCCAAGGTGAACTGTATGCATTTAACATCCTAAACTTATTTTCAATATTTACGTTTTTAGGCATTATGACCAGCACATCGTCCATGTAGCACCTCACCCCATGATCCCAATGTATCTCCATGTAGAGAGAAGCCATCACTGCACTAAGGGGAAAGCCCATGGCCAAACCACGGTGCTGTGTGTATTCTTGATCATCGAACACAAATGCACCAAAATTTACACATAAATCCACCAGCTCCACAAAGTCCACTTTTCTTATACACAAATCACTGTCAATAAAATTTTCCACTGCCATTCTCACGAACGTCCCTGTGGAAGGAGCTATGAACGCAGTGAGTAAAGCAGTGGAAAATTTTAGGTGCTACGTGGACGATGTGCTGGTCATAATGCCTAAAAACGTAAATATTGAAAGCAAGCTGAGGATGTTAAATGCAGTGGACAAATGCATACAGTTCACCGTGGAGCAAGAAATGGAAAATATGCTTCCTTTCCTTGACACTGTGGTACACCGAGTTGGGAATATCACAAAATTTTCCATGTACAGGAAGTTCGGCAGCCAAACTCACGCTAATGGACCAATCAGCGTGCTCCCCTGAAAGACGTCCGCACAGGTGATCCACATCGAGTGAATATAAGCAGCTGTTCTCTCCATGTCTGTCACTCACTTTCTGAAGAAAACATTCTAAGTTTTTCCTTACCATCTTTACACTCATTCCACAAGATGTTTCTTTGGACTGCCACATTTTTCATCACAGCTTATTGCAGCCCTGAGGTGCCTCACACATTCCAAGATAGCAAGCAATGCATAATAATCTTTGTCAGGAAGAAAGCATATGGCATCTTGCTGCCAGTTAAGAGACCATTACTATAGCAATGATTATTCTTTGTTTACTCCAGCTGCTAAGAACAAAAAAGCATTTGATGCAGAATATGAGCTGCATGTTGAGTCACTTTCACAAACACAAGCTGTGAGTCCAGGACTATAGAGAACCTAATTCCTGTGATTTGTTAGAACATTTGGGTGTTAGTCAACTATGAAAATTCCTTATGAACTAACTGCATTGCCATGTTTCCACTATTTTAACAACTTGGTGTAAAGAGAAGGTGACCTTCCCCCATTACTTTTATTACACACTAAGATTATGCAGTCTTTGTAAAAGTGAGAATGAAAGCTTTAAAATCATATTTTAAGAGCTCTATGAAAAAAAATCCTAGAATGAAAATATTTTTAGTCACATTTTCATCTATGGCATGGAGATAATAATATATATATTATTTCATATATGAAACAATTGTTTTTTCTCATTTAAGTGGAAAATAAATATATGAAAAAAGTGCAACCTGACAACACTATATGAAATGAAGCTGTAGATCAAATACCAAGTGACATACCATCAATTAAATGATAATAAAGGAAAATGCTATATTGTAGTAGCAATCTATGGATCTAGAACCATAAAAAAATGTTGAAGTGATAATCCAGAACTCACATCTATCTCATAAAATAAAGAGGAAAGCAAATGCCTTTGACCTTTTGGAGGAAGGAACTTTGTTAGGTTGTGTGATAGGAATGGGAGTGAGGTGAAGTGTGTCATGATTATTTACAATCTTTACATTTGTTGTATATTGAGAAATGGAAAAGCATGTGGAAAATTAAGATAAATTGAGTAGGCTTTACTAAGTGCCTATTTCATGTTAACACTGCCCTGTTTGTAGAATGTAAGGAGATATTCATGGTGGAGAGAGAGGGGAAGGGAGATGCTCACCTTGGCAAAATAGCGAAGATCTGATGGAATCACAAGGAGATGTGGTTTGTAGGGCAAGTGCACATAGTTTTCTAGTTGTTCCATGGCCACACACATGCTCTCATGAGTTGGATACAAAGGGTATAGGCTGCGCTGCTTCAAAAGGTGACGAGTAAGCCTCAACAAACGATCTTGAGACTCTCTGTGAATGAAAGAATTTGTTTCAGATTTCCAGTGGTGAAAAGTGTGTGATCCTAAGCCAGACACAATATTCAAAGTAAATTAACTAATTTGCATAATATAAACATTCCCAAGTTGAGATGTGAATTGATTTATTGAAATACTTCAAATGCAGCTATATTTAACAATACAAAAATGAGATCCGCAGAGGACTTACGAGGATATTTCTTCTTTGCCAAGATGGAACAGAATATCTGTTGCTGTTAAAGCTAAAACAGTGCCTTCAATATTCAGAAGTGCTGGGTCACTCACACAGGTAAAGTTACCTGCCACATCATAAGGTGGTGTAGGATATACCATTGGAGAACAAACATCTTTACTTGATGGTACCAGAATAACCTTAGTTGGTGTACTGAAATAGAAAAAAAAAAATATTACATACACATGACTTTCTACAAATAGTCCCAGAGGTGAAAGCACAGGTTATTCAAGTAAAAAATGTTTTATGCACATGCATCTTTAGACATGTTTAGTGGTATGAAATTCAAGTGTGGCAAAGTGACATACAATGGCCGGGCCAAACTCAGGATGGATTAGAGGTGTGAACCAAAAATTGAGTAAATCATGACTTATAAATCAAGATTTCACTAATATCCACACCAACACCACCACCAATCCATCCTTCACTCAGTTCAGCCGTTGTGCATGTCAACCGACCACACTTAAAATTTCACGCCATGGATATACAAGAACTCAAAAAGAATGTGTACAGAACATTTCCAATTCAGAATAAGCTGGTCTTTCACCTCTTGGAGACGAGGAGTATTTGCAGAAACTCATGTTCCACACTGTCTGTAGGTGTAAATAGTAAAGCCACAAATCTACATCAATCTCATCTTGATTGTACCATCAAGAACCCATGATTTACTTGTTTTCATCTGCTTACATTATAATAAGCAATTTTTTCAACTGTTTTGCCAACTAACAGCAGCTTGTATTCTTAAGAGTGCTCCACATTGCATTATAGCAAGGTCATGACATTACTCGTGGCTTATGAAAGCTCACAGGCAATAAATGATGGGGAAAAATACTAAAAAACAAATATCTCAAAGGGCTCTGTGGCCTCTCTCCTCTTGCCTTATTAAGACTTCATTTCTTAAAAAAATAATATCTACAGCATCTCTGATTACCCCAAACAAGGAACAGATGGAGAAGAATATTGTGGAGTAATATCCAATGGAACATACCCTATGTACCAGCTGTCAGAGCGCTAGTAACCCTACAGTCCACTGTATTTATGCGTGCGCGCGCACACACACATTATAAGTGCAAAGCTGTGGTTTTATAAAATTCTCTTCTAATGTAAGCCACAACTGTATGTGAAATATTATCTTTAAATAACATATGTAAGATACTTCTTCATCAAGTGATCTTAAACATTAATAATATTACTCTTTATACTTGAGAAGAGTTAACTGCTCTGGATCAAGAATAAAAATCAATATAAATTCTTAGACCTGACAGGATAAATGGTCTTATTACTCGCTTGAACCAAGCCAACAGTTTTTAACATGGATTCCAACAGGATGTCAGAGTATAAATAAAGATTCCTGAATTAACAGCTCACCTCTGTAGCGTGGTGGAAATTATGCGAAGGCAACGATTAAACACAGCATCATGAGATTCTCCTAAATCATTACCGACCACAAGTGGGTGGCCAGCATCAAGGAAAGGACCCAGCAGGACAAGCACATGAGGTGGGTTGTTGCGCACTACATTCAGGAAGTCAGTGAGAGGTTCATAGAGCAAATTGCTGCTTGTGGTAAAGGGTCCACTTGCCACTACCAACTGGACTGGACCTGTTGATTGTAATTCATTAGTAGCCAGTATGTCCAATTATATTACACAAGTATTAAAGCTTGCATTAAGGACATACCAATTTTTCTACTTTATCCAATAGTCAAAAAGGACTGAGAATGCAATTAAGAGATTAAATCAGTTCCATGGTAACTCATTGCTTGTGTCAGTGAAAAAAAACATTGTTACATTGAACTTGGCTGATACATTCACACATCTAATGTAGTACAGTGTTTTGACTCAGTCACTTCCATCTCCAATCCATGAAATAAATAAATAGGCCATGAATTTCCTGAACAGTTTCATGGATGTTGAACGAGTGCTGCACACATGTACCCACTTTCCATCAGCTTATAATCAGCCCCTTCCTCTTAGAAAATAATGACATGATTACCAATTCAATGTCTGATCTCTCACAGTATGGATATTTGAGGAAGTGCCACTGAAGCATCACAGATTTCAGACACTGAACTGACACAGAATTGATATGTCACTTACAACATGTGTGTAATTGGCCCTTAAGGATTCTGTAGTGCTAAAATTGCGTGAATTTCATTGAGAAGGAAAATTTTAAATTACATAACTTTTAATCAGTGTTCAGCTATAATTTTGCAATGTAGTTGATTTACTCAAGAAAATCCATCCTGGGGTAGTACTAACACATGCAGTAAAAAATTATAGGAGGAAGTCACCACAAACCTGTACTGGTGGAGATCGTGATTGGAGAGGTAGACTCTGGAGGTATCTTGCCATCCACCAGTTCTTGGGCAATCAGTTTGTTACCTGTTGGATTTGATCCTCTTATTCCCACAATCTGAAGGGTAAATTATTGGCAATTATAAATACTGGCAAAATTTTTCTTTAAAATGTGAAAGAAGGAATAACGTTCAATTCACATTAACAAAGTAGAGAGTTAAGAATCTTGGAAGTGCAGTCAATATACTATTCAGTAACACTTTGACAAGAAACTTTACTTGGCCTGGGAATAGGGAAAAGCCCTTCACTTGAGAGAGATCCAACTGGACCACACTGCTCTTGTTGCCCTCCATACATCCCTCCACCAATACTGATGCAACATTGAGGTGGCTACTGCTGTCACAGCATATTCTTCCTACAGTAGTTATTACCTCCTGCAACAAATTAATTTCCAGGGTTATTTACAGACTACAGTAAGAATAAAAAAAAGCAATTACAATACACGAAATGTTTAACTACCATTTATGTATACGTCACAATGCCATTCCTTGTAAGCTCACAAAACACTATAAAAAGCTGATGCACAACACAAAAACTACCCTACGCAAGAAATGCATCCTTGTTAATTAATGAATTTATAGTACTTGTTTTCAAAGAAGGGCTGATACATGAAGTGATAGATCCAAACCTTCTAAGTAATAACATACAATGAGTACATTAATACTTACACTAGTCATTATGTTAACATTTGAATACTCTTCCTCTTCCTCTCCTTTCTTCAGCATGATGTCCTGCATCTCCTCAGCCAGATTGAGTGTCATGTCACTCAATACCTCTCCAACTGTACTTGGTTTCTCATACATGAAGTTATAAGCTTTGGTCAGAGGTGGCTCATCATCAAAACACCCAAGCAATTTCACCTGTGGGTGAAAAAACAAACAAAAAACACATTACAAAATTTCATATCCATATTCAATATATATATGATGGTGGTTCAAGTTAGAAATTAGAACAGCTAGGATGATGGTTTATTAATATTAATTACAATTTGCTAAAAAGTTAACAAAGTAGCACTAGTATAAAGTGATTATATCATAAAACTAAAAATGATATACTCATTTCATGAACCATCTAGTAACATACAATCTCAACAGTGTTGGGATCAGAACTAAGATTATACACGACCAATTGATATCACAACTTGAAAGTGCAATTACCTCAGGATGGAAGTTTGGATTGGCTGTCCAAGTGGTGTTGTCAGAGGTGCCATACTGGGCTACCACTGTACCAGAATTAGTGCGGCTGGAGTATTTCAAAGATGGGCTGGCCACAGTAGGAGAAAGAGTGGAAGAGTGGAACTGGGCAGAGATGGAGCGAACTTTTCCATTGGTCTTCTTGTCTTTCGGTGTTAACGTTTGGTTGGGAGCCTGTTGACATCATAAATCACTAATTTAAACAATGGTGGTACATACTTTGTGGTAGCATTCAAGTCTTTCTGAAACAAAGGGTAAAGTAAATCTTGTATGAACTAAAGTGAACAGTAACTCCAAGTTCATGTATTGTTCGTTGTGTAGTTAACACATTCAAAAACTGTATGAATACATGACCCTCCATGCACTACTGCAAGGAGGATGGTATTACCAATACACCAAGACTTACTAACTTTTAAACTCCTCCATTCTAAGTGTGACACACCACTACCAATTCAATACAACTGAAAAACAATAATAAGGGTGACTGACTTTCTTGAATCCAAGCAAAAACAAAACCAACCTTTCAGAAATGATGGATGCTGCAGAGCAAATTTGGAGATAACCCTAGCCTCTCCTCTTGAGATTAATACTTGCATGCCAGTGTTTGATAAAAACTAAGGTTGCATAAAACCATGCAATTTACATTGACTTCTGAAAACTTATTCAAGCCAAAAAGTAAATAGATAAATATCAAGAAAAGACATGTGGCCATCATCTCCAACTTGATCTTGCCACTAGCATATCTAACCAACTATATCTAACCAAATTTGGCTAAACTCAACACAAGAAGCGTCATGTAGGTAGAGTGATAAGGATACTTACGGCGAGATTATAGAAAAAAAGGACCATCACAAGTATATTTACCGTTATTTTACAAAGTTGCTTTAAGAAGTTTCCTGGAATTGATATATACACAGTATGATTTTCTGCAACCTTATCTATAATTGACAAGTATCAACCTCAAGAGAAACTACTAAGGTTATCTCCTTATCCCAAATACGAGTCTCCTCTGTCGAAACACGTTACGTCCTCCATGCGGCATGCAGTCCAGATTGTGTGCAAACCAAACAAATGACAATAGGACAAAAATAGATATTGTATTGAGCCAGCAAGTCTTGGATGTTTGCTGGATGTGAGGAAATTAAAGCCTGGTGTTCCTAGATGAGTATGGATCTAGTCATGGCAGGAATTAACATGCACCAGAGCCATACCCACCCAGCACCACCGACTGCATCCATCCTTGAGAGCATCGTCTTCACATCGACATCTCACTCATCCACCAGAGATCATATAACACTCAGTAGCGGCCACCATTGCAAACTCAACAGGTGACAAACGCGATTTTTCTGATCAATTTATATATAAAATGCTCAATGACTCCCCTTCGCCTCCAGAGTTTAAAGACTAACGATTTTGCGTGCGGAGAGGGACATTACTGCCGGGACAGGGGTGTGGTCCAAGACGTGATGAAAGTTCCAATGTCATTTTATATTGCCAGCAGCTGCAGCCACTTACCCACCCGCCAGCCAGTCACCCGCCGCCACCGCCGCCCATGTCCCAAGGTGACTGTTCGCTCCCGAGGTCGTCACCGCCACCACCATTGCTACCATCACAGCGGCAAAGGAAACACTACCTTAAGACGCGAGTTCCTGCCTCCAGTTCAACTGATATTACGACTTTAACAAATCATTGTTATCATTAGCTACCCATCTGCTGCCACTATGCGTACGTACCCCCTCCCACTCACACTGTACACTATCGACACCCACGCCTCAGGAAAAATAACACCTCTTTGGCAACTTTTCAACATGGGAGAGGGAAAGTGGTTGGATTAAAGTAGTAGTGGAGAATAAGGGAGCGGACAAGTGGGTGGGAATGGAGCAAGTGACGGTAACAAGCAGTAGGCAGTGGAATGGAAATGGTCAGCAGCGCGTGAGAGTGGCTCCAGTTACCAGTCACTCCACTTGAGCCGGTTCGAAGGAGCCAACCACCGCTGGCTGACCTTCGAGCCGCCTGTCGTGCAACCAATACCCAACGCTGCGTTATATTCCAGAAAGCATCGTGCACCACTGTCCCCACTTTTACTCTCGACGGAACAGGTTGAGATGGGGGGAGAGGGAGGCGTCAGGATGGGCTGATGACAACCACTGCCCGATTGAGGTGGGAATTAAAAAAAAAAAGGAGGGGAGGGGGCGCCATGTACAGTATTCGTGTAAATTGTTGACGCTCTTATGCAAGGCAACAGTCGAGGTGGCAAGGTTACGGTGACGTGACTATTCGTCTGGCCAGCTGCTAGGCGTGGGTCTTACCTGCTGCTATGGCGACATCATTAACTTGGGAGTATCGAAACGTGGGCAAGTGTGACAAAGACGGGGTGGGATGGGAGGCGAAGAAAGAGCCGAGAGGAAAGGCGGCGGCGAAGTTACAAAGACAAGGAAATGAACGGATTATTTCCGGGGGAGAGCTGGAGAGGAGAGATGAGAAACAATCAGTGTATGAATGCATATAATAATACTTCATCGATCACAAAAACGGCAAAGATATCAATGATTTGCTGATAAGACTGCGCTCGTGCTATACATCTTAACACCATTCCATGTTGTCTCTGTTGCAACTGTCATTGGTTTCCCTTTATGGTATTGTTCTTCATCGTTGTCTCAGCTGCTGTTGCAGGCGCGGCCGCGTTGATGAGTGTAGATCTAGTCATGTTTCATAAAATCACCACGTACAAGACCTTCACTCACCCACCCAGCACGCTACCATTCAAATGCTCCACGGCGGGTGTTCACAATCCTCGCTGTTCCATGGCGCTGGCACATTTGCATGGAGAAATGCATCCACATATACTAGCTACATTAAAGACAAGTTTCGCTCGCACGCAGGTACACACTTCATAGTTACGTATCCTTACCTGTGGCTAACAATTCTATAAAATAACACTACTGCCAGTTCAATTTCCAGGATGCATATGATTATAACAGTAGATCGACCTTACAAACCAAGTATTTGACTTTAAATAAAATCATCCGTCTACAGACTGATCACAATGAATTTTACACCATTCGTGTAGACACATCTCAAATACTTGCATCCTAACATGGCAAAACTTTGTCATCCACGTGCAAAAATACATACAATATGAACCTTAATCAACGGAAAGATCGTAAAGAAAAAACGGACATACTTATACATAAAGGGTGGTTTACACGGAGCAAGCAGGAGCAGCCGGCAGGATTAATCAGAAAGCATAATACACGATTGAAACCAGTCACTGCATCTTCGACAAACTATATTTTGAAATTGTAATTATGCGCTTTGCTTAAGAAAGAAAGGAAAAGAAGCTATTACGGCCTGGCTTTTACAATGATGCAAACAAACCAATTCAGTGTCCATTTTCCATGTTTCTCTTATAAATTACTTTAATGCTTCATCGGTAGTACAATACTTACTTATTGTTCATTTCATATATACTAATAGTTATCATCTGACCATGAAAAATTGCCGAGAGCAGCCAATCAGACCAACCGATAGGATTCCCCGCTGCTCCGTCAATTCTGCAAACCTTCCAGCCACAGTGAATGCCCCGCGCAAACACCCCTCGAGAAAGTGATGTTGTTTGCCCTGTCTACCCTCCCTGCACCTCTCGGCCAGAAAGATGAGGCATTACCCGTTTTTTTTTTTTTTCTCTTCTTTTTTTTTTTTGAGGGAGGGCGTAGGTGGGCGGGGGAGGAGGAGGACGATGGTAGGAGAAAAGGAAGTTGCATTGGGAAGGGACGAGGGGTGGGGGGCCAGGAAGGGGGAGTGAAGGAGAGCTTCCCCGTGAGGTTTTCTGAAAAGGTCAGGCAGGGGAGAACCACAGCCCTCAGCCTCCCCCCCCCCCTCCCTTTTCAAGGTTACTGCTCCTCCGTCAACCACTATACGCTTCTTATAACAACAAAGTACCACCACCATCACCACCACTACTATTACTGTTAATAATAATAGTAATAATTATTATTATAAAATACCACGCACTTGTGTTAAAACTGGAACACCAGGACCAAGAAATAGCAGAACAAATATTAAGCCTAAAAAAACTGGAATAGAAACTAAAAATGAAGAAATGTTAGAAAATAGAGTGGGGAAAAGGGATGCTAGACAGAGGAAAGGAAAGAAATGAAGATAAGCTACAAAGCAAAACAGAAAAGATTTTTAATCACTGTATCATAACGCATCAATCCCGAGGTGCAAATACATCGGCTACACGAGAGAGAGAGAGAGAGAGAGAGAGAGAGAGAGAGAGAGAGAGAGAGAGAGAGAGAGAGAGAGAGAGAGAGAGAGAGAGAGAAATTGTTATAACCTTCCACGAAAATTATGAGGCAAGAGGAAAGGCTTCGAAATGTTCATCTGCCATTAAAGACACACAAAGGGAAACACCTATTTCAAATGGCACTGACGATCATAAAAACAATATTAGTCTGCCTTTAAATACTGAAATCGAGTATAGCAAAGGATAACAATTAGATGAATGATAGATTACGCAAGGAACCATTTCGTTAAAGTTTCATTTCCAAAGTTTGTGTATCGATGTAAGCAGAGGATAAAAAAAATCCCAACAGATCCTGGAAATCCTAAGAACAAAGGCAGAATTTAGAAGGGGGTAGCAGCTCTTTTCATTTAACACCATTGGCCACAACTATTCTACAATCTGACATCTATCCTTCAGCACATGATTAAAAATGTTTCCTAAAAAAATCTGCAACTTAAAACAGAGGGAAGAGGGGGGGGGCAGGAAAATAATGACAAAGTCAGTCCAGCACCTCACACAGCAAGGTGGTGGAGTGGTGGCGGCGGTGGGTGGTTCAAACGCGCGGGACAGCCAGGAGAGGATTTAAGTGTAACGGTTGGTGATGGTATACCTGGCCCCCTCCTACCTTCCCTCCCTCCCTCACCTGCCACCTACCACACCTTTCCCCTCCCCTCCCTTACCCCACCAGTGTTCCCCCGCCGCCATCACCACGTCCCCTGCATAGATATGATGTCCTTGCACGAGTCGTCCCTGTGGCCGTGACGCGAGGGCCAGGGGTGAGGGGTGGGGGGAATGTTGGCACATGAAAGGCGCCGGCCATCAGCACGTACTACAGAAAGGCAACGGACTTGTGGGTAATATCCAACATGGCGGACGTTCATGCTCACCTAAGCCCCGCCAGCCAGCTCACCCGCCCGGTTTCTTTCAAACGCTCAACATGCGGTTTTCTCCCTACTTTTGTACCTTGCCTACAATGCATTGATGAAGGAGCAGAACTCGAGTTAGGGGATAAGGAGGAGGAGGAAAGGGCGTATTAGCAACCTACAGGGGAGGGAATCAGGGATATCAGCACCAATAAAGAACTGATCCATGCAAGACCTCTATGCGTTCCCGCCCCGATTGTAAAAGCTTATACTAAGGGCTTGACGCCACTCACCTTGATTCCGCTGCCGCCGCCACCATACGCCTCCAGAATATCTTCATCGTCGTCGTTGTCTTCGGGACGGGAGAGACAGCCATTGTCCAAACTGGCTGCAAGTTGAGAGGAGACTTCAATACGGGGTCAGGGAGTGATCTCACGTACACACACACGTATGCACACGCACACGCACCACTCCTCTCGACATAGAGGAGGCGCCCAGTCCCCACCATCCGCCAGAAGGGACAACAAGGGAGGCCATAACATGCACGGGGCGGCGATGGCAACGTGCGGAGAGCTGGCGTGGGACTGCTGCTTCACCGGTCGGCGTGGGTTACCTTCCACTCCCCCCCCCCCACCCTTGGTTGCCAGCTCCCCCTACTCCTCCCCATCCAGTCAGGAAATCCTCCACGCCATCGTGAAGACGCCACGCGCACTACCCTCCCCACATCCTCCCTGCCACCACCTCCCTCGTCCTCCCACTCCTGTCTTCCCCCTGAGCGTTCCCGGTCCTCCATGTCTCCTTCCCCTCCCCCCCCCCCCACAGACACTACACCTGCCGCGGAGGCCGACCAGGGAAGGGCTCGTCCCCCATACACTGTCCTGCCAAGTTCCACAGACGCCGCCACACCCCTTCAGTACATTATGAAGCGCGACACTTTCAAACTAATAAGCTTATGTGGGAATCAGTGTTTGACGGAGAGGTTGATGGCTGGCCCCTCACATTCCTACTTGTTGCTCCCTATTTCCTTCTCCCTCTCTTCCTGCCTCCCTGCCTCTCTCCTCCCACTCCCCCTCCCAACCCACCATCACTACCGCCAAGCTGAGCAGCCGCCATCTTATCAGGAATGGTTGGTTGCTCTCTCTCTCTCTCTCTCTCTCTCTCTCTCTCTCTCTCTCTCTCTCTCTCATAAGAATAAGAGTATTGTTACGGTAACACGGCATAACCCAGCAGTGATTTAAGAGCCACGATTATCTTGAGAATTCGTTTTTACCAAACCTCATTCACTTTCCCTTTTCCATTCCTACTACAAATGAACCAGCACTGAAAATCGTCTCTCACGTGGCTTCAGGAACACCAGACAACCTGTCACTACAAACAGGACAGGTGATGACAACTATCTCGACAGTTCTGCCATTAACCCCCTTCAGTACTGGGACATTTTTACCTGGAGTTTTGAGTGCGATTAGACGATTTCATTGACATTAAGAAGAGTGTACAGAGATCAGAAGATTAATGGCCTGGGTATGTATTATTTTAATCCTCACATAGATTTCTGAAATTGTATGAAATCGACAAAGAAAAGCACACAAATATGAAAGGTGTCCCAGTAAGGAAAAGGTTACAAAATCAAGGAAACGATGAAAAATATAATAATAATAATAATAAATCAAGTGGGAGGTATGTGTGTGTAAAAGAATTAAAGCCCTTATGATTGGCTAGGAAGAGCAAATGAGATAGACGATTTCGTAAACAGTGGACATTCCTAAATCATTAACTATACTCTCTCTCTCTCTCTCTCTCTCTCTCTCTCTCTCTCTCTCTCTCTCTCTCTCTCTCTCTCTCTCTCGTGTGTGTGTGTGACGTGCAAGATGTCTAAGGTAAATGATCTTATGAGCCGCCTGCCTGGCAACGCTCAAGTCACGTCTCCCACAACTCACGGCAAGCTGAGGAGGGTGAGGGTGTGTGTGTAAACGGAAAGACCTATTTTTTTTTATACTACAGCTACAACTACAACTCTTAACGACTACTATTACTACTACAACTACTACTACTCGGATGGCTAGCATTTCTTAAGTACGGAACACAGGAAATATATTGTTGTCCAACTTTTAGGATATGACTACCACGTTTCCCCTAACACCTGTGCCTCATTCCCAGTAGCAGCCTACTTTCATTTCCTTCCTGAACATAGACTATTACCGTCAGCAATACTAGGAAAACATACTGAAGTGTTTATAGATATTTCCTGTAATCTAACCTTACTTCAACAATAACTGCTTCTACAACTGTAACCACTGCTTACCACTACCACCTCCACTACTACTACTACAGGCAGAAACCAAGGCCTTACACTGAACTACTACCACTACTGCTACTACCACTACACGTAACTTCTGACAACAACAAAAACACGTACAAGGCGTCTTCTTGGTGGCCCTAAACCGCACAACTAGTTAGGCTCCTATGCTCCGCCCACAAAGGCCATCCAAGAACACCCTGATATCACTGCCAGACGTACGCATATGAAGGAATTTGTCTATAGCATCATAACCACCACCACCACCACCACCATCATCATCATCATCAGTAGCAGCAGCCCAAGTCACCAGGGTATGTATTAACAGATTCTTAAATATGTGACTTTGTTAGATGAATTTCTAGGCTTAAAATCCACCTAAACCTGGTGAAATTGGTGTACTTCAGCCATCATCTCATGAGCAGCTTCAAATTTACAGGTGTTAAGATAATGGCTCAGTACATTACTAGAAATTCGTCTAGGAAAAAGTTACAAACTTCAGAATCTCTGTTAATACGGCCCCAGCTGCCCGTCCCTTCACATCCATACAATTCCAGAGAGCACAGAGAGGAGTGATGATGCTTTGTTCGTTCCCTACTTTACTAACTGTTCTTCTTTTGATTTGGTATGTTTTGACGTGTGTTGTAAGCAAGGGTGTTTTGTGATGCATTATGACACAATTATCTTTTAAAATTCAAGTCAGGAACATAAGAACGTACTACGAACACACATTTTTAGTTCATGTTAGTTCATGTTTTCAGATTTCAAAGGAAGGTTTATTTCCTTAAATGACTGTGCGAAGATATTATCAATAATCTCTTCAAAATGACTTCACGAGGGGTATTTTCTTTCACAAAATATAACAGCACACTTCTCGATATTAGTTACTTATACATGCTATTTTTAGGTTTTACATTACACTTTCTTGGTCACTCTTTCCCTAGGCCTTGGGCTTATGGAAAGCTGATGATAGAAATTAATATAGTATTTTTAAAATACAATAATAATAATAATAATAATAATAATAATAATAATAATAATGAATAAATAAATAAATAAATAAAATCTAATAAATTTGAAGATGGCAATTTGAATTTACTATATTGCTCCACTTAGTAAGTGTTCCTCCTCCTCTTCTACATTTTGTCAATCAAATATTACTTTACAGATGCTTAAGTATGTCCTCACACACGTGGCCTTCATTCATTTTTTATTTTTATTATAATACATTTCAACTTCCAACTCTTTAAAGTGAATCACGAGACTATTCAAACCCTGAGTGGTAAAGTCTTGAAACAATGGTTTTCTGAAGAGGCATGAATGTAGCAAGGTATGTCATAACTCTGGTTTGTTGAATGTTTACATGAGATATGCACAAGTAAGAATATTGAGTAAATTTGATGGTAAAGCACAAAACGTGATTCAATAAACCAATCCTACAAGCAGTTTGTAGCTAATAATATATCAGTGGTAAGAAAAGTACTACATGTGATTGAAATAAGAAACATGGAGTAGCAGATATATCAACTAAAATGGAGATGAATCTCCTGAACATCAGTTGCATCAATCATATGCAAAGGTAGAACTAGAAGGAGCAGTTGTGAGAGAATTTGTACATCAAACTCTGCAGGGATCTTTTGAATACATATACTGAGCAGAGAAGATAGTACAGTGATTGGAGAACAAGAAACAATATTCAATGGTTATGTTCATTAAATCTGAAATTTAGTATAACGGTCTTTGCTAAATTAGGATTTACAGTTCTCATAATATGAAATAAAACATTTTTTTGTACTGTCCTTACCATTGAGCCTATTGAGGGTTGCAGCATTAGCAGCTTCTGCAGCAGCTTTCTTCCGTGATGAGTTCTGTTCCACACGGTCCAGATGTTCCAGACCCTCCAAGGTGACAGTATCATAGCCATGTGTGCTAGCAAAGGTGAGCCACAACACTGCCAGCTGCTCTCCATCAATACCATATTGCTTGCATAACACTAAACCTGTCAATGCAATAAACAACATTCATTAAGCAAGTTTACTTCGTTAAATAATAATATTCTGCCTCCTGTTCCTATAAGTTATCCCAAAGGGGCCATGATACACAACATGATAATTTTTACATAAACTTTATCCCTAAACACCTATAACACACATTATCATATTTTAGCCCTTTCAAAAAATCAAAATCAAAACAGGTAAAAAATACTACATTCAAGTTTGAAAGCTGCACTAAAGATACCATCAAAATACAATATCCAAGAGAATTTCTTGGGACACATGAAAAGATTTGCCATGGATTGAAAAATTTACATTTTAGAAATGTATGACAAGCTCTTATCATTTTTTCATTAGTTGATATTTCTTTGGACATATGAATATGTGGGAAATTACAGCAGACACCTATGATGTCAAGAGCAATAGCTAATGAGACTGAATTCATGAGACACCTGTGGGGTCCTAAGTACAAAGCAAGTCTACAGTTGTCTCTAACTCATGCACCAAGCTTTGTGAATTCTGCAGGATTGCCTTACAACATGACATCATCAAATCCTTATGTAAGGATTACCATGCAAGTAGAATTATCTCTTAAATTCACTACAGGGCTCTTCACAGCCTACATTGTGGAAAAAGCCTGGTTTAAAAAAATAATCAATTGATCAATTGAATACATTCATCTATTTTGAAATGACCATAAACTGGACCTCCAACATCCTCCTCCTTAATAAGCTATATGATACGTACAGTATAATCCATTATGATAAGAACACTTTAAGATTAAACTTTAGGTTACATTCAGTTACTTTTTTCTCACTATTTCAGTTTTTCTTTACTATTGTAGCTCTGATCTGTAAGAATGATACTTTTGATCTCAAACAAATCAGTATCTTATTCTAACTTCAACTGATAGATTACCACTGTAGTAAAAGTGTGTCAGATTTTCAAGGGACAATTCATCATTAGGATATAAACACACTTGCGACTACTGCCTCATTAGTTTAACTTCAGTAATATGCATATCCTGGAAACTATCACAGCTAAAAAAATTACAGAGCACCACGTAAAACATCAGATAAATAAAGATAGTGAGCATGGATTTGGGGAAAAAAAATCTTCTTACAAACCTACTGGTGCTTCAGAAAAGAGTAATGAAAGCAGTGATAACAATGACATAATTATCTAAATTCATTATGCCCTTTGACAGGGTTCCCCAAATGAGACTATAATTAGATAAAATATACGTTCACAATACTGACGGGAAAGTTCTCAACTAGTTAAGTTTGTGCCTCAACTTTAGAAAATAGAAAATAAGAGTAAATGGTGACACATTACAGTGGTGGGCAGTATTGCCCAACAGGATTCATTAAAGATAGCTGCGGAGCAAGAAGGATTTCAAAATGGTTATTACGGGAAATGTTAATAAGGATTTTACACAAAACAATGAGAAATTGCCCTTGAAAAATAAGGTTGCAATTCCAGGGCAAAACCATCACTGCCACTTTAAACTATCACTGCATCCCTACTTTAGTCCAACTGTACCACTGTCAAAAGAAGTGACAGTTTAACAAGGCTTCTGCACCTGCAGGATAAAAGGGGTAGGTCCAAGTTTGGACCATCATCACAATCAACTAGGACCATTTTCAATTTCTGAAATACCAATTTGGACCAACTTGCATCTCTTGCTATCTTCTACCACTATCTTTATGTTATCAATGCATGAATTTCTATTGTTCCATTAAACTTTAATTCTTTTCTAATATTCTATTTTTCCTTATTTCAACCTTGTTTTATATCTTTTCATTTGTCTTAAAACTTTAAAGATATAATTTCTCAATTACATTTCAGTATCAAAAAAGAACTTCAAAAATTTATTCAAATGTGTGAATTATATTATTCCAAAACCTTTTGTTGTTATAATTGATATCTAAATTTGCACCAAGTTGATCCACTATTGTGATCTGACATGGTATATTGTTAGTAGTCAAGCTGATGGTATCATGATCTCAGTAAAGGGAGGATGAAGTAGCTACAAACACCCACAATTACCTAACTAAGCATTCCTGTATCAAAGAAAAAAAAATTAATACAAAAATCACCATGTCATCCTTATGTGCAACTTTTAACTAAGCCACTCCCAAAATAGTGATAATCTATCAATCATAAAGAAATCCCACGGTAAAAAAAAAAGGAAGAAAAAAGAAAATTAACACCTTTGTAGCAAAATGCTGCAGTCTATTTCTGTAACAATCCTATACTGCCTTGACAATGAGAGTAACAAGAGATCCATTGTTAAACAGTAATAGCTCAACAATAATTCTCCACCATCAGGAAATAAAAAATCCATCCCTGTACCACACAGGTGCATTTCTATAACAATACCTTAAAGTATCACAGTCACGTTAACAACAGTAACCTTTACAGTGCTAGTAATACAATAACATGACATCTGCACGTTCAGGAGAAAACAACCATGAGAAACTAACCAAAACTAAGCCTAGCTATATCACAAAGCTGTAATTCAGTAACAAAACCCACACTATCACCTTAAACTTACACTGGTTGGCTGCCTCGTGGGAGAGAGTCGTCCCGAAGGTGCTGAACTCCTCAATAATTTCCTGAATGTGCGGCGCCGACCCTTCCTCCTGGCCTGCCATGGCTCGGTTTTCCCGCGCACCTGTCCACAGTCCAGTCTCACCACCACCACCAACACCTCACCCTGCCACCTCTCGCCTCTAACACATACTCTCTGAACACCAAGTATGCCTACAAACAATTTCGGTTGATAATTTACCTGTGTTCAGGACCTACACGCGGGTCAAGTGGATTGGAGCCTTAGAAAGAGTAAACACATGAGACGACCCAAACTCCAAGACAGTTGCTACATTCACCAGCAGATAGAATAGTGTCTCACAGAAAAGGTGGTTTACGGCATACCGTATATTTTTTAAGATCTTCTACTATCACATACAGAGATACTAAAATAACGGAAGTATTTTCAAACATGTACCTATGACATAAATACTTTAATAGTAGAATCAAGGTTGTATACATGCGTTCTGTTTTTGTATACCATCTCTACTCATGGGACAAATTTACCTCAGTCGGTAATATCTATATATTTTTCTCTTCTAGGCTTGGAAGAAGGTATACTACATGAAACACTAAACATATGAAGCCCCACAAACTGGTCTATTTTATAAACTTAGAAATCGGTCTGCTAATAAAATTGTCTATTCCCAACATGCATTAAAATGTAATGAAACTAGAAAAGTGAATCAGTGTCTTTTCTCAGGATTTATTTCCTATAGTTATTCTTGTGTATGATTTGGTCTGTGTTTTCACGTGAATGATAAGTCAGGATAGCTGGAACCGATAGCAAATAAATAAGCGATAGCCAATATATCGATAACGATATTATTGTCAGCGATAACAAATTTCTATAACGATACTGATAACCGATACACTGATAAAATCCGATCCTGTAAAGATGACGATGTTGATATTTCAAACAAGAAACAAACTCGATACATCCCAATCTTCCTTTTTATTATTACCTTAGTGCAACTCAGTCAACTTGATAGACTCCGCTGAGCCTTCCTGTCTTGATGCGGACACTGCTCCCCACTCCCCCACCACTATAGAATACCAAAGCACTGCAAAGCAAACAACTCGTTTGTGACCTCGTCCGACAGTTAGCATTACAACTTGTTCAATCACATCACCTCACCTCACTTCATCACATCACCTAACCTTAAAAATACCCATAAATCCCACACAACTTCAGTTTATCATGTAAGTAATGCAGAAATGTTGTTAATCTCTCACTGGAATGTTAAAAACACTTAAGAATCTGTACAACTTCACCGGCCTAACCTAATTATCTAGTCACCTTCCCCAAATCGAATCACTCACAATCTCACTAGGTACACATCAATTAACTATACACTTACAGTCAATCAATAAACATTCCTTTCAGTAGCAGACCCTCTTACCTTCGCGGCACCGTCCCCACACCGCTGCGGCCACCACCTCACTATCTCCTCCACTCCTCTCCCTCCGCCAAAGGTGGAAGCGGAAGAGACAGGCTGGATAGAAGACTCGAGATAATGAACCATCTTGAAACACTTCAAATAAGAAATATTCCACACAATTTCAACATCAATTGCATTTAGCTTCAATCTATACATATAAAATCATCTGTCTTCTGCTAATTTTGCACTTTTTTCCAAACAGTAACTTGGATGTTTCCTTGTATGTTAAACTATTGATATAAATACATTTCACTTAACAATTATGCAGGTGAACGACAGGTCTCCATATTTCAGGAATATGAATAAATAATACATGGACTCTGTGAAGGATGAGGAAGTGTGTATTGAGAGAGAGAGAGAGAGAGAGAGAGAGAGAGAGAGAGAGAGAGAGAGAGAGAGAGAGAGAGAGAGAGAGAGAGAGAGAGAGAGAGAGAGAGAGAGAGAGAGAATGTGTAATGCTGTTCTGTGTAAAATCTGGACAATAACAGGCATGTACTAAGATCAATTTGCTGGATGTGTGGTGCATCACTGAATAAAGGTATAAGATAGGGAGAATGCAGTTTAGCCTAAAGCCTGATGATAAGAGGTACTTAAATAATTTGGTTGGTTTGGTTGGTAAGATAGCAATGGGTGGAAAGTATGAGATCTCAATATAGTAGACAGTGTTTATGTTTAAGGAAAACTTAGAATGCACAGTTCAGTTATTTCAAAGGTTCATGGTGATATGTCCGTGTCTTTATGCACAAATGAACAAAGGAGTTGAGCAAGCCATTGATAAGTAAGGGATATCCAAAGAAAGTAATGGGCAGAATTTTCTTGGTAGTGTTTTGTCATTAAATATTGTGAAAGGGATACATTCCTTTTGTGATTGTATATTTATTTCCCAATCTTTAATAAACCTTCCCCCTAAAGTACCTCCACATGAATATTTTCCAGAAATGTTGCCCACTAACATACACATGCATACACACACACATACACATAAACACTTCATGAGCTTCAAAATTTTGCAATAAAGTCAACTAAGTAAAGGTCCTCAAATATGAATGCCTATCTCTTAACAACAAAGGTTCCCATACACTCTTCCTGCTGTTAATACACACCTTACTGTAGAACAGTGACTTACGTGCATGTACAGTACACACACACACACACACACATACTGCAGTTTGACACACTCAAAACCCAGATGTATATACTTTAATCACATTGCAACACAAGCAAACCACAAAAAATTACCTTAGGGGGGAAAAATAAAAAAAACAAAAAGTAAATATTTAAATGGAGTGGTGGGAGAAGGGGGAGGATACAGTATATCCTGTCCCTGAGAGGACTTCCATAGGACTCAGGGGGTGCACGAAAACACTCATGGAAAAAATCTCCCTTGGCTCAAATGCTTCACTGTGAAATACATGAGCACAAGTCATTTAAAGCAACTCATCATAACAAAAGGATAAATTTTTTAGGACAATGCTGAATAGGAAACAAAAAAGTTACTTCCTTCAAACAAGAGCAGAGAGATGAGAAGAGTGGAATCTAGGCTATATACACTGCCACTAAACATCCTTAAGAAAACCTCTCCAGTCGTCTCCTCCTGATCTCCTGCTGCTGGTCATCCTCCTCTGCCACCTGTTGGGTTGGTGGAGAAGCTTGAGGTTTCTCTGATGTCTTGCTGCTCCCTGCCATATCCTCTGCCTGGGGAGCTGTGTGCTTATGCCTGCAAATACCAATGCATTATTCAGCCACATCATACATATTTCACACTTCATCATACTTAACAAAGCTATCTATAGGAACACATAGAAGGTTACATTACAAAAACATTGTATGTATATGCAAAAATAATCATCTACCTATCCATTACATTTACTGGGTCAGTAATCTTACACACACACACACACATACAGAGAGAGAGAGAGAGAGAGAGAGAGAGAGAGAGAGAGAGAGAGAGAGAGAGAGAGAGAGAGAGAGAGAGAGAGAGAGAGAGAGAGAGAGAGAGAGAGAGAGAGAGGGCGAGAGAGAGAGAGAGAGAGAGAGAGAGAGAGAGAGAGAGAGAGAGATTCCTTACCCTGAGGTTGATGGTGTTGGTTCAGTGGTGGTAGGGGGCATGGGAGCAGCAGCCTGGGCAGCCTCTGTACCACTCTGGGTTGACTGTGTCTGCTCTGCATTTGGGGGTGAGGTCCTAGTGGTGGAAGCATCACTAGTGGTCATGTCAAGAGAAGCAACCACTGAGGCATACTGGTTCATCTGAGGAAGATAAGGAATTCCATTATGGTTAGCAATTCATTAATACACAATTGCAAATGTCACATCAATTTTCTCCTCTTAGTATACCCAGCTATTTTCCAAACGACATGGTACAAAGGTACTCCCCACTATATAATCAGTTGCTATATAACACTTAACTTTGATCTTTATGAGAACGTCCAAGGAAACAAATATCAGGTATAAACCATTCTTTCTGTATGACTTTCCTTTCACACATTGTTTTTTTCCATTATGTCTATGTACATATTTGAAGAAACAATAATTCACTTCATGATAACATTGACATACCAAGGACTTAAGATACACATGACCTACTAATCAGTATAACCAAGTACTTTGCCATATGTAGGAATATGATGAATATGTCTCGACACACACACGCACACACAAATAACACTAAGCCTCTACATACACATACAGATATACAAATCTAACATTACGGCTCTATACACACACACACACACACACACACACACACATATACACACCTGGACTACAGCAGCATCCAGGAGGGTCTGTATGTTCCGCAAAACCCTCACTCGTGCCTCCACATGTTGCCGCTCAGAGCCTTCCATTCGCCGCACCTCCTCCTCTGTCATGGCCGAGAAGTTTGGAGGTGGCCGAGGGGGAGGAATGTCTGTGAGGGAGGATGCAAGAGGGATATAAGACAACAGTCAGTGAGTTTTCTACTACACAAAGTTAAACAAGAGAATATGGCTTACATTTTTCTTGTTTCATATGATAAATTCTCTCTCTTCCAAGATCAGAAAATTCAATTAAAGGTGGATAATTAATACTAATATTCCTTGTATCCTTCTTTCCGCCCATAAATTACTTTGAAACAGGCATTATGAGACTTTCTCTTGTACACTTCACTTTCAATTCTTATTTACATTCATTCACATCCTAAATATGCATGAATACCCCTTGGCACAAAAGATTTAGTCATCAACACATCTCTTCATGAATCTACTGACCTAACACACAAGATCCAATGCTTGTCAAGGCACACCAACAGCCTGCATACTCAACAAGATTTCATGATTAACTATATCTTACAACTCCCCTTCCCGAAACATACATAAGGTCTCTGGAACCCTTTACCACTTGAAAAGTCTCTTACAAAACCACGAACACTTTGTATAACCACCAAGACATTATGAACCTACCCGTGTCCTATGAACTCATGACACAAGTACTAATAAAGCTGTAGAGATCATATCAGATTCCAGGGTCCTGTAAGTAGCACACCGTGATCCGTTAATATTTCTGGGACTCACTAATATCCCTAGATCAGATCAGGCACCGTGACACTTACTGAATGGTATGAATGGGAAGAATGGCGGCATCATGCCAAGTGGTGGGGCTGGCATGCTGGCCCCTGGTAGATTGGTGGTGGTGGCAGTGAAGCTACTGCTGCTGGTGGTGGTACTGCTGCTGCTACTGCTTGTAGTGGTGGTACTGGTGGAAGCTGTTGTGTTGCTGTTGCTGCTGCTGCTGGCACTACCACCAGCACCTGATAACAAACAAAATTTGGTCAACCTAAGTCATGAAAGTAATGAGTATACAGTATTATACTTCAGCTATGTCCTTATAGAAAATAAAACAAGACATCAGGAAAATATTTAACAATAAGTTGGACAAGCATGATCAAAACATATATAAATGACTACACCAATGAAAACATTGGATGGGTATATGGAGGCAATGCAACTCTTCCAGAATCTATAGTGGTATACCTGCTGCAGGAGCAGTGGTGGCAGAACCAGCTGTGGCTGAACTGGTGGCTGGCTGAGGTTGTGGCTGTTGCCCAGGCGCTGCACGGAAGGGGAATGGAGGAACTCCAACCTGCATGGGCCCCATGGGCATATGGAAGCCACCAAACAGCCTTTCAAAGGGATTTGCTGCAAGAAAACAAATTGCAATTAGTAAAGAACAGATTTACTTATGACAGGATTAAGTTTCAAAATATTGGGTCTATTTTGGACACGTGCATTCTACATTTTTACACATACATGCCTGCAAATATATTCCTTCATTATAAACATGCATACTAACAAATGTATTTGAATGTTTGTAATACATCACCTAACATCACACAATTAATCCACTACGTCTTTCTGTACCAATGACAATACAACACTAAAAAACCTTAACCATATTAGTCTAGAAATTTTTCTTAAAGCTAACCATGTACTTGACATAGTGTTATAATCACATTAGTATAAGGATTTGTGGTATGGTAGTACTTAGTATTTAAAACATGTGTGTGAGTAGTGTAAACAGTAAGAGATGAGTGTATGGAGGGCACACTGATACCCAAAGAGCAAATGTAGCATTGAAAAAACAGCAAAAGGAAATAAGTCTGCTTTGGTGCAGTGTTCAGTAACTCACGCATCTGTTGCTGTCCCTGTGGCTGAGGCTGTGGAGGCTGAGCCTGAGGCTGTGGTTGTGGTTGAGGTTGAGGGGGTGGGGGTGCTGGGGTCTGGGGTGGCTGGCGCAGGATGTCCATGCGGCAGGTGGGACACGTCTGCTGCCGCTGGAACCAGGACCGCAGACAGGAGGCATGGAAGATGTGGCCACAGGGGAGCTTCTTGGCACCTGACACAGAACAACACATAACTAAGACATCCTATCTCACACACAGATAAGATACACACAAACAAAAATACAATGAAATGACTCAAAAAACAGAAAAATCAATACTGGAAGAGTAAGAGGAGAAAGATTATAAAAAAAATATAAGATTTTATAAACAGTAATAAATCTTAAGATCTTCACTAGTAAAATTAATTTAACTTATTCTCACCAATTTACTAATACCCTCAGTTACTTCTGAAACATAGAAAGATGAGTACTGGAAGAGGAAGACAAAGAGAACTGGAAAGAAAAATGAAGATCTGATCCTACCTAGTTTGATGAATTCTATACTTTAGTCAACTTGTACTAGGAAAAGGTAATGAGTACCTCCACCCTGAAGTAATTTAAAGACACTTATTCACTAATCTACCAATCCCTTTGCCCCATACATCACCCATCACCACAGTCATCAAACATACTATCCACACCTTTTGGTATCATCCCAGCCTCAAATTCTCATCTATCTGGTCATCAACATCACTTTTCCTTTGCAACATTAACACCTGCCACCATCCAGCTCACTCCTTCCATCATATCTCAACCAGAGCCTTTCCTTTCAAATTATTTTCTCCAACCCTTCCATTGTCAATACACCCCACCTGTCAACATCTCCTCCCGGCAGATGATGCACACATTATCCACAGCAGTCAGCTCCTCGGGTGTGGCATCAGGGTAGAGCGTGTTCATGTTGCTGATAGCACGGCGAGACAGCACCACGTCGTTCAGGGCTCGTTTGAATGATCTGCACAGGAGATAGACAAAGCTAGGTTGGAGGAGGAAGGGATGTTGGTAAGACTATGCAAGGTTAACAGAATGGAATGTAAGTAAATGGCAAATAATACTGGTTATGTTGTTTATGCTAGTGATGGTATGAAAAAGATTGAAAGAAGAGTCACTAGTGGGAGTAAGATTGAGAGAAATGAGACTGGCATTTGAGGAAGGGAGGGTGGGAGCATGAAAAGTTAAGAAAAAAAGGCCAAACTTGAATACTGTTTGGAAATATGAGATAAAAAGAAAACTGGTGGCAAGAGAAACTGCTGGCTGGGTGACCAGCCAGTATGTGAATGACACAGTCACCCACACACACAAAGAGGAGCAGATTTTAGGGAAGTTGGTAAAAGAAAGATGTTTAGATCAAAGAAATTACAGCTTTCCCTCTACCAATATAGATATTTTGAATGGATAATATAATGTGACAATGATGATGAGTATACATCAGTGAATGAGAAACTTATAGAGAAAAAAAAGTAGCTAAGTTTTGCACAGTTACTGTATACTTGAGCTAAATAAACATGTGTAAACACCAACCTGTTTCCTGCATATGGATAGCGGGACACACCCTAACATGAGGCAATCAGAGTTTATCAATGCCTACCTTGATGATAAGGAATCTCCTCCACCAAAGATATGTCCAAACAAACTGTCACTGTGGTCTTATATGCTGATAAATGTGAGTGTGTGTGTGTGTGTGTGTGCCATGTGGTGGAAACAGGACTCACCTTATGGTCAGGTACATGGGTCTGATGATGAAGAGAGGGAAGGTGTGGATACGGATCATGATCAACAGGAACACAAGGTACAGCACCACTTTGAAGAAGCCTGCAGTGAAAACCAAATCTTTTATTGAAACAATGAAAATAAGTTTGAAGTCAATAAGCTGGAGCATATAAGTAAGCTTTATTCAGTGAATAGTAATGAAAGAATGATAATAATTGTCAGTCTTATGAATTACATTTAATGATAACAAACCCAGCCCCTGATGAGAGTTGTAATTTCATAATCCATTCTAAACTTGAATGCCTAAGTGTAAAAAATGACAACCATTATATTTCCCTTTATCAAAAAATTACAGTGCTAATATCAATACTAACCCATGATGAGCTCCGTGTACAACAAATACATGGCTTTATTTTCCCAGGGGTTCTGTGACTGCAGATCCACCGTGTGACAAATGTACTTCACAGCAATGTTGAAGGCCACTGTCAGCAAGATGGCGTACTCAAAGCCAAACACCAGCTGGACCGAGGCACCACGTGTGATGGTGGAGTGATAGGCGTGGTTCACCAGCACAAGGTCCAGCAGACTCAGTAACAGCAGCAGGGCTAGAATGGAAGGACATGGAGTGCAAAGTTAATTGGAAGTACAAGACAAAGCCATTAAGTTGAGGTTACATTAATCATAAGGCTACACTCATCTGGTTAATCATATAACCTCCAAAATAATTACATCCATCAGTTATTTGAAGGAACATATGCTACAAGTATCTTTGCAAAACAGCACTTTTATAACAGACATCACCACCTACACCATCATCACCTAAAATCAACAAGCACAAAGCCTTTACTCCCATATTTTTAAACACTTAAGCTTTAACTTAGCACTATGTAGTTTTCTTCTTTCCCTGGAGTCTTACATGACACTCTGGTATGGAAGAGAAGAGTGATGACAGGTGAGCGCTCCATGAAGTCCACTCGGTAGTCGGCCAGCCAGTGGAAGGCCTTGAGGAACAGCAGCACCGTAAATAGTGCCACAAACTTGGGTGAGAAATCATCCCTGAACACAGTGAAGGCCAGGCAAGTCTCCGTGACTGCATAGAAGGAGCGTTCCACTAAGTGCTGTGGGAAAATGGATAGACTGGTGAACTGGCTGTCCTTAGTTTATCCTTCAGTGTCTTACCCTAGGGTATAAATGTCTCTTTCATAGTTCTTATACTGACCAATATGGAATATTTTTAAATATTGATCACTAGAGATACATTCTGGTATAAATGATAATACTGTGCTGTCTTAAGGACTCTAAACATATATGAAGGTGAGGCAATCATGATAATGAGAAAAAGAGTTATTATAGCCATCACCATCCTTGTCACAAAAAAAAGATAAATAAACAGAACTGCAAAAGTGTAGCTCAAGCTCTGTAATCATAATCAAGTAACAAAATACACACAAACACACACACACACACACACACACACACACACACATTTTAGCACCACTTTACCTCAAATTCAGCTGCCCTTAGGGAGCCAAAGAACACCTTCTTGAGTAGCTTGCCAAGTAGGATGACCAGTGTGAAGGCAAGCAGATATATGGCCTAGAATAAATATCAAAATCATTCCACTAGTTGGACAGGGAATAAGAGATAAGGTTTTTAAATATGCAGTGGTGAATGTTGTGAAGACAAACTATTGGATGTGGTGGTCTATGTGATCAAGAAAAAGGAAATGTACTGTGACAGGAAGGCGGCTAGGAGGAGGAGGAACAGTTCAGCTATCTGTGACTGACTGTGAGGCAGGAGTGGAAAGAGCAGTAAGGATAAGAGTATGGGGCAGTATGAGCAGTAAGGATGAGAGCATGGGGAAAGAGGAAAGAACTAGCGCATCTGTTGATGAATTGCAATATACCTCAAAGAAGTAGGGCAGGGATGTATGAGGTCGGCATAAGGTCAGAGAGAGAGAGAGAGAGAGAGAGAGAGAGAGAGAGAGAGAGAGAGAGAGAGAGAGAGAGAGAGTTGCTTCTTATATTGCAACGCATGGTGTTCGGAATTATTTTTATCTACTATAGCACTAAGAATTTCGTGTGTGTGTAAAGTGTCGTGAAATAAGATAACATAATGATTAGTAGCGTGAAGGTATGTATTTCTGTGTTGTGCATTGCCGCCTGTACTTCACCACATCCCTAGGCATGCCATGCACTTGTTACCGCTGCACCGCCAGGATTCCCATTCTCTTTTTGTTATCAGCAAGAGACTTTTTATCGTATCTCGGTTGCACTACAACGGAAACAGCTCACAGATAACTCTTCTTTCTTAGTATGGTCCTTTCACCACCACCACCACTGCCTACTTCCATTGGAATGCGACATAGCTATTGGTTGATATTCACTTCTCATACTAACGTCACCGCCGAAAGAAACTCCTGTCACTTTGCCGGCCTCTCTTCCCTACCCATCCGTCTATCTTCACACGCTCCGCTTTGCCAGTAGCTCCCAAGCACCTGGTGAGTGCATACCCTGGTGTTACTGATCCTTACTTGCCCGTCACTGCGACTGTCGCGTTGTTAGGGCGTCGGATTACGCTGTGATTTTCCGAGTTACTCTTGATAATCTGAAACAAATTTGTATCCTGAAGTAAGTGTTCCCGTTATCTTCAAGTGATAAGTGAACCTGGATAGGAAACACCGTTGTCTATTGCCAAGTTTTAATTAATTCGCCAACTATTCTATCGTCTTTGGGTGGATTCTACTTGCCTAATCTCATCTACGTACAGGTAATACCATATAATATTAGAACACATCCCTCTGCTTTCAGGTTAATGTGGCGAATGCAGTGCCGTCTTGTGGGGAAATTTTCAAGCTATAGACAGTCATTATACTGTATACTATCTAGATCAGACATTGGAATTTTCTGGGATGAACGTCGTTTGATGGCGAGGTCTTACGTTAAGCAAGTCAACAACAATCGGTCACTCAGTATTACTTTCTACTGAACTTATCGTGTGATCAAGGAATCTTTTGTCGTCATGATGTGCCATGCATGTGTGTCAGGGAGCATACAGGTGTTGATTGGCAGGCAAAACGCTGGTGTTGACTGTCCTGTTGGGGCGTTTGTCCCATGATAGCTCCTTTTGTGATTGAAGTGAGTGGTTCCAAACTCGAAACATTATGGAAGATATATTAAAAAGGAAACAGCAGAAAGTCAAGCCAGACTGAAGCAATTGTGAAAGACACTAATTTGTACATCATAAAGACAGAGTGCTATCGCTGCAGGGAGTGCAGAGCTCGTATACGCACTTCTGTGACTGCGTGTCTTGGTGGTTTCGTTATCTAACTTTCAGATGTATTATTGATGCCATTGGTGCTTCATTAAGATTGCTGCAGGTGAGCCGTGCATGCATTGGAACTTGAAACACAATTACCAAGGCAGCACAACTCTCCATGTGTGCGCCAAATAGACCACTAAACTCTGCACACCACCTGTCCATGGTGGCCGCCGCGGCTTTTGCATTATGATTACGCACCATACTTTTAACTAAAGAGAGAAATTTATGGGTACAAAGTGACAGTGCAGGTTAGTCAGGAATCAGGGTGACGAAGGAAAGAATGTAGTCCGGAACGACAATAAATGTGTGTGTGTGTGTGTGTGTGTGTGTGTGTGTGTGTGTGTGTGTGTGTGTGTGTGTCTGTTTCAGAAAGGCAGTTTATTTGATTGCAATGCATATTTCCCTTTCATCCCCACTTTCTCATATTTCTTTCTCAGTATTTTTTTTCTGATCAAACAATGAACACACACACACACACACACACACACACACACACACACACACACACACACACACACACACACACACACACACACACACACCATAGGGCCGCGATGATC